>JAYESA010000009.1:106185015-106567439 GCA_036927795.1 Iris macrosiphon | reverse complement strand
ACTGGTGCAGGCAATTTCTTGTTGATAATACCGAGAGGCGTAATAGCTCCGCCAGCAGAGCCTCTCGTTATCTCCAATAAGCGAAAGGATTCCACTCTGAAAGAGCCTTCCTCCCGCAAGAAGAAGACGGTCAGAGGTCCTAAAAGGACTTCCACCAAGGGGGCCTCTAGGAGCGAGCATGTTGTTTCCCCTGTTGGGGATGATTCTTTGATTATAGGTCCTTCGCCTTTTAGAGAGGGAACCTCCACAGTTGTCACGCCCCAGTCCCAAAATACGTAGGACTAGGACACGTAAGCATGCTAGCCGTATGGATATGGCAACTCCAATATATGGAAACCAAAATCCACACGTACGCTGTAATATGAAAATCAATCCACAAGTAGTATAAAATGTATCACAAGTCACATGGGTACAATCTAAATCTCATCCACAGAAAATCAATATAAATAAATAACCGGTATCTATGAAACTAGATCTTAATATAAGTATCTAAGAATGATAGTTAGATGGAAACAAATCCATTACCAACTCGAAGGTAAAGGTACAACACAATAAACACAATATAGGAATACCAGCTAACAATCATGGGGCTCGGAGAGAAGACATCCACAAAAAATCTATAACCATCCAAATCTGCGCTCCTGCAAATACTCAAGAACAGATACACCTGAAAGAGGGCTAGGTCCTCAGAGGGACGTAACAAGATACAGAAAAGCGAGCCAATTTGAATACAGTAAACATGCATATAATTTGAAAATAAATAAGTAAGCTGTACAAGACAATCTATATGAATACAAATGAGGACAACTTTTCGACGTATGGGCAAGGGTAGGCTACTCGATCTACCTCATAACTCACACACACGTCAATGGACATCAGAAATCGACATACCGCGGGGGTAGCGACCAGCGAGACTCCAGAAATCGACATACCGCGGGGGTAGCGACCAGCGCGACACACGCCCGTAGTGCGAACTATATACTACGGTTTACCAGAGTGGTTAAAATCCCATACGCCTAATGATTGTCCTCTCATGATACTAGGTTCCATGTGTGTGTCAACATATCTAATACATAGTAATGTCTGAAGGAAAACTACACATGCAAGAACTATACAGAAATGCAATAAATATACAGAAATATACTAAGCATGCAAAATACTGTAAACAATTTGGCAAGGTATCTTGCCTGGTCTGAAAAAGAATGAAGTCCCAACTCAAGACGTCGTCCGATCTACCCGTCACATAAATTAAACAAGTTAGGTTACAAAAGTGGGTGAATAGTTTTTGCTATTTTAATCTATTTTAACTATGAATAAAATAACCTAAATTAGTATTTTAATCTTATTATAATCTGATTTTATTGTTAAGCTCTAATTTTGGTCCAAAGAAAGTCAACTTTAAGGATTTGTGATCCGTGACACGCAAATCGAGGCAATCCGTTGACCAAAAAGTCAACCGACTCAAATCCTGGATTTGTATATGGAATCCTATATATTTCAATGCTACATGAATACTGGAATCGACAATTTCATAAAATTATAAATCGGTAAAGAGTTATGGCCACAAGGGCGCACAGATGACAGTTTTTAGTGATTTTCTATTTACGTCTACGTTGCACAAATTTTACAGTAGAATAAAATTATATTTTAAATTCTGGAAAAATACTTTTCTAGAATTTCATTATGTTAGATTTTCAAAACTTTAAACGGTTAGTAATTCCGAGTTCGGGATCTCCCAAAATCTCAAAAATACGAAAACATATCTGATTTCGGACAGCTGACACTTTCGGAATATTCTGGAAAAATATGTTCTAAAATTACTGAAATAATTTATATATTCAGAAAACTAACCTTGATATGATTCTAACAAAAAAACTGGAACGCATTTGGAGTCCGGAGCTAGGAGATATCGTCTTTTTAATTCGTCATAACTAGTAGAAAATGAGGCTGAATTTATGACGAATTTTGACTCTTTTTGGACGAAAAAGAGAGGATTTTGGAGAAAAAAAATATGAAGGATGAGTTATTTATAATGGTGGACACTACTTAATTAAATACGACTATGATTGGTTAATTTGGATAGGATTATGATGAATTTAAATAAGGATAGGATATGCATGAAGTTGCTTTCCTAGTAGGTTCAGGATTTGAATTAATTTAAAATAGAGTTTGAATTTATCTCAATAATTTATAATCTTAAATATAATTAAAGATAATACAAATAATTTATAAAATCTTATTAATATCTATTAACACTAAATTTGTAACGCCCCGCTCCGCGCCGGCATTATATATCAAGGTGAGTGGGCAGAACTTCGTTCTCTGATTCTTGCACGCCTTAATAATAACCTGAGTTTTTGCTTGCAATGTTTTCTTAAGAGAATGATAGAACCTGCCTTGCATGTTAATGAACGAACTCACCTAGCTTGTCTTTGAATCAATGTCTGCTAAACGAGAATCCTGAATCGCCTGCTTAGAGTGCATGAACATGTTCACTATCGTCTATGCTTCGAGAGAACCATACTGTGCCTGAACGTGTTCAAGTGATAAGTCGGATTGCCCCGCAACAACGATAACTGTTCTGATGGTTCGTCTCGTCTGCATACTAGAGTTTATTTGATAGTGTTTCATGCATTCGCACGCGGTCGGACAATGGCTTTTGGTGGAGAGCTGAACTGCATGCGTACTCCATGCCACCATGGGTCACAGCTGCCATTAGCTTCAGAGAATGAGTCATTGGTATGCTGTACAGCCAGCTGCCGATCCTGAGATACTCGGGGACCGCCCTGCATATAGCTAAGTCATTGTGTTGGCTTGGATAGTGACTGCCCCTAAGATTGTGCATCGTGTGTCTAGCCTTGCATCAGACCCTCGAGTCGCACGAGACACGCTACGCACACCCTGAAACATGAACGGCTTGCTTGCTTGCATATTCAATATGAAACTCTGTTTCCAAACATGTTTCCAAAGCAATGTAATATGACTCTGCTAGAACTGCATGAAACGAACCTAGGTAAAACTAGAAAGATTACTAGTAATGTAATATTTTATAACATGATTACTTAGTGCCTGTTTGAGTGAATGCTTGTTTCTGTTCAGTTGTTTTATCTCACCAGTACTTGTATAAAGTGCTGACCCACCAACAGTTTACTTGCTTGCAGGTACTGGATCGTCCGAGGGAGCGATAGGCGTACCACAGTCCCCAAGACCCGGAAATCCTGGTTTCGATTGTTGCCCCGAGAATGCTATCGTATAAGGGGGCATAATGTATGGAACGAACGTGTGCCTTTGCTAAAGGAAACCCAAGTTGCCTCGATTGTCCCGAACGCTCAGTTGGCTAAATGCATTGCATTGTAACAAGTCCCTTTTCGCTGCTTACTCGATTGATGCGATGATAGCCAACTATCAACTTAAACGATTGGCCTTGCACGGGCGCAACCCCAGGCCCGTGCGGTATCACGTCCCCCGAAAGCTCGACTCGGGCCATTCGATTAGCTCCCCTTCCTCCCTCGCGCCCGCGGGACGGACGCGGTGATTCGCGTCCGGCGCGCCGAGGCACGGTGATTCGTGCCCGGTTCGTTAATTCTCGGCCGTACGGGGCGGGACAGGGCGGAGCGGCGGCCCGGGCGGGACCGGGGCATGACAGAATGGTATCAGAGCGGAATCGATCTTCTGGCCCAAATCCGTTGCTATGACTCTGAGATAATATCGATATGGTTTTGCAAAGAGTGTTCCATACAATAAGTCCATAGATATTCTCAAAGTGCAAAATGTTTCCTGAACTTGAATTGCTTGACTGTTTCGATTGAGTACGGCGAGGGACGGCACTATCGCTACTCGGGATATCGAGAAGTTTATCCTTGAAGTTTCGAGGACGAAACTTTTTGTTGGTTGGTAAGTATGTAACATCCCGCTCCGCGCCGGCGTTATATATCAAGGTGAGTGGGCAGAACTTCGTTCTCTGATTCTTGCACGCCTTAATAATAACCTGAGTTTTTGCTTGCAATGTTTTCTTAAGAGAATGATAGAACCTGCCTTGCATGTTAATGAACGAACTCACCTAGCTTGTCTTTGAATCAATGTCTGCTAAACGAGAATCCTGAATCGCCTGCTTAGAGTGCATGAACATGTTCACTATCGTCTATGCTTCGAGAGAACCATACTGTGCCTGAACGTGTTCAAGTGATAAGTCGGATTGCCCCGCAACAGCGATAACTGTTCTGATGGTTCGTCTCGTCTGCATACTAGAGTTTATTTGATAGTGTTCTATGCATTCGCACGCGGTCGGACAATGGCTTTTGGTGGAGAGCTGAACTGCATGCGTCCATGCCACCATGGGTCACAGCTGCCATTAGCTTCAGAGAATGAGTCATTGGTATGCTGTACAGCCAGCTGCCGATCCTGAGATACTCGGGGACCGCCCTGCATATAGCTAAGTCATTGTGTTGGCTTGGATAGTGACTGCCCCTAAGATTGTGCATCGTGTGTCTAGCCTTGCATCAGACCCTCGAGTCGCACGAGACACGCTACGCACACCCTGAAACATGAACGGCTTGCTTGCTTGCATATTCAATATGAAACTCTGTTTCCAAACATGTTTCCAAAGCAATGTAATATGACTCTGCTAGAACTGCATGAAACGAACCTAGGTAAAACTAGAAAGATTACTAGTAATGTAATGTTTTATAACATGATTACTTAGTGCCTGTTTGAGTGAATGCTTGTTTCTGTTCAGTTGTTTTATCTCACCAGTACTTGTATAAAGTGCTGACCCACCAACAGTTTACTTGCTTGCAGGTACTGGATCGTCCGAGGGAGCGATAGGCGTGCCACAGTCCCCAAGACCCAGAAATCCTGGTTTCGATTGTTGCTCCGAGAATGCTATCGTATAAGGGGGCATAATGTATGGAACGAACGTGTGCCTTTGCTAAAGGAAACCCAAGTTGCCTCGATTGTCCCGAACGCTCAGTTGGCTAAATGCATTGCATTGCAACAAGTCCCTTTCCGCTGCTTACTCGATTGATGCGATGATAGCCAACTATCAACTTAAACGATTGGCCTTGCACGGGCGCAACCCCAGGCCCGTGCGGCATCACGTCCCCCGAAAGCTCGACTCGGGCCATTCGATTAGCTCCCCTTCCTCCCTCGCGCCCGCGGGACGGACGAGGTGATTCGCGTCCGACGCGCCGAGGCACGGTGATTCGTGCCCGGTTCGTTAATTCCCGGCCGTACGGGACGGGGCAGGGCGGAGCGGCGGCCCGGGCGGGACCGGGGCGTGACAAAATTAGCATCTATCTAATATTAAGACTATATATATCCAAATAAATCCTAAATAATTTTAAAAATCTAAATAAATTTCTTAAAATTCTAAATAAATTACAAAAAAATATAATTAAATATTTTAAACTAAAATAAATATTTGGCAGGAACAACATGCAAGTATGGTCGTATAGTAAATCATAGAAGTCCTAGAAATTTATGTTTCCTAAGTTTTAATTACCAAAAATTCTAGAAAAATCTCCAAAAATCAAAAATAGCCTAAAAATGATTCTAAATAAATATTTACATAAGTAAATATACTAAAAAAATTTATTTTCTAATTAACTAAGAGAATACTCTAAAGTAATTTAATATCTATAATAAATATAATAATATAAAATACACACAAAATATCTATTTTTGGTAAGGGGGTTTACAATCTACCCAACTTATAAAAATTTCGTCCTCGAAATTGACACTAACCCATATTCATAATAATCACTATAGCTATTACACTACATAGCTATCTAGCAGTGCTTCCTAAAAGTCATGGTCTTTCATTCTAACACTTCTCATTTATTGTCCATACACTATTCTATTATCCTCTAACTCGTCTATACTACCCAACTTACAAAAGTTCTACTAGTAGTCACAGTCTCTTGAGGCTATTGTCTAGGTTGTAAGACGAATATATTTATTGGGTCGAGAATCTTGGGGTACTTGTCTTGAATCTCACAACCATGATTTTTTTTTTGTAACCGTCAAGTATCATAGTCTAATACTGCCATGCCACCTGACCAATATGTCTGCAAATACTTCGACTACTTTACTACAACGGTCTAGCTGCAGCTGTCGCTACTTTGCCAGCGATTTGTCATAGTTGTCAGTTCGTAACAAGTGCCTTCAATTCTTTCCTCGGCATAGTCTAAGTTTTTGGGCAACAGTTAAAGTCTTGACTAACTTATAAAACTATTAAAAGTATAAACTAGTTCAAACAGTCTAACAAATTCCTATTAGCCTAAGGGATGCTATACATGGTTTTTAAAATAATAAGAGGATACAGATATTGCAATAGGTCATATACATAAGGGTTATTATTAAGAACTCATCCTTTAGTTATTAATCATCTACTAAACCATTTTACGTTTTAACTAACAAAACTAAGGATGGGGTCGAAGTAGACCAACAATTCATGTTGGCCCAAAAAAGACGTAACTACGATAGGGAGAATTAAGTACGAGATAATGAATGAATAGAGAAGAGAAGATGAGCCACCCAAGGGGGCAAGATGGTGATAGAAAAAGAATACTACTACTACTACTACTACTCGCGTCATCTATTAGCATCGCGTGTATGCCATCTGGGTAAAATATTAGTATATCCTCATAACTACTAAACCAACACCTATATAATTCTACGTCTACTATGCACCTAAGATCTCGTGTCATAAAGGGGGTCATGAGTATGCAATGACACATATAACTAAGGTCGTACCTGTATCTACGGCTTCATGTGGCCGCGCTATCTTATTTGTCATCATGAGTGCTTGGCCAATATGGTATATCTAGTACTATTCGTGTATCAAACTTATACTAAGCACGAACGTTCGTCTTTCCGAAATAGGGGAAGACGGAAAACAATAATAAAGAGTTCAAGGAGGAGGTGATATAATACAAGTATGGGATTCGAAGGGATTAAAGAATTTTGAAAGGGAGTTGCCAAGGCAGTTGTGGATTGAAATCTTATTTTGGTAAATTTTTATATGCATGTTCATATCAGAACAGTTATGTACCTGACATGATATGCTCTGACCAGTCTAGAGGGCAAGTATATTCGTCTAACAAGTTGAGTCAACTATATCTCAATCCACATAAAGTAGTGATACAAAGAGCGAACCAAGTGCACTACGGTTGATCAGACCATAATACACCGATTCTGATTTAGACAATGTATTAGAGTGGGCCCCCAATAATACATATGTCATGAACAAGTGTCACACCCCAGTCCCAAAAGTACATAGGACTAGGAACACGTAAGCATGCCAGCCGCATGGATATGGCAACTCCAATATATGGAAACCAAAATCCACACGTACGTTGTAATATGAATATCAATCCACAAGTGGTATAAAATGTATCACAAGTCACAGGGTATAATCTAAATCTCATCCGCGAAAATCAGATATAAATAATAACCAGCATCTATATAACTAGATCTCAACATAAATATCTAAGGATGATAGTTGGATGGAAACAAATCCACTACCAACTCGAATGGAAAAGTACAACACAACAAATACAATATAGGAATACCAGCTAACGACCATGGCCTCGAAGAGAAGACATCCTCGCAACACAAGTAATCATCCAAATCTGCGCTCCTGCAATTACTCAAGAACAGATACACCTGGCAGAGGACCAGGTCCTCAGAGGGACGTAACAAGATACAGAAAATACGAGCCAATTTGAATACAGTAAATATGCATATTATTTGAAAATAAATAAGTACGCTGTACAAGACCATCTATATGAATGCAAATGAGGACAACTTTTCGACGTATAGGCAAGGGTAGACTACTCGATCTAATCCTCACAACCTCACGCTCATCAGTGGACATCATCAGTCGACATACCTCTGGGGTAGCGACCCTCGGACTCCATCAATCGACATACCTCTGGGGTAGCGACCATCGAGCATGACCCACCATAGTGCGTGCTAGTGACTACGGTGTTACCAGAGTGGTTAAAAGCCCATACGCCTAATGATTGTCCTCTACGATACTAAGTGCCATGTGTGTGTCAACATATCTAATACATAGTAATGACTGAAAGAAAACTACACATGCAAGAATAAACAGAAATACAATAAATATGCAAAAATATACTAAGCATGCAAAATACTGTAAACAATTTGGCAAGGTATCTTGCCTGGGGTCCTGCTGCTGGTATGAATCAGAGTCCAAGTCACAGTCCAAATAGCCTATGTATTACAAATTTATCACGTCAAAAGATAATTTATTTTAATTTATTTAATTCTGGAATAATTACTCTAAAATCCTATTTTAATCTTATTATTCTGATTTTTATCTTAATTCCTAAATTTTGTCCAAAAAATTGAATTTTATCAACTCGAGACTCATGGCACGCAAATCGAGGCAATCTGTTGACCGAAAAGTCAACCGACACAAACTCAAATTTTATGCATGATTTTCTGTAGATTTCAGCGTCAAAAATATGCTGGAATTTATGGCTCGTCCGAATTCAAATTCGTTTGGGAATTATGGCACATACAAATTTTGTATTGTGCACCGATAGTTAAATTCTAACCTAGAAGTTCTACAGAATTAACAGTATATAAATACTTAAAATTAAATTCTGAGAAAAACATATGTCAATGATTTCGACATTAGCTTTCCGAAACTTTAAACGGTTCATGATTCTGATTCCTGGTTCTCCCGGAATCGCAAAAATATTGAAACACGTCTATTTTCGGACATGCTGTGCTCTACGAATTTTCCAGAATTTAATACTCATAATTTCGTAAAATAAATTATATAATCAGAAATCTAACCTCAATATCTTTCTAACGCAAGAAACTAGGCCTCGTTTGGAGTTCGGACCTATGCGCAATGGCTTGTGGAAGATGAAGGAACCCTAGATGACAATTCTCCAAAATCTCTCTCTCTAAAATAATGGGATAATTAGGGTTATAATAATATATATATATATATAGGGATGTACCTACGGCTGAATGGATATTTATAGGCTGACATGTGTCAGAATCTGATTGGATGGTTTTTGTTATATTATTTATTTTTTATTTGCCTTTATCAAAACATTATTTAAGTCATTTATAATCTAAATAACTCCAAATAAATATTAAAAATAATCATAAAAATCTGGAAAAATACATAAAATATATTTTGAACCTATAAACCTTAGAAAAATATTTGGGACAATTTTATATCCATAAGTTTACTACTATAATTAGGAGAAGCTCTAAACATTAGTTTATCCATTTAACTAAAAATAAATACTAACATTATTCCAAAAATTCTGAAATAATTCCAGAAAATATATAATAATATTATAAACCCTAGAAAATAACGTGGGTCCATTCTATATTCCTGGACTTGCACAATAAATTCTACAAGTCCTAAAAATTAGTTATTAGTCTAAATAACTCCCAATAAATACTAAAAGTATTCAGAAAATTCCCAGAAAATTCTAGAAAATGTATTTGACTATTTAGAACCTAAAATAAAATTTTAGAATATTTTTAATTAAGTTTGAACATAAAATAAATTCTTCAAAGTCCTAGAAAATTAGTGTTACTAGTTTTTAATTAACTATAAATTATGGAAAAATCTCAATAATCTAAAATAGCCTAAAAATAATTCTAAATAAATATTTATATAAGTAAATATACTAAAAAAATTATTTTCTAATTAAATAAGAGAATACTCTAAATAAATTCAACATCTATAATAAATATAATAATATAAAATATACACAAAATATCTATTTTGGGTGAGGGAGTTTATAATCTACCCAACTTAAAATAATTTCGTCCTCGAAATTAAAATAAGGCATAATTTGTTAAATCCTTCACATTCGTACATAAGGTACGTCAATCGTAATATCTTCCAAAAATTTGAATAACAAAATCTATTCAAATCTATCGCGATCACTTCAAAATTAAGATAATCATTGTTCAAATCAAAATTTAACCTATTGTAATCTCTTCTCACTTCTCCAAATCATCAATATCCAAATTTAAATTGAATCCATATAATATCTTCAAGATTTAGATAACCCATATCAAATTTTACCTCACGATCTCCAACTATCATAATCTCCTCTAGAAGTAATTCGAGTCCAATATTATTCCTATTTTCACTTATAATTTTTTTTTCAACTTTTTAAATTCCATTCACATCCTCAATATTTCAAATAGGTAGTCCAACTATCAAATTTTAATTCTTAATTTAAATTATCAAATTAAAAAATAATTTAAATGCAGTCCACCAATGTTCAAGTCTGAAATTATATATTTATCCTTCAAATTCAAATTAATGATTTTACCTTCAATACTCAAAAATTTAAATTATGTACTTAAGGTATAAATATTGGGTCCTCAATATCAAGATTTTTAAAATTTATTAATCCTCATCATCTTAGTCATTCTTCTAAAATTCTCAAAATTAAAATGGCTTGAACCTCTTCCAATCTAATCTTATTCGATCACAATCTAAAAGAAATTCCTCTCGAGTTGCCAATGCACTGCTACCCAACTTAGAATTTATCCATCTATCACAGAAGGCTATATACTTTAAGAAAAATATTCCTTAATTTATTTACTCATGTCATTCAATCCTCAAAACTTCAACGCCGATTATATCATATATGATATGTCCTTAATTACGAAAGAATAATCCTCAAGTATGTGATCGGCCTATGGGGTATATCTAGTACTCTCTGTGTATCAAACTTATACCAAGCACGAGGTTTCGTCTTTCCGAAATAAGGGAAGACGGAGATCAATAATAAAGAGTTCAAGGGCGAGGTAATAGAATAGAAGTATCGGGATCAAGGCGTTTAAAGAATTCAAATGGGAATTGTTAAAGTAGTTGTGGATTGAAATCCTATTTTGGTAATTCCTATTCACATGCTCATATTAGTACAGTTATGTAGCCGATACGATACGCTCAGACATGACTAGGGCAAGTATATTCGTCTACCAATCACTACGTATCGCAATCCACGTAAAGTAGTATTACGAAGGGCGAATCAAGCGCACTAAGGTTAGCTAGACCTTAATACACTGATTCTGAAATGTATTAGTAGGCGTCCCCAATAATACATATCTCATGATCAAGCTCGATAAAAGAGTAAGCTTGCAAAACTAGGCTATAATAGCAGCATAAGTCAAGGTAGTGCAGCAAATATAAGTACGCTAGATGATGATGAAATGAGGTACAAATTAATTCAAGTTCACAAAACAAAATAACTAAGCAACAATAATAAAAGACTCCTTGTCTATGTCACTAGTCGACCAAATATGGGCAAGGACCTCTAACTTCTATTGTCTGAATAACCACTGTCGTCTTATACTAGTATACAATTAATGTTGTTCAATCATACTTCAATAATAGGTCAAGAGACTATGTGATACTAGGTTGTGAGGTATACTACCCAACTTAAAACAATAAACTAATACTGTGACAGTCTTAAGGGTACCGTAGAAGCTCCTGTTAAGGTCTTCGAGAAGGGGTCTTGGTACTTGTTAGGGTATCCTCTTATATTACATAGGTCATGGTCGTCTTAACTCTTAGTCATAGTGCAAGTGTCAATAGTAAGAATGGAACAGTTACTGGCCTCAAGGGAAAGGGAATATAACTCGTATTGAGGTGTGGTACAAGTTACGCAATTTAAAACTAAGGGATAAGCACCAGGTCTCAATCTACAAGAATAACTTAACTATCAAGTTCTAACTACTAAGCACACAATTTCAAAATTCAAGATTACAACTATAATCCTAGCAAACTATGTGTCCTTAACAAAGAAATAAATTACTTGGCCTACTATCAGAAGTGTCAGGTGGCACGAGTTGAAAGACAAAGAAAAGAAGAACGTAATTTTGGTCGTCGTATAATTAGCGAACGTTAAGGTCACAGAGGAACAATATGTGAAATAGAGGGGCTCTAGGTAGCATCATGGTTTTCCAAGGGGGAGTGGTATACTAGTTGAATGTTTGAGGTATGATCAAAGGAGAAGTGTTGATTGTATTCCTCTAGGCTTCCTAGGGTGCTGTCTACTAATAACAAGACAATGATATAAGTTTATAGTTCTCCAATACTATCTAACTATGAGGGTTAGGTTCAGTCCTAATATTCACTTTTGGTTTTCTATTGGTTCCTCCATACTAGGGTCAAACATTATGCTAAGCTTCTAACTAACTCTAGTAGTATCTATACTACTCTTAAGTCTTCATAATACATCAAGGGATAATGGTAAACCAATCTATAGATAAGAAATTCTAGGTTCACTAGATATTCTAAACTTAGTGGTGTGTCTATATCCTTGTTGTAATCTTAATAGGTATGTTACTCTAATTATCATCCTAATAACAGGGGTTCCTATATTCTCAGCAGAAGGCTATACTCAAGGAACTATTAGGGAAGCACATGAATCAAGCAGGATACAATTGTTCAAATAGAACAGATAGGAGGAAGATGGATCATAGTCAATTGTGGATGAGATCCTATACTCTAGTCCTAGGTGCAGGCTTGCTCGGTACAGTAACGTAACCGAGACAATATGCTCTCGACCTGCATGGGCCACCACAAAAATATGTCACGCCCCAGTCCCAAAAGTATATAGGACTAGGAACACGTAAGCATGCCAGCCGCATGGATATGGCAACTCCAATATATGGAAACCAAAATCCACACGTATGCTGTAATATGAATATCAATCCACAAGTGGTATAAAATGTATCACAAGTCACAGGGTATAATCTAAATCTCATCCGTAAAAATAAGATATAAATAATAACTAGCATCTATATAACTAGATCTCAACATTAATATCTAAGGATGATAGTTGGATGGAAACAAATCCACTACCAACTCGAATGAAAAAGTACAACAAAACAAATACAATATAGGAATACCAGCTAACGACCATGGCCTCGAAGAGAAGACATCCTCGCAACACAAGTAATCATCCAAATCTGCGCTCCTGCAATTACTCAAGAACAGATACACCTGACAGAGGACCAGGTCCTCAGAGGGACGTAACAAGATACAGAAAATACGAGCCAATTTGAATACAGTAAACATGTATATTATTTGAAAATAAATAAGTACGCTGTATAAGACCATCTATATGAATGCAAATGAAGACAACTTTCGACGTATAGGCAAGGGTAGGCTACTTGATCTAATCCTCACAACCTCACGCTCGTCAGTGGACATCATCAGCCGACATACCTCTGGGGTAGCGACCCTCGGACTCCATCAATCGACATACCTCTGGGGTAGCGACCATCGGACACGACCCACCATAGTGCGTGCTAGTGACTACGGTGTTACCAGAGTGGTTAAAAGCCCATACGCCTAATGATTGTCCTCTATGATACTAAGTGCCATGTGTGTGTCAACATATCTAATACATAGTAATGACTGAAAGAAAACTACACATGCAAGAATAAACAGAAATACAATAAATATACAGAAATATACTAAGCATGCAAAATACTGTAAACAATTTGGCAAGGTATCTTGCCTGGGGTCCTGCTGCTGGTATGAATCAGAGTCCAAGTCACAGTCCAAATAGCCTATGTATTACAAATTTATCACGTCAAAAGATAATTTATTTTAATTTATTTAATTCTAGAATAATTACTCTAAAATCCTATTTTAATTTTATTATTCTGATTTTTATGTTAATTCCTAAATTTTGTGTAAACCCCCTCACCCAAAATAGATATTTTGTGTATATTTTATATTATTATAGGTATTGAATTTCTTTAGAGTATTCTGTTATTTAATTAGCAAATGAATTTCTTGATATATTTACTTATATAAATATTTATTTAGAATCATTTTTAGGTTATTTTAGATTTTTTTGCAATTAATTAGGATTTATTTGGATATATATAGTCTTAATATTAGATAGATGCTAATTTAGTGTTAATAGATATTAATAAGATTTTATAAATTATTTGTATTATATTTAATTATATTCAAGATTATAAATTATTGAGATAGATTCAAACTCTACTTTAAATTAATTCAAATCATGAACCTACTAGGAATACAACTTAATGTATATCATATCCTTATTTAAATTCATCATAATCCTATCCAAATTAAACAATCCTAGTTGTATTTAATTAAGTAGTCTTCACCATTATAAATACCTCATCCTTCATATTTTTTTCCCCAAATTTCTCTCTTTTTCGTCCAAAAATAGTCAAAATTCGTCATAAATTCAGCCTCATTTTTTACTAGTTATGACGAATTAAAAAGACGATATCTCCTAGCTTCGGACTCCAAACGCGCTCCAGTTTTTTTTGTTAGAACGATAATGAGGTTAGATTTCTGATTATATAATTTTTTTACGAAATTATGAGTATTAAATTCTGAAAAATTCGTAGAGCACAGCATGTCCGAAAATAGATGTGTTTCGATATTTTTGCGATTCCGGGAGAACCAGGAATCAGAATCATGAACCGTTTAAAGTTTCGGAAAGATGATGTCAAGATCATCGACATATATTTTTCCTAGAATTTAATTTGAAGTATTTACATACTATTAATTCTGTAGAACTTCTAGGTTAGAATTTAACCATCGGTGCACAATACAAAATTTGTATGTGCCATAATTCTCAAACGAATTTGAATTCAGACGAGCCGTAAATTCCAGTATGTTTTTGATGCTGAAATCTACAGAAAATCATGCATGAAAGTCGAGTTTGTATCGGTTGACTTTTTGGTCAACAGATCGCCTCGATTTGCGTGCCATGAGTCTCGAGTTGATAAAATTCAGTTTCTTTGGACAAAATTTAGGAATTAACATAAAAATCAGAATAATAAGATTAAAATAGGATTTTAGAGTAATTATTCCAGAATTAAATAAATTAAAATAAATTATCTTTTGACGTGATAAATTTGTAATACATAGGCTATTTGGACTGTGACTTGGACCCTGATTCATACCAGCAGCAGGACCCCAGGCAAGATACCTTGCCAAATTATTTACAGTACTTTACATGCTATTTATATTTCTTTTTATTTATTTCATTTCTGTATAGTTCTTGCATGTGTAGTTTTTCTCCAGTCATTACTATGTATTAGATATGTTGACACACACATGGCACCTAGTATCATGGGAGGACAATCATTAGGCGTATGGGCTTTTAACCACTCTGGTAAACCATAGTATATAGTTCGCACTACGGGCGTGTGTCGCGCTGGTCGCTACCCCAGAGGTATGTCGATTTCTGTAGAGTCGCGCTGGTCGCTACCCCAGAGGTATGTCGATTTCTGATGTCCATTGACGAGTGCATGAGTTGTGAGGCTTAGATCGAGTAGACTACCCTTGCCCATACATCGAAAAGTTGTCCTCATTTGCATTCATATAGATGGTCTTGTACAGCGTACTTATTTATTTTCAAATAATATGCATGTTTACTGTATTCAAATTGGCTCGTATTTTCTGTATCTTGTTACGTCCCTCTGAGGACCTGGTCCGCTGCCAGGTGTATCTTTTTGAGTATTTACAGGAGCACAGATTTGGATGGTTACATGTGATCCGAGGATGTCTTCTCTTCGAGCTGTGATGGATAGCTGGTATTCTTATATTGTGTTATGGTGTTGTACTCATATTGTATTTGCTCTTATATTCGAGTTGGTAGTGGATTTGTTTCCATCCAACTATCATCCTTAGATACTTCTTATTGAGATCTAGTTTCATAGATACTGGTTATTTATTTCTATATGATTTTGGTGGATGAGATTTAGATTTTATCCTGTGACTTGTATTACATTTTATACCACTTGTGGATTTTATATTCATATTACAGCGTACGTATGGATTTGGTTTCCATATATTGGAGTTGCCATATCCATGCGGCTGGCATGCTTACGTGTCCTAGTTCTACGTATTTTTGGGACTGGGGCGTGACATATTTTTGTGGTGGCCCATGCAGGTCGAGAGCATATTGTCTCGGTTACGTTACTGTACTGAGCAAGCCTGCACCTAGGACTAGAGTATAGGATCTCATCCACAATTGACTATGATTCATCTTCCTCCTCTCCGTTCTTTTCGAACAATTGTATCCTGCTTGATTCCTGTACTTCCCTAATAAGTTTCTTGAGTATATATAGCCTTCTGCTAGAATATAGGAACCCCTGTTATTAGGATGATAATTAGAGTGGCACACCTATTAAGAATACAACGAGAATATAGACACACCACTAAGTTTAAAATATCTAGTGAACCTAGAATTCCTTATCTTTAGATTGTTATACCATTACCCCTTGATGTATTAAGAAGACTTGAGAGTAGTATAGACACTACTAGAGTTAGTTAAAAGTTTTACCATAATGTTTGACACCTAGTATCACATAGTCTTTTGACCTATTAATTGAAGTATAACCGAATGATATTTATCGCATGCTAGCAAAAGACGACAGTGTTTATTCAGACCATAGAATTTAGAGGTCCTTGCCCTATTTGGTCGACTAGCGACTTAGATAAGGAGGTTGTATGATAACTGTAGAGATTGTAGAGTCTTTTATTATTATTGCTTATGTTGTTTTTGCTTTTACGAACTTGAATTATTTTGTAACTTCTCACATCATAATCCAGCGTTATATTTTCTGTGCTACCTTGAATTATGCTGCTATTATAGCCTAGTTTTTGCAAGCTTAATCTTATATCGAGCTTGTTCATGACATATGTGTTATTGGGGCCTGATCAACCACACTAATACAAATTGTCTAATCAGAATCAGTGTATTATGGTCTAGCTAGCCATAATGCGCTTGATTCGCCCTTCGCAATAGTATTTTACGTGGATTGAGATGTATAGTGGACCAGTAGACAAATATACTTACCCTCTAGATACGACAAAGCATATCATATCAAGTACATAACTGCACCGATGTGAGCATGCGAATAGGAAATTACCAAATTAAGATTTTAATCCACAACTGTCTTGACAATTCTCATTTGAATTCTTTAAACGCTTTGATTCCCATACTTTCATTCTATTACTCCTCCTTGAACTCTTTTCCGTTGCTTTCCGTCTTCCCTTGTTTCGGAAAGACGAAATCTCGTGCTTGGATATAAGTGATACACGGATAGTACAAGATATACCCCATAGGCCAATCACATTATTTGGTGACTATCTTTCATAATTGATTAAGGGCATATCACATATGATATAGTTGGTGTTAAAGTTTTGAGGATTGAATGACATGAGAAAATAAATTGAGGAATATTTTCTTAAGTGTAAGAGCCTTATGTGATAGATGGGTAAATTCTAAGTTGGGTAGAAATTGCATTATTAAACTTGAGGTAAATTCTTTTAGATTGTGATCAAGTGAGATTAGATAGAGAGAAACCATGTTCTATTTTAATTTCGAGGACGAAATTATTTTAAGTTGGGTAGATTGTAAACCCCCTCACCCAAAATAGATATTTTGTGTATATTTTATATTATTATAGGTATTGAATTTCTTTAGAGTATTCTGTTATTTAATTAGCAAATAAATTTCTTGATATATTTACTTATATAAATATTTATTTAGAATCATTTTTAGGTTATTTTAGATTTTTTTTGCAATTAATTAGGATTTATTTGGATATATATAGTCTTAATATTAGATAGATGCTAATTTAGTGTTAATAGATATTAATAAGATTTTATAAATTATTTGTATTATATTTAATTATATTCAAGATTATAAATTATTGAGATAGATTCAAACTCTACTTTAAATTAATTCAAATCATGAACCTACTAGGAATACAACTTAATGTATATCATATCCTTATTTAAATTCATCATAATCCTATCCAAATTAACCAATCCTAGTTGTATTTAATTAAGTAGTCTTCACCATTATAAATACCTCATCCTTCATATTTTTTTTCCCCAAATTCCTCTCTTTTTCGTCCAAAAATAGTCAAAATTCGTCATAAATTCAGCCTCATTTTTTACTAGTTATGACGAATTAAAAAGACGATATCTCCTAGCTCCGGACTCCAAACGTGCTCCAGTTTTTTTTTGTTAGAACGATAATGAGGTTAGATTTCTGATTATATAATTTTTTTTACGAAATTATGAGTATTAAATTCTGGAAAATTCGTAGAGCACAGCATGTCCGAAAATAGATGTGTTTCGATGTTTTTGCGATTTCGGGAGAACCAGGAATCAGAATCATGAACCGTTTAAAGTTTCGAAAAGCTGATGTCGAGATCATCGACATATATTTTTCCCAAAATTTAATTTAAAGTATTTACATACTGTTAATTCTGTAGAACTTCTAGGTTAGAATTTAACCATCGGTGCACAATACAAAATTTGTATGTGCCATAATTCTCAAACGAATTTGAATTCAGACGAGCCGTAAATTCCAGTATGTTTTTTATGCTGAAATCTATAGGAAATCATACATGAAAGTCGAGTTTGTATCGGTTGACTTTTTGGTCAACAGATCGCCTCGATTTGCGTGCCATGAGTCTCGAGTTGATAAAATTCAGTTTCTTTGGACAAAATTTAGGAATTAACATAAAAATCAGAATAATAAGATTAAAATAGGATTTTAGAGTAATTATTCCAGAATTAAATAAATTAAAATAAATTATCTTTTGACGTGATAAATTTGTAATACATAGGCTATTTGGACTGTGACTTGGACCCTGATTCATACCAGCAGCAGGACCCCAGGCAAGATACCTTGCCAAATTGTTTACAGTACTTTGCATGCTATTTATATTTCTTTTTATTTATTTCATTTCTGTATAGTTCTTGCATGTGTAGTTTTTCTCCAGTCATTACTATGTATTAGATATGTTGACACACACATGGCACCTAGTATCATGGGAGGACAATCATTAGGCGTATGGACTTTTAACCACTCTGGTAAACCGTAGTATATAGTTCGCACTACGGGCGTGTGTCGCGTTGGTCGCTACCCCAGAGGTATGTCGATTTCTGTAGAGTCGCGCTGGTCGCTACCCTAGAGGTATGTCGATTTCTGATGTCCATTGACGAGTGCATGAGTTGTGAGGCTTAGATCGAGTAGACTACCCTTGCCCATACGTCAAAAAGTTGTCCTCATTTGCATTCATATAGATGGTCTTGTACAGCGTACTTATTTATTTTCAAATAATATGCATGTTTACTGTATTCAAATTGGCTCGTATTTTCTGTATCTTGTTACGTCCCTCTGAGGACCTGGTCCGCTGCCAGGTGTATCTTTTTAAGTATTTACAGGAGCACAGATTTGGATGGTTACATTCGATCCGAGGATGTCTTCTCTTCGAGCTGTGATGGATAGCTGGTATTCTTATATTGTGTTATGGTGTTGTACTCATATTGTATTTGCTCTTATATTCGAGTTGGTAGTGGATTTGTTTCTATCCAACTATCATCCTTAGATACTTCTTATTGAGATCTAGTTTCATAGATACTGGTTATTTATTTCTATATGATTTTGGTGGATGAGATTTAGATTTTATCCTGTGACTTGTATTACATTTTATACCACTTGTGGATTTTATATTCATATTACAGCGTACGTATGGATTTGGTTTCCATATATTGGAGTTGCCATATCCATGCGGTTGGCATGCTTACGTGTCCTAGTCCTACGTATTTTTGGGACTGGGGCGTGACATTTTGTCCAAAGAAATTGAATTTTATCAACTCGAGACTCATGGCACGCATATCGAGGCGATCTGTTGACCGAAAAGTCAACCCACAAAAACTCAACTTTCATGCATGATTTCCTGTAGATTTCAGCGTCAAAAATATGCTGGAATTTACGGCTCGTCCGAATTCAAATTCGTTTGGGAATTATGGCACATACAAATTTTGTATTGTGCACCGATGGTTAAATTCTAACCTAGAAGTTCTACAGAATTAACAGTATATAAATACTTAGAATTAAATTCTGGAAAAAACATATGTCAATTATCTCGACATTAGCTTTCCGAAACTTTAAACGGTTCATGATTCTGATTCCTGGTTCTCCCGAAATCGCGAAAATATTGAAACACGTCTATTTTTGGATATGCTGTGCTCTACGAATTTTCCAGAATTTAATAATCATAATTTTGTAAAATAAATTATATAATTAGAAAGCTAACCTCAATATCTTTCTAACGCAAGAAACTAGGCCTCGTTTGGAGTTCGGACCTATGCGCAATGGCTTGTGGAAGATGAAGAAACCCTAGATGGCAATTCTCCAAAATCTCTCTCTCTAAAATAATGGGATAATTAGGGTTATAATAATATATATATATATATAGGGATGTACCTGCGGCTGAATGGATATTTATAGGCTAACATGTATCAGAATCTGATTGGATAGTTTTTGTTATATTATTTATTTTTGATTTGCCTTTATTAAAATATTATTTAAGTCATTTTAAATCTAAATAACTCCAAATAAATATTAAAAATAATCATAAAAATCTGGAAAAATTACATAAAATATATTTTGAACCTATAAACCCTAGATAAATATTTGGGATAATTTTATATTCATAAGTTTACTACTATAATTAGGAGAAGCTCTAAACATTAGTTTATCCATTTAACTAAAACTAAATACTAACATTATTCCAAAAATTCTGAAATAATT
Source organism: Iris macrosiphon (assembly GCA_036927795.1). Classification (NCBI taxonomy): domain Eukaryota; kingdom Viridiplantae; phylum Streptophyta; class Magnoliopsida; order Asparagales; family Iridaceae; genus Iris; species Iris macrosiphon. Next base: position 106,546,797 of record JAYESA010000009.1, on the reverse strand, counting down.
CCAGAAAATATATAATAATATTATAAACCCTAGAAAATAACGTGGGTCCATTCTATATTCCTGGGCTTGCACAATAAATTCTACAAGTCCTAAAAATTAATTATTAGTCTAAATCACTCCCAATAAATACTAAAAGTATTCAGGAAATTCCCAAAAAATTCTAGAAAATATATTTGACTATTTAGAACCTAAAATAAAATTTTGGAATATTTTTAATTAAGTTTGAACATAAAATAAATTTTTCAAAGTCCTAGAAAATTAGTGTTACTAGTTTTTAATTAACTAAAAATTATGGAAAAATCTCAATAATCTAAAATAGCCTAAAAATAATTCTAAATAAATATTTATATAAGTAAATATACTAAAAAATTTATTTTCTAATTAAATAAGAGAATACTCTAATTAAATTCAACATTTATAATAAATATAATAATATAAAATATACACAAAATACTTATTTTGGGTGAGAGAGTTTACAACAAGCTTAATAAAAGAATAAGCTTGCAAAACTAGGCTATAATAGCAGCATAAGTCGAGATAGTAAAAATATAAGTATGCTTGATTATGATGGAGGAAGGTACTGAATAATCTAAGTTCACCAAGAAGATCAGTGTTGTGCCTCTACAATTGCCATACTAATTTCTTGTCTAAGTCTAAAGTCAACCAAATGGGTGTATGGACATCTAAGTTCTATAGTCCAGAATAATACTAAAGTTCTATAGTCTGGATAAACACTATCTTTTTATGCAAGTCTATAGCTGGTGTCATTCAATTATACTTCATTAATGGGGCAATAGGACTATGTATTACTAGGTTATGAGACATACTATCCAACTTACAATAATTTAACTAATAGTGTTATTGAATACTAGAGGGTATATACCTAGTATAAGTCATCTTCCTAACCTCTATCAAGCACGAAAGAATATCGATATTGAGAAGGGATCAAGAAAGATGCAATACAAGAAATCAAATAAGAATGCGAAACAAAATCAAGGGAGGTGATAAATGAGTGGATGAGATCCTATATTTTAATCCTATGCGCAGGCTTGCTCGGTATAGTGACGTAACCGAGATAATATGCTCTCGACCTGCATGGGCCACCATAAAAATATGTCACGCCCCAGTCCCAAAATACGTAGGACTAGGACACGTAAGCATGCCAACCGTATGGATATGGCAACTCTAATATATGAAAACCAAAATCCACACGTACGCTATAATATGAAAATCAATCCACAAGTAGTATAAAATGTATCACAAGTCACATGGGTACAATCTAAATCTCATCCACAGAAAATCAATATAAATAAATAACCGGTATCTATGAAACTAGATCTTAATATAAGTATCTAAGAATGATAGTTGGATGAAAATAAATCCATTACCAACTCGAAGGTAAAGGTACAACACAATAAACACAATATAGGAATACCAGCTAACAATCATGGGGCTCGGAGAGAAGACATCCACGAAAAATCTATAACCATCCAAATCTGCGCTCCTGCAAATACTCAAGAACAGATACACCTGGAAGAGGGCCAGGTCCTCAGAGGGACGTAATAAGATACAGAAAAGCGAGCCAATTTGAATACAGTAAACATGCATATAATTTGAAAATAAATAAATAAGCTGTACAAGACAATCTATATGAATGCAAATGAGGATAACTTTTTGACGTATGGGCAAGGGTAGGCTACTCGATCTACCTCACAACTCACACACACGTCAATGGACATCAGAAATTGACATACCGCGGGGGTAGCGACCAGCGAGACTCCAGAAATCGACATACCACGGGGGTAGCGACCAGCGCGACACACGCCCGTAGTGCGAACTATATACTACAGTTTACCAGAGTGGTTAAAAGCCCATACGCCTAATGATTGTCCTCTCATGATACTAGGTGCCATGTGTGTGTCAACATATCTAATATATAGTAATGTCTGAAGAAAAACTACACATGCAAGAACTATACAGAAATGCAATAAATATACAGAAATATACTAAGCATGTAAAATACTGTAAACAATTTGGCAAGGTATCTTGCCTGGTCTGAAAAAGAATGAAGTCCCAACTCAAGGCGTCGTCCGATCTACCCGTCACATAAATTAAACAAGTTAGGTTACAAAAGTGGGTAAATAGTTTTCGCTATTTTAATCTATTTTAACTCTGAATAAAATAACCTAAATTAGTATTTTAATCTTATTATAATCTGATTTTATTGTTAAGCTCTAATGTTGGTCCAAAGAAAGTCAACTTTAAGGATTTGTGATCCGTGACACGCAAATCGAGGCAATCCGTTGACCAAAAAGTCAACCGACTCAAATCCAGGATTTGTGTATGGAATCCTATATATTTTAATGCTACATGAATACTGGAATCGAAAATTTTATAAAATCACAAATCGGTAAAGAGTTATGACCACAAGGGCGCACAGATGACAGTTTTTAGTGGTTTTCTATTTACGTCTACGTTGCACAAATTTTACTGTAGAATAAAATTATATTTTAAATTCTAAAAAAATACTTTTCTGGAATTTCATCATGTTAGATTTCCGAAACTTTAAACGGTTCGTAATTCCGAGTTCGGGATCTCCCAAAATCTCGAAAATACGAAAATATATCTGATTTCGGACAGCTGACACTTTCAGAATATTCTGGAAAAATAGGTTCTAAATTACTGAAATAATTTATATATTCAGAAAACTAACCTTGATATGATTCTAACAAAAAAAAATGGAGCGCGTTTGGAGTCCGGAGATAGGAGATATCGTCTTTTTAATTCGTCATAACTAGTAGAAAATGAGGCTGAATTTATGACGAATTTTGACTCTTTTTGGACGAAAAAGAGAGGATTTTGGAGAAGAAAAATATGAAGGATGAGTTATTTATAATGGTGGACACTACTTAATTAAATACGACTATGATTGGTTAATTTGGATAGGATTATGATGAATTTAAATAAGGATAGGATATGCATGAAGTTGCTTTCCTAGTAGGTTCAGGATTTGAATTAATTTAAAATAGAGTTTGAATTTATCTCAATAATTTATAATCTTAAATATAATTAAAGATAATACAAATAATTTATAAAATCTTATTAATATCTTTTAACACTAAATTAGCATCTATCTAATATTAAGACTATATATATCCAAATAAATCCTAAATAATTTTAAAAATCTAAATAAATTTCTTAAAATTCTAAATAAATTACAAAAAAATATAATTAAATATTTTAAACTAAAATAAATATTTGGCAGGAACAACATGCAAGTATGGTCGTATAGTAAATCATAGAAGTCCTAGAAATTTATGTTTTCTAAGTTTTAATTACCAAAAATTCTAGAAAAATCTCCAAAAATCAAAAATAGCCTAAAAATGATTCTAAATAAATATTTACATAAGTAAATATACTAAAACAATTATTTTCTAATTAACTAAGAGAATACTCTAAAGTAATTTAATATCTATAATAAATATAATAATATAAAATACACACAAAATATCTATTTTTGGTGAGGGGGTTTACAACAGTTCCGGCAGACAGTGCTGGAGATTCTTTGCTCGCGATCGCTGCCGCTACTACCGCTACTGGTAGTGCTTCGAGATCGCCTTCGAGACCGAGCATATTAAGAATCAATATATCTTCATCCAGACAAATAATGGGAATAACCCCTCCTTAGTCTGTAAGTATTTCCAGCGAGATTTTACCCGATGAACCTCGAGTGGATCTGGGTGATGACTGGGATGACTATCCTCAAACGTCAGTTGGTGCACCCTCTTCTCCAGGTATGACAGCTTGTTTAGCATCATCAAGAAATGATTTAGCTATACAGGCTGCAGACGCAACATAGATACCATCGACCATGGATAAATGTTGACTTTACGCTTTCTTTAGGAAAATTAACATCAAATTGATATTAACTTTCTTTTGTCTTCTTTTCAGGCGAAGACATCTCTGAGGAGGGCGGAGTTGACACAACTTCTGACTTTATTGCGGATCCATCTAATGAAACGGCGGTGCTCGACGTCTAAGAAGCATGCTTTGAAGCTGCCGATCTTTCATCCGCAACATTCTTGGGTGTCATCTCGCCAGTAGCAGTTCAAATAACATCAGAGGAGGATGAGCCCATTATCTCGACTGTGCCTCCTTTGTTGAGTATACCATCAACTTCAACAGTTGCTGGAGGCTCTTCTTTTGTCGCACCATCTGTTGAAGCAACGACTGTGGCGACATCCTCTACAGTCCTTCCGGATAGAAGATTTATCGATATGGCGGCCACTCCTAGCGTACATTCGATCTTTGCTACGCTAGTTGAATAATATACTAGCATATTCTACCGCACTTTGAAAGAATAGATATCCATGGTGCTGGAGAAGAACTTAAGCTTTGATTCTCTGAAGATGTCCTCCAAGCTTACTGTAGCGCCGATTAGAAATTTCAATGACGTTGAAAGAGCTGATGCGCTAGAGCAAATAGTTAATGGTTTAGAACAACCCATTAACGAATATTTGCAACTATCCCGAGGCAGCATCGATGACCTGGTTCAAGCTGAGTATGACTCTATGACTGCGAAACTTGCTCAGTAGATAGAATCTCTGAACAAATCCATCCAGGAACAGCAGCAAGAGATGGATAAAGAGCAGGCTGTCTTGGTGGAGGTTATTCCTCAGCTGACCCAGTACCAGGCCGAATGTGAGGGTTCGAGAATTGGAAGCTGAACTCGCTCAGGCAAGGGAGAGGCTTCTCAAGACATCGATAGTTTTTGATGTATTTGAGGGCTAAGTGAAGACAGCTCAACAGAACTTGACACATGCGGGTGTCATCCACGCAAGTTTTGTTAATTCTCTGTTCGAACTATCTCGCTTGAGCAATGACAAAGCAAGGCTGGAACGGGCTCGTGCTAACATTTTGAACTCCCAAAATGAGAGGATGGCTGCTTTGGCGCGACAGATTCACGATTTAACTGCTCCTCCCCAATGATGTACTTTTTTGTTTCTCCCGTAGTTTCTCAGAGATAATAAAGATACATTTTCTGATTTTGTGGACCTATCATTTTAGAATATAAATGATAGGCTAAGATGAAAGTGATATCAGAGGTATCATTAACATGACATACTTTCGTTAAAGTTTTGCTGAATGTAAATCTATTCAGAGGTAATATGAACCTGATAGAATATAATCCAACTAAATCTGTATACCAAACACTATCAGAGGTAATATGAACATGATAGGTTTACAAATTAGTTAAGCATATCCATTAAGAGGTCATATGAATCTGATAGAATATGATCCAGCTAACCTTTGTGCGTGGTATCGTCAGAATAAGATCTTCACCATACTCCGTTAAGCAAAGGAGATCAAGTATAGTACTTCTTCAGGAATTTACCGTTGATAGGAGCCATTGCCAAATTTCTATTAGACTTGGCTAATCTGTAAGCGCCATTTGCAATCATATAAGGGTCCTCCATTTCTTTATGATCGTTTGTGCGAACTTTTGACATCGTACCAGAGGTAATATGGACATAGTACAATACTGTGTTTGTTGAGGATATCCTATTGGGAGATTTTTGGTGGACTTATTATTTGTTGTGCACGTTGAGTGCAAATAATAAGTTTGAAACAAGCCCAATCAGAGGAAATATGGACGTGATAGTTTTTGTGGCTGGCAAAGACATCCTGCTGGGGATTTTCTTGTGGACCCATTACTTTTTGTGCACGAGAGTGCAAGTAGTAGGTTTGAGACAAGTCTTGCCAGAGGTAATATAGCGCGATAAAATATGACTCTGTGGAGATAGTAGAGAGATATAGTTCAGAGGTAATATGAACATGAACTGACTTTTTCTCCGCTGGGGAAAATGAGGATAGTTCAGAGGTAATATGAACATGAACAATTTGTTTCCATTGCGGGCATCCCCAGAGGGGTCATATTACTTCTTCTTTTTTTCTTTTTTTTTGTGCACGAGAGTGTAAGTAATAAGTTTAAGATAAGCCCTGCTAGAGATAATATGTATATGCCAGTTTTTATGGACCTAACACCACTGGCGTACTTAGAGTTAAGTACGGGTGCTAAGTTGAGATGACAACCGATATCAGAGGTAATATGGACATGAAAATCGATAGCCAAAACTCGGAAGGTTTGTTCAGAGGTAATATGAACATGACAAACTCAGCCCGAGAGAAATATTATGACAGCAGTTCAAAGGTAATATGAACATAAACTGATATCCGAAAAAAACTCATTGAGGAGTGATTCGTTGAGTGTGGTCTATCCCAACATGAAGATAGACCAAAGGATTATTCTGCTGGGGAGATTGATGGGACGATAGTTCAGAGGTAATATGAACATAGCTAGCGTCTAACGAGATTGGTTTGAATAGTCACTGCGGGAGTGTGCAAGTAGACCTAATGATTACTCCGCTGGAGGAAATTTTAAGGATCCATCATCCATTGCGTATCCGAGATTTTTTGGTACGGATGATGGATCTTTATAAGAATTTGTGACGAAGGAGAAAATGTTGCACATAGGCATTTGCTGGGGATGCCAGATTGCTGAACATATCTATTCAAAGGTCATCTCAACATGATAGAATATGATTCTCGATCTTCGACGATCGAGAAAATATTGCTCATAGGCACTTGCTGGGGATGAAGAACCAAGAATTAATTTGTTCATCTGGGTTGTGGACTTATTACCCATGGCGTACTTTAAGTACAGATAATAAGTTGAAACGACTAGCACTATCAGGGGTTATGCGAACGTGATAGTAGGAAGTCGAAGAGAAGAACTTCACTCAGAGGTAATGTGGACATGGAAAAGTTCTAAAAATATCTTACTCAGAGGTAATGTGGACGTGGTAAGATATGGTGGGGGTAAAGAAAAACAGGGCAGAGAAAATATGAGAATGACCATTTTGTGGTGATAGATTTACTCTGCTGGAGAAAGTGGAGAGACGTAGTTCAGAGGTAGTATGGACGTGAACTGATCTATAGCCACAAACTGGGAGGTTTGCTCAGAGGTCACTTGGACATGGCAAACTCAGCTAGGGGAAAAAAGTTTGGACGTGAACCCATGTCTGAAAAATTTACCTTGCTGAATGGGGATAGTCCTGAAGGTTGCTCATCTGGGGAGACACCGTCTTCTCGTTATAAACGTAAAGTGATGACCTTGGCGTCAATCAACTCCTGAATTTTCCTTTTTAGCACATAGCATGCCTTCGTGGGATGATGAATGTACCGATGAAAGCGACAATAATTTGGATCATCGACTTTGCCGACCCTCTCAGGGTATCTGATGTTGGGTAGCCGAAGTTTGTTTCCTTCATCAATATTTTTAAGATTTCAGTGATGTCATCCTCATTGAAGGAGAAAGTCCCCTTTGGCTTTCAGGCTCTTGATACCTGGGTCGTACGGTCCTCAGGAAAGATGGTCATAGTTGCATTATCTTTGGACTCAGAGGGAATTCTACCCCCAGCTATGGATGCTGCTCTATTTTGTCGAGAGAGACCACCCCTAGACATGTCGTTGTCTGGTTCTTCTTCTTCTTTTTGTTTGCATTTGTCCACAGAAGTTGATTTAGAAGGACCTGCCTCTGGTATTATAGGATCAGACTCTAGAGGTTTGGAGTTTGCAAGAGATGTGGTAAACCCTAACCCAAAACGATTTCGTTGACAGTATAGATCACCATGCAATGGTATTCGTCTGCCTTTTCCACAGTTGAGGCCTCGCTTCAACTTCAGATCATAACCCATGTTTTGCATAATCTTTAAAACCTGTAGGCTATATCTGTGGATTTGTATTCTCCCAACTTCAGACTCGTGAGATTCTTCTTGTACAATCGGTCTATTCCGCATTCGACCGAATATTATTTGATGCTGATCGTTGTGAGTCGGTGGAACAATAAAGACAGATTCTTCATGTGGCCCATATATCATGAAGACGTTAGGTGTTGACGCTACTTCCCATATGATCTCCCCACGCTTGGTAGTTAGGGGAACTGAATCCTGGTTATGACCCCTGTTTTTGCGTTTCTGGATCAAGAAATCACGCAAATCAGGAAGATAGCAGAAGAAGAAGAATAAGGCTTATTTTGCCTTTTTATATCAGTAGGCCTGTGGAGATTAGAAACCATAACCCTTTCTCGGCCATAGGAATACAGTAGTTCGCCCATGTGAGTAGCATACGATCCATCACCCGTCTGAGGAGCGTATTTCCCCGTGAAGCGAGTCTTCTTTACGCGGATGGTCTTATCCTGGCGTAATCTGGAGCTTTGCACGGGTTTGCGTAAAACAGGGGGAGCCCTCAAACGGCCTCCAGCGTCACACATAATCTTCTTCTTTTGGTGGCGTACAACTCTAGAGGTTGGGAGATTCGCCACTCGTTTTCCCTTGATGTGATCTAAGGGTCCATCTGCCTCCTTATAGACGGGAGATGTATTTTTATGCGCATGGCGCGTTTGAAATTTCCGCGCGGGCTCTAAGGCCTTGCTAGGAATTTTGTCTGCCACGTCACAGACGGAAGACAAATTTTTACGCGCAGGGCGTGTTCTAGACTTCTGGATTGGCACTGGGGCATTTTCAGAAGCTTTGTCTGCCACGTCACAGACGGGAGACAGGTTTTTATGTACAGGGCATATAGGTTGTGATGTCATAACCTTGTTGATCGGAGAGAGAGAGAGCCAGTAGGAAGGGTAGAGGATGTCCGGGGCATCCATACTTTACGCAGCTTTCTGTTGTCCTGGACAAAGAGGGGATGAGAGCTACCCCATGCGCGAAGCATGTCTTCATAAGCAGATTGGTCAAATTGGATGACCAAAGTCTTCTTCATCGATCCGACGGATACAGCATCGTGTTGAGCAATGGCTTTCTCATCAGATGAGAAAGTAGTCCCCAGCAGAGTCGCCATCTTGTGTTTGATGATAAACAGAAGAATGAAACTAGGTTTATACGAAATCTTTTCTTTGTTTACAAACAAGAAAAAAAAAGAGTACAATTAATCCTATACGAGGATGTTAAGTACAAAAAATGATTCTGGGAAAATATTGCTATAGGAGTCTGATCTGCGGTCGATCACTTTGTCCCTTGGACCACACGATGACGAAGAAGTGTTGTAGAAGGAGAAGAAGCTTCAAAGATTGCGAGTAGGATTAAATTATCAACCAACACTCTCTATTTTATGCTTTCTCTCTCTTTTGATTTGATCTTCTGGATTATCTCCCTTGATTTCGACCTTTTCTCCTGTGACCGGAAGTCTTTATTTATAGAGCTCAGTTACAGTAACTGTCCAGTCAGCGTAGAAGCCAAATTATGATGAGAGTGGCGCTCTTTACGTGGCGGTTACAATAACTGCTACCCACGTCTAAATGATCTCTTGAATCCGCGTGTGACGCGTGTCCCATTATGAGATAACATGTATAATCGTTCATCGAAGATCACGGCATGCAAGCCACGTAGGTAACTATCCCTCGCGTAAAGATGGTTGGCATAAAAGCCAAATAACTGTCTTGTTGGCGTAAAAGCCAAGTAGCTATCTTGTTGGCGTAAAAGCCAAGTAGTTGTCTTGTTGGCGTAAAAGCCAAATAGCTGTCGTGTTGGCGTAAAAGCCAAATTCTGCGTAAAGCTTGATGCTGCACAAATAATAGGTAACCAGCATAAACTAGCCAATTATCCTTCCTAACTGAGGTCTTGAGCGTATTCTGGACCAAATAGCATTATCACGTACCTTTGCAAATATAGCCTGAGTTGGCATATTTCAAGGAGATAGCATACGGCATACTCCTATAGTTGAAAATAGCCTGGTTGGCGTAACATGCAGGGATAGTGATATGAGCGTATTAGCCCTAGTTTTAGCTCTCCCAGTCATTAAAAATAGAACAAAATCTCTTGCATTAAATGCAGAGATCTGCCCCCATCTCGCGCATTAACTACAGAGATATGCCTCGAGTTTTGTACGAAAAATAGCTTTTGACGTGGCGCCTGATTTCGTCTCATCTTGAGCGTAAAAACTCATCTCTGCTTGTGTAAAATAGGCAGCGTATTCCTTGAATGCGTAAAAATGACTTGTATCAAGGATATGACACTAAACGACAGTCTGGGCCTCTGTGCAGAATCATCATTACAGTCATCCTCTCGATCATCATGCAGTACTCTTTGTCAGGAGTCAGGTTCACTATTTTGTCTGACAGGTTCATTCGAGGAATATGAAGAGTTCCTCGTACAACTTCACGTTGTATTAAAAGCAGACATATTTTATGCCGGAGGGAGGTGTAGTAACCTTTTTACGCCAAAACAGTCTGGAAGTGCTGCCTTACACGGACTGTTTTGAAGCCATATTTTACGCCACACAGCGCTGAAGCTCTGTTTTACACGTATAGGTCTGAAGTCATATTTTTACGCCACTTAGCGCTGAAGTTCTGTTTTACGCGGGGTTCATGCATGTTGGGGGTTTTACGCGTATAATTCCCCAGCATATTTTTTATGCTTCTACACTAACATAACCAACTATGTGAATGCAACTGAAAACACACTCGTCCACTAGACCACCAATGACTGTAGGCCTTAATAGACACGACAATAACTATAAAATTATGAAACTATGAAAGGTGCGCACAAAAACCCTACCCAAGGTACCTGCACTGCTATGACCGAAGCACAAACAATGTAACTATGATATAAGTGGTAACACAACGACACGAGTATGTTCTCTCCGTCCTAATGTATCTTACGTCTCATGTCCATAACACACAAGACCAATCACTAACTATGTATCGAGTCAATTATGTAAATATAAACATATCCTCTATCTCATGTCACGAGTCTTGTCCTATCACATAACTCGGAATCCCTGAATATCTCTAGTATGGATCATGTCAATGCAAGTCGTGTCAAGTGTCCTAAGGTATAGCATACAAAAAGTAGCACGAATATGGTATCATGTTGACAATGCAACTAACCGATACACGACTCCGCGGAGGGATGTCGGTACCCGAATGTAACTCGAATGCTAAGTATCGACTACAGTGCTATGGTCATAGTATAATATAGCAAATAAATATATGTATATCAAGAAACAGTAAATAAATACAAGGAAACAAGATATGTAAATGATTGCAAGGTACACTTGCTTGTATCCTGATGCTGCACAAAATCTTGTCTAACGTTCACGTTTGAAGATACTACGGATCCCAAATGTCCTAAAGATTAAAGTAAATTAAATTAAAAATGAATCGTGCACTAATCTACGTTACATATTAGGTCTATTGGGATTATAGTATCTAACTAATCTATTTTTATATGGATCAAAAAATGCCTATATCGTACAATCTATTCCCTTTTGTAACTAATAATGCACCTATTAAACATTTTAAATAAATTTTGGGATTAAAGTATGTCGTAGACTTTTATGTCAGCTTTTAAAAACTTTAAATGGATCGTGTTTTCATTTATGCAAACTCCCAAAATTGCAAAAATCCCGAAACACGTTCATCTTTCGGACACCTGACACTCAAATAATTCTACAATAATTTATAGAACGTATTTGACCTATTAATATATATTTCTTACAATCTAACTTCGACACGATTCTTTTATAAAAAAATTAGAGATTAAAAAGAGTCCTGAGTTGGGAGTTATGGCCTTCTTAAATTACTAAGACTACTAAAAATAAGGCTAAAATTATATGACGAATTAGGACTATTTTGGGAAAAAAATATAGTTATTGTAACATTAAACTAATTTCTATGCTAACATATAATTAAAATAACTTAAAAAAATTATATACTCATTAAATCTAATTTTTCTACCCTTATTAAAACTTCTACTTATTGTCATAATACCATCTATTGATTAGAACTTAAAAAAAATAGGTTTGAAAGTTATCTTTGGAGATTAATTCTTAATGGAGATCCAAACAAAAAATCCAAGCTCTCCACAAGTCGCTTTCTTCTTCTCTAGTATTTCTTCAATTTTTAAAATTGAATTTGGAAGAGAAAGGAGGAGGCAAAAGTGATTAGGGTTTGGACTTTGGAAGTAAGAAACTAGGGTTTTATTTATGAAGAGGATATATATATATATATATATATATATATATATATATATATATAGGGGGGGGAGTTTGTATCTTGTGGCCAAGAGGGGGAGAGGGGCCAACCAAATAAAGTTGGAAGGAGTGGTTGGTTGTTTAGGGTTTGTTAGGGTTTTGATGGAAATATTTGAGGGCTTATATAGATCATAGGTTGTTTGGACCATGGTTATGTTTTAATGGGATTTTAACCTATAGTTTAGATTTATGGGGTTGGTTTAGTCCTTAATGAGGCTTTGGGTTCACTTGGGTCAAGGTGTTGGGGTCTTGGATGGGTTTGAGGGCAAGTGCACAAGAAGGTCCACTATCGGTCTCTAGGTTTTGTTCTTCTTGATTCCATTCCAGTTTTAGCTTTGTTTGATAGTGGTGTTTTCCATAGTTTTGTATCTATTTTTTTTTGCTCTGAAGCATGGTTTGGTAGCTGAGTCTTTGCTTAGGACTTGCAAGATTATGACTGGGGGAGGCATTATCCTGGTTAATGATATTTACAAGGATCAAAGAGTTACTCTGGGAGGCCGAGAGCTGAGTGCGTGTCTACTTGTAATGCCACTTTCGAGCTACTATATTATACTCGGGATGGATTAGTTGAGTAGGCACCGTGTTAGTATAGATTGTAGAGGAGGTAGAGTTTTGTTTGGTCCATTAGGAGAGCCAGAGTTTGAGTTTGCTAGAGGAGCTGCGGAGCAGAGAGAAGGCATTATCTGTGGAGCTATGGTGGAAGACAAGGAGTTGCCACATCCGTTGATAGCCGAATTCTTGGATGTGTTTCCTGAGGAATTGCCAGGATTGACGCCAGATCGAGATATTGAATTCTCTATAGACTTGGTGCCAGGTGCAGAACCAATTTTACAACATGTCTATAGAGTAAACAAAAATGAGCTGGTCGAACTAAAGAAAAAGGTGGACAAATTACAGGATAAGGGGTTTATCAGATCGAGTTTTTCACTGTGGAAAGCCCCGGTATTGTTTGTACCGAAGATGGATAGATCGGTGCACATGTGCATTGATTACAGGGCATTGAATAATCTTTCTATCAAGAACAAATACCCTTTACCATGGATTGATGACCTGTTCGATCAGTTGAGTGGTGCCAAGGTGATTTCTAAGATAGACTTGAGATCAGGCTATCACTAGGTGAAAGTGAAGCTGGATGACATACCGAAGACTGCTTTTAGGACTCGGTCTGGTCAGTATGAGTTTATGGTGATGCCGTTTGGGTTTACTAATGCCCCGACGGTATTTATGAATTTGATGAACAAGGTATTCCACCAGTACCTTAACAAGTTCGTGGTGGTGTTCATCGATGACATACTCATATACTCGAAGACACCGGAGGAACATGAGGAGCATTTGAGGATTGTGTTGGATGTGCTGAGGAAGGAGAAGCTGTATGGGAAGCTGTCCAAGTGTGAGTTCTTCCTGGACAAGGTAGAGTTCTTAGGATATTTTGTGAATGGTGATGGTATTTCAGTGGATCCGAAGAAGATCGCAGCAGGGGAGTCTTGGAAGACCCCGAGTTCAGTAGAAGAGATCAGGAGTTTCTTGGGATTAGCAGGCTACTACCGAAAGTTTGTGCAAGATTTTTCGAGGATTGCTGAGCCGATGACCAGACTCATCAGGAAGGATGTAAAGTTTGTTTGGACAGAGGACTGCCAGGTTGCTTTTGAGGAATTAAAGAAGTGGTTGACGTCTGATTATATTTTGACGTTGCCATCAGGGTCTGGAGGTTTCACTATTTATAGTGATGCGTCGGAGAAAGATTTGGATTATGTTCTTCAGCAGAATGGGAAAGTGATTGCCTATGCATCCAGACAATTGCGTCCTCATGAGAAGAACTATCCTACCCATGATTTAGAGTTAGCATCAATCATCTTTGTCCTGAAGTTGTGGAAACACTATTTGTACGGAGAGCGTGTGAAGATCTTTACAGACCACAAGAGCTTGAAGTACGTTTTCACACAGCAGGAGTTGAACATGAGGCAGCGTCGGTGGTTGGAACTGATAAAGGATTTTGACATATCTTTGCAGTATCATCCTGGGAAAGCTAATGCAGTTGCCGATGCCTTGAGCAGGTATTCGGTAGCTATGTTGTTGACACAGGATCGGTATTTGTTGGAGGACTTGGAGAGCTTGGGCATTGAGGTAATATTTTTTGGTTTTGCTATGCAGATATGGGGGGTTGCAGATACACTCAGAGTTGATGGATAGGATTAAGGCATATCAGTATGAGGATGTATCTCTGTGGAGCATCAGAGCTCAGGTGAGAGATGGATTGGAGGATGATTTCACCATTGCTGAGCATGGTTCTTTGCGACATGGTATTAAATTGTGTGTGCCTAGTGGGGAGCTATATGAGAAGGTATTGCAGGAAGCGCATCATTCTCAGTATTCTATACATCCAGGTGCCAACAAGATGTATCAGGATATGCGAGAGAGTGTGTGGTGGTATGGCATGAAGAGGGAAGTGACACAGTTTGAATCCAGATGCTTAGTGTGCCAGCAGGTGAAAGCCGAGAGGCAGAGGCCAGGCAGTTTACTTCAGCCATTACTCATTCCAGAGTGGAAGTGGGTGCACATTACTATGGATTTTGTGTCCGGACTTCCACGATCTCCAGAAGGTAAAGACGCGATTTGGGTCATCGTTAACAGGTTGACCAATTCGGCCCACTTTTTGCCTTTCAAGGTGGGTTTGTCTACGGAGAAGCTGACAGAGATGTATGTGAGACAGATCATCAAGATACATAGAGTTTCCATCAGCATAGTATTGGATCGGGATAGTCGTTTCACTTCTCATTTCTGGAGGAGTTTACAGGCGAGTTTGGGCACCCAGCACAAGTTCAGTACTGCATATCATCCCCAGATAAATGGGAAGTCAGAGAGGACTATTTAGACTCTCGAGGATATGCTGTGCACTTGTGTACAAGATTTTAGGGGATCTCGGGAGGACCATTGTCACGCCCCAGTCCCAAAATACGTAGGACTAGGAATACGTAACACGCCAGCCGTATGTATACGAACTCCAATATATGGAAACCATATACACACGTACGCTGTACATGAATATCCAATCCACAGTGGTAAATATATGTCACAATAAGTCACACGCAGTTCTATATCTCATCCACAACACAAATAATAGAATAATGGAAATCAATAAATGAATATCAAAGAAGTAGTCTCAAATAGTAATCTCAAAGTGCAATAGTCGGGTGGAAAAAAATCCACTGCAAATCGACTATAATAAACTACTAAAGAGAGAAGAGAATAAACTCTAATATAAGAATAAATGTCTAGAAAAGAATAGCAACTAAAATCTCTAAACAGCTGCAATGAATCACATATAATCAGAAGGTAAGATCTCCTCAGGCTGATAGGTAGCATCAGGTCCAGGTCCATACTCCTGCGGGTACTCCTGCTCACCTATATCTGGAAGGGACCAGGTCCTCAGAGGGACGTAACAAGATACAAAAAGCACATGCCAATAAAGTACTGAAAAATGAACATCCATTGGGTCGCCTAACCGTCTAAGTGAATGCAGTTAAGAACACCTTTCCCCACAAGTGAGCTATCTGGCTGAAAACTGGGATTTGGCATGGTTCTCTTTTGAAGATCCAGGGGCCCAAAGGCAAGTCGTCTTTTGAACGGCGGAGGCCCGCCAATGTATATATATGGGTCATCACCACCCGTATCTCCAGCGGAGAATTCGGGCGTCACAAAAAAAGTGTAAAGGAGCTCAAATGCGGTACTTGTTGTTCTCCCCACCCCATGCTCTAAGCATGTCATGTCCATGACACGATAAACCTCTAATAACCGCCAGGTCTACTAGCATGCAAAGTTTCTATTGGCAGTTATCCCTATCCATCGCACGGCCTATACGTACCGGGGGCCAGCCGAGTACGCAAGTCCGTGTCCTACATGTGACTCACACTCGTGTAAGAAATAGTGTCATGGCCAATGAAACATAAATGCCTCATGAAAATGGGGTAGTCTCATAAAGTAGGTCCAATGCATATACATAAGTAAAAACATAGTACGACGACACCGTCGTTGCACCCAAGTTTCCTTGGACGCGCAGTTTATGTAACAGTTAAAATAAATGAACTAAATAAGCAGAAAATAAACATGCATGCCTCATATGGAATGTAAATACAGTACAATGTCAAGGTATACTTGCCTGGCAAGAAATCTGTAAAGTGTACGCGCCCAAATGTCAAGGACACTGAACCTGGAACTACGGACTCCGAACAAACGTCTCCGGATGCTGAAATAAACATCACCAACGTTTCCGGAATGAGCAAAATAGCTAAAAAGCACATCCCTTTCGTCCAATTTGGACACAGGGGCAAAACCGTAATTTCGGGTAAAAGTGGGGTCTACGTGTGGCCCACTTTGCACCGAAAAGCGTGCCAAGGGTAACAGTCTCTAAATGTGACAAACTATAGGTCAAATAAATCTAGATGTCAATACGAACCCAACGGTATGTCCAAATGTGGATTCCGATGAGCCGAACAAAATTTGGTCCAAAAAGTCAACTGTGGGACCCGCCAATTGGCGATCTGGTCAACCGTCTCAGAAATGCGTGAAAATTGGGTCACAGGACCAGCGCGTTACCACGAGTCCATTGGTGCAAGTTTCGTCGCAATCTGACAATCGTGCACAAAATACTCGCGAGTTCCACAAAAGTGGCGACACGAAATGTGTCCGCGGATACGGTCTGATTCCGGCGCGCACACGCGTCCGAATCAGTCTCCACAAATTTTCACGTGTCCCGTTATGCTGTGTGCACCATTTGGTACACTTGGCACACGGCGGGGCGGTCCCGGTTGGCGGGGCGCGCTCCGTTCTCCAACTTTTAGAAAACCGAAAAAAGTGGGTGCGCACAGTTTTGTGACGAACATAACTATGTCCACAGCAACTATTAGCCTAGGGTTATTATACAGAAAATAAACTAGATCATGTATTCTACAGGTATCAAAAAGAATCATCAGATTCAGATCTCTGTGGTAGGAGATACGAACTCGACAATACGGGTGGTAAATCTGGAATTCTTCGATTGCAGAATTCTGCCTGTCCGTCCATTTTGGACGCTGATTTACACCTAGGGGCACACATTTTCCGAGATTGACTATAAAACAAATACTGGAGAGGGTTGAGGGAAGATCATACCTATGAAAACGGATCAGCGTTTGGTCGAGCGAGTCAACGGAAATTCGTGCCGGAGCGAAGGTGCCTCGAGTGGGAGACTGCAGTTCGCGATGTCGGCGTCGACGGGATGGTTGGATGGCTTGGGGAGGCTTCTCTGGCTGTGGTGACGGCTATAGATGGGAAGAGGAAGTCTGGAAATTTAAGTTAGGGTTTTGGAGAGTTTATATATATATATATATATATATATATACTAGGAGAGAGAGGGGGGGTTGCGGATGAGTTCTCCGCGGGTTTTGGGGCCGCTGCATATGGGATCGGGAATAGGCTAAAGCGGGCCAATGTGGGCGGGTGGAACAGCAAATTGATTGCTAAGGAGTCAGGAAATGGATTCCTAAAGAGTGAACTTAGCAATTGCTTTAAGGAATAGTAGTATAGTAGATTATTATTATTATTATTATTATTATTATATTATTATACTTATTTAATTTTTTTTTCTTTTTCTTTATAAATATATATATACATATATATATATATATTTGTATATACATATATATATATATTATATATATACTCATAAGAAAATTTATAAAATAGGGTATGCACATCGTTAGGCTAGCAACTGCTCAAGGGATCTCCTACATGGAATAAATTCCGAAAAAAATTCCTGAAGGTCCCATAAGTCATCTAAATGCCCGAACACCTAACATAAAAATTATTAAAAATCTATTTCTCCTATTTAGACCTAATTACTACAATTTAATTAATAATTAATAAATAAAGGGGTTTATACTATTTTCTAGGAAGGGGGTTTTACATTCTACCCAACTTGTAAAAATTTCGTCCTCGAAATTAAAATTAAGCCACGATAGAATGCAAGGATGGTATAAGATATAATTTAACAATGTAAATTCATACCTTGGTCTGCGAATAGGTTCGGAAAACGCTTGCGCATGTCGTTCTCGCGCTCCCAAGTTGATTCTCCTGGTGCGCCATGCCTCCATGCTACGCGAACCAAGGGAATAGACTGGTTCCTCAATACCTTCTCTCGACGATCAATGATTCCCACGGGTTGCTCTTGGTAAGACAAGCTCGGCCCAATGGTGATCTCCGAATGGTCGAGAACATGACTGCTGTCTGCCACATATCGCCTGAGCTGCGACACATGGAATACGTCATGTACTCCCTCCAGTGAAGGTGGTAGCGCAAGTCGATATGCCACCTCTCCAATTCTCTCGAGCACGTCAAATGGTCCAATATACCTTGGACTCAACTTGCCGCGCCCTCCGAATCGGATGGTGCCTCTGGTCGGTGATATCCTCAAGAAGACGTGATCGCCCTCTTTGAACTCCAAGGGACGACGGTGAAGGTCTGCCCACTGCTTCTGCCTGTCTTGCGCTGCTCGCAAGTGTCCCTGAATCTTCTTGACTGTCTCTACGGTGTTGACCACCAACTCGGGTCCCAGAATCTGACGTTCTCCCACGTCACTCCAACACACCGGAGACCTATATTTTCTTCCATACAATGCTTCAAACGGAGCCATCTGAATACTCGCTTGATAGCTATTGTTGTAAGAAAACTCTACAAGATGTAGGTGGTCCTCCCATGATCCTCCGAAGTCTAACATGCAAGCCCTCAACATGTCCTCCAAGGTCTGAATAGTACGCTCCGACTGCCCATCTGTCTGCGGGTGGTAAGATGTACTGAATTTCAGACGAGTACCAAGACACTCTTGCATGCTTCTCCAAAAGTGCGATATGAAGCACGAATCTCTGTCCGATACAATACTGACTGGTATGCCGTGCAATCTCATAATCTGTCTCATATATAAATCAGCTAAAGCTTTTGTAGACTGACCCACTCTGAAAGGTATAAAATGGGCTGACTTGGTGAGTCGGTCCACTATTACCCACACTGTATCTCTCCCACTTGGACTCTTGGGAAAACCCGTGACGAAGACCATAGTGATGTGCTCCCACTTCCACTCTGGAATCGGAAGTGGTTGCAATAATCCTGCTGTCCTCTGATGCTCCGCCTTCACTTGTTGACATACCAGACATTTAGCTACAAAGCGAGCTATCTCTCTCTTCATCCCATGCCACCAAAAATGCTGTCGTAAGTCACGATACATCTTGGTGCCTCCAGGATGAATAGAATAGATCGAACTATGAGCCTCTGCCATCAGCTCCTGTCGAATCTCTCCATTTGGAACATAAAGACGATCACCACATCGTAATGTCCCATCCTCATGAATGCGCAATCCGGTCTGTTCTTCGGCCTCTGTCCTTTCTTTTAGTCTCCTGAATCTGGCATCTGTAGGCAAAGCTGCCTTAATCCTCTCTACCAATGATGATTGTACTTGCAAGTTGGCTAGTGTCCCATCTGCTCCGGGTAGTATCACTTCAATGCCAAGCTCTTGCAAGTCCTCCAAAAGTTCCCTCTGTGCTGTCAAGAAGTAAACTGCTGGCTTCCGGCTTAACGCATCTGCTACCACGTTAGCCTTGCCTGGATGATAATGTAGCTCTATCTTGAAATCTTTCATCAACTCGAGCCATCGACGTTGCCTCATATTTAACTCTTTCTGCGTGAAGACGTACTTGAGGCTTTTGTGGTCTGTATAGATTTCCACTCGTTCCCCATATAAGTAATGTCTCCATAGCTTCAGAGCAAATACAACGGCGGCAAGTTCCAAGTCATGAGTTGGATAATTCTTCTCATGCACTCGTAACTGCCTAGATGCATATGCAATCACCTTGCCATGCTGCATCAATACGCATCCCAAGCCTTTCCCTGATGCGTCACTGTAGATCACATATCCTCCTGATCCTGACGGAATCGCCAATACTGGTGCTGTAGTCAGTCGCTTCTTCAACTCTTCAAAGGCTGCTTGACACTCGTCAGTCCATATAAATTCCTAATCTTTACAAGTCAGACGAGTCATAGGTGCCGCTATCCTTGAGAAGTTTTCCATGAACCGTCGGTAATATCCCGCAAGTCCAAGGAAACTCCTCACCTCTGCTGCTGATTTAGGAACAGGCCATGTCTCAACTGCTGAGATCTTCTCTGGATCAACAAAAATGCCATCTCCTGTAACAACATGTCCAAGAAATGAAACTCTGTCCAAGAAGAACTCACATTTGCTAAGTTTAGCATATAACTGCTCTCTCCTCAAAGTCTCTAGAATAATCCGCAGGTGCTCCTCGTGGCTCTTCGAATAGACAAGTATATCATCTATGAAGACGACCACGAACTGGTCCAAGTACTGGTGGAAGACTCGATTCATCAAGTCCATGAAGATCGCTGGAGCATTGGTCAATCCAAATGGCATGACCAAAAACTCGTAGTGTCCATATCTTGTTCTGAATGCGGTCTTCGGAATGTCCTGCTTCCGTACCTTCACTTGGTGATATCCCGATCTCAAATCTATCTTCGAGAATACCTTAGCTCCACTGAGTTGATCAAACAGGTCATCAATGCGTGGCAATGGATATTTGTTCTTCACTGTCACGGCATTCAAGGCCCTATAATCAATGCACATACGCACTGACCCATCCTTCTTGGGTACAAACAACACTGGTGCTCCCCAGGGTGATGCACTCGGTCGGATGAAACCTTTCTCTTCTAGCTCTTTTAACTGTGCCTTCAGCTCGTCCATCTCCTTCTTCGCCAGTCTGTAAACATGCGATGCTATAGGTGCTGCTCCGGGTACTAGTTCAATTGAAAACTCTACGTCTCGGTCTGGGGGTAGTCCTGGCAAATCCTCTGGAAAGACGTCTAGAAATTCTAAAATAATAGGGTGATAGACAACATCGTCCATTGCGAGCTGCATACCATCAAGGATTTCTGTGGATCCTCGGGCAAACTCAAGTTCAGGCTGGCCTGGTACCTTAAAAAGAATGCTTCCTCCAAAGCAATCGAAGAAAGCGTGGTTCTTGCTCAGCCAGTCCATTCCAAGCACAATATCAAAAGACGGCATAGGAAGGACTAAGAGTTGGGCATTCATCTCTCTGCCACGAATCACTATAGGGCCCGATCTACAAACTCGACTAACTGGTACAACTCCTCCTCCGGTAAGAATTCTAACACAACTAGATAATGGTGTAGAAACAATATTGTATTTGGCAATAAAACTAGATGATATGAATGAGTGGGTGGCTCCCGTATCAAATAATGTCACAGCAGGAAAAGTAAAAGCAAGGGTAATACCTGCTATGACATCCACCTCATGATCCAGGTCATCTACCTCCAATGCAAAAGCTCTCCCGTTCCTCTGCGGCTGTCCATGTCCAGTCCTCATATACTGCTCCTCCTGAGTGGATAGCGGTGGTCCTCTCTGAAATCCTCCTGCTGCTGGGGGTCGAGGTGCTCCCGGTCCAGTCATCTGCTGTGCTGGCTTCGGTGCTGGAAGCGCTAATCTCTGAACTGGCGGCGAAAGTGCCTGCTGTATGGGGCAGTCTTTCACCATGTGCTGTCCAGAGCCACATCTCCTACACTGACCCAAGCGGGTCCGATAATCTCTCTCAACATGTCCGATCCTCCCACAATAATTACATTGGGGTTTTTCCGGAATCCGGTACGGTCCTGCTCGGTGTTGCTGATGCTGTTGTGCCAAGGGGCGTCTGACAGGTCCTCCCTGTTGTGTCCTGGCTGGTCCCTGCTGTATCCTTGCTGATCCTTGTTGTGTCCTCAGCTGAGCTCCCCTTCCTCTGCTAATGGTTTCCTGAAATCTGGCCTCTGTTAGTAGCTCAGCGTAAGAGACTCGGGACTGCGAGCTTGTATAATGTTGTAGCTCCTGGGTCAGTCCTCGATGAAATCTCTTAGCCTTAGCCAAGTCATTTGGTATCAAAGCAGAGCCATATTTGCTGAGTCGGCTAAACTCGGCATCATACTCGTCCACGGTTCGGTTCCCTTGCTCTAAGTGAAGAAACTGATCATACAAGGTGTCCCTGACAGTGTCCGAAAAGTACTTTCCCTCGAAGCACTCCAAGAACTGCTCCCATGTCTGGTAAGTACCCAACTGGCGCTCCATGGATTCCCACCAGTGATGGACATTACCATCTAGTAGCGTCCGTACACCCGTCATCCATAGGTCCGTAGGTAACTGCGATGCCTCCAGTAGCTTCTGTGTGTGAGTGATCCAGCTGGTAGTCTCCTCCGGGCTCTCAGTGCCCTTGTACTGCCTTGCACCCATCTGAACAAAATCCTTTACTGATCCAACCTTAGCTCGAGGTACTGGAGCTAGTGTTTGGGCTGGTACAGTAGCATGTGCAGCCATCCTCTCCAGTGCTGCCATAAATTCTTGTCTCTGTTCGGCTGCCTGCTGCCTCTGCTCGGCTGCCTGCTGCCTCTGTTCCTGTATCATCATCTGAAAGAATTGGAACATCTGCGCTTGGCCATCTTGCGGTACTGGGACAGGTGGAAGGTTCCCAATAGGTGAAGCGGGAAGATCAGATGGAACTGGGGTATGAGTCTGTCCATCTGGCCCCGGAAGCCTAGGAATTGTTGGGGTCCCTCCTTGAGTCTGACCATTGACTCCAGAAGTTGCGTCGCCATCGGCGGCAGTACATCCATTCTGCAAATCCATCTCTCTGCAGTTGATGTACGAAACGATTAGAAAAGTACAGGAATCAAACAGGATGCAAGTATTAAATAGGAAGGATAAATTTCAATCAAGCGTGGATGAGATCCTTATACTCTATTCCTATTACGCAGGCTTGTTCGGTACAGTTACGTAACCGAGACAATATATTCTTGACCTGCATGGGCCACCACAAAAACATGTCACGCCCTAGTCCCAAAATACGTAGGACTAGGAATACGTAACACGCCAGCCGTATGTATACGAACTCCAATATATGGAAACCATATACACACGTACGCTGTACATGAATATCCAATCCACAGTGGTAAATATATGTCACAACAAGTCACACGCAGTTCTATATCTCATCCATAACACAAATAATAGAATAATGGAAATCAATAAATGAATATCAAAGAAGTAGTCTCAAATAGTAATCTCAAAGTGCAATAGTCGGGTGGAAACAAATCCACTGCAAATCGACTATAATAAACTACTAAAGAGAGAAGAGAATAAACTCTAATATAAGAATAAATGTCTAGAAAAGAATAGCAACTAAAATCTCTAAACAGCTGCAATAAATCACATATAATCAGAAGGTAAGATCTCCTCAGGCTGATAGGTAGCATCAGGTCCAGGTCCATACTCCTGCGGGTACTCCTGCTCACCTATATCTGGAAGGGACCAGGTCCTCAGAGGGACGTAACAAGATACAAAAAGCACATGCCAATAAAGTACTGAAAAATGAACATCCATTGGGTCGCCTAACCGTCTAAGTGAATACAGTTAAGAACACCTTTCCCCACAAGTGAGCTATCTGGCTGAAAACTGGGATTTGGCATGGTTCTCTTTTGAAGATCCAGGGGCCCAAAGGCATGTCGTCTTTTGAACGGCGGAGGCCCGCCAATGTATATATATGGGTCATCACCACCCGTATCTCCAGCGGAGAATCCGGGCGTCACAGAAAAAGTGTAAAGGAGCTCAAATGCGGTACTTGTTGTTCTCCCCACCCCATGCTCTAAGCATGTCATGTCCATGACACGATAAACCTCTAATAACCGCCAGGTCTACTAGCATGCAAAATTTCTATTGGCAGTTATCCCTATCCGTCGCACGACCTATACGTACCGGGGGCCAGCCGAGTACGCAAGTCCGTGTCCTACATGTGACTCACACTCGTGTAAGAAATAGTGTCATGGCCAATGAAACATAAATGCCTCATGAAAATGGGGTAGTCTCATAAAGTAGGTCCAATGCATATACATAAGTAAAAACATAGTACGACGACACCGTCGTTGCACCCAAGTTTCCTTGGACGCGCAGTTTATGTAACAGTTAAAATAAATGAACTAAATAAGCAGAAAATAAACATGCATGCCTCATATGGAATGTAAATACAGTACAATGGCAAGGTATACTTGTCTGGCAAGAAATCTGTAAAGTGTACGCGCCCAAATGTCAAGGACACTGAACCTGGAACTACGAACTCCGAACAAACGTCTCCGGATGCTGAAATAAACATCACCAACGTTTCCGGAATGAGCAAAATAGCTAAAAAGCACATCCCTTTCGTCCAATTTGGACACAAGGACAAAACCGTAATTTCGGGTAAAAGTGGGGTCCACGTGTGGCCCACTTTGTACCGAAAAGCGTGCCAAGGGTAACAGTCTCTAAATGGGACAAACTATAGGTCAAACAAATCTAGATGTCAATACGAACCCAACGGTATGTCCAAATGTGGATTCCGATGAGCCGAACAAAATTTGGTCCAAAAAGTCAACTGTGGGACCCGCCAATTGGCGATCTGGTCAACCGTCTCAGAAATGCGTGAAAATTGGGTCACAGGACCAGCGCGTTACCACGAGTCCAGTGGCACAAGTTTCGTCGCAATCTGACAATCGTGCACAAAATACTCGCGAGTTCCACAAAAGTGGCGACACGAAATGTGTCCGCGGATACGGTCTGATTCCGGCGCACACACGCGTCCGAATCAGTCCCCACAAATTTTCACGTGTCCCGTTATGCTGTGTGCACCATTTGGTACACTTGGCACACGGCGGGGCGGTCCCGGTTGGCGGGGCGCGCTCCGTTCTCCAACTTTTGGAAAACCGAAAAAAGTGGGTGCGCACAGTTTTGTGACGAACATAACTATGTCCACAGCAACTATTAGCCTAGGGTTATTATACAGAAAATAAACTAGATCATGTATTCTACAGGTATCAAAAAGAATCATCGGATTCGGATCTCTGTGGTGGGAGATACGAACTCGACAATACGGGTGGTAAATCTGGAATTCTGCGATTACAGAATTCTGCCTGTCCGTCCATTTTGGACGCTGATTTACACCTAGGGGCACACATTTTCCGAGGTTGACTATAAAACAAATACTGGAGAGGGTTGAGGAAAGATCATACCTATGAAAACGTATCAGCATTTGGTCGAGCGAGTCAACGAGAATTCGTGCCGGAGCGAAGGTGCCTCGAGTGGGAGACTGCAGTTCGCGATGTCGGCGTCGACGGGATGGTTGGATGGCTTGGGGAGGCTTCTCTGGCTGTGGTGACGGCTATAGATGGGAAGAGGAAGTCTGGGAATTTAAGTTAGGGTTTTGGAGAGTTTATATATATATATATATATATATACTAGGAGAGAGAGGGGGGGTTGCGGATGAGTTCTCCGCGGGTTTTGGGGCCGCTGCATATGGGATCGGGAATAGGCTAAAGCGGGCCAATGTGGGCGGGTGGAACAGCAAATTGATTGCTAAGGAGTCAGCAAATGGATTCCTAAAGAGTGAACTTAGCAATTGCTTTAAGGAATAGTAGTATAGTAGATTATTAATATTATTATTATTATTATTATTATATTATTATACTTATTATACTTTTTTTTTCTTTTTCTTTATAAATATATATATACATATATATATATTTGTATATACATATATATATATTATATATATACTCATAAGAAAATTTATAAAATAGGGTATGCACATCGTTAGGCTAGCAACTGCTCAAGGGATCTCCTACATGGAATAAATTCCGAAAAAAATTCCTGAAGGTCCCATAAGTCATCTAAATGCCCGAACACCTAACATAAAAATTATTAAAAATCTATTTCTCCTATTTAGACCTAATTACTACAATTTAATTAATAATTAATAAATAAAGGGGTTTATACTATTTTCTAGGAAGGGGGTTTTACAACCATCTCTATTTGGTAGAGTTTGCTTACAACAACTGCTACCAGGCTAGTATAAAGATGTCACCATTTGAGGCTCTGTATGGTCGAAGATGTCGTACTCCCTTGTCATGGGACGATGTTGGAGAGAGAGTTTTGCTAGGGCCAGAGATAGTTGTGGACGCAGCGGAGAAGGTTAAGCTGATCAGAGACATACTTCGAGTGGCACAGGATAGACATCGGTATTGGGCCGATAGCTACCGGAGACCTTTGGAGTTTAAGGTATAGTTTTAGATTTTTATTTTGTGCTTGATATTGGTTGTTTTTTATAGATTAAGTTCTTAAGGTTGTGTTCTGTTCTAGGTTGGTGGTTTGGTGTTTCTGAGGATTTCTCCGACACGAGGCACAATTCACTTCGGTGGAGGCGGAAAGCTTTATTCGCGATTCATCGGACCTTTCACTATTCTAGAGAGGATCGATGCAGTTGCTTACAGACTAGACTTTCCACATGCATTGGAAGGAGTGCATAACGTATTTTATGTGTCACAGTTGAGACGGTACGTGGCAGATCCTAGTCACGTATTGGATCATTCAGAGATAGAGGTGAACCCTACTCTTAGCTATCCAGAGCAGCCAGTTGAGATTCTAGATCGGAGAGAGAAGGTGCTGAGGAATCAGATTATTTCCTTGGTACGCGTCGTATGGAGGCATCACTCTCCCGGTGAGTCTACCTGGGAGAGAGAGATGATGAAATGCGAGAGCGTTACCCATATTTGTTTGTGCCTTGAGGTATGTTCTTTTCTAGTTATGTTCTGTACTTTCTGTTCTATTCTATAACTTTCTGGGGGTAGTTTCATCTTTGAATTTCGAAAACAAAATTATTTTAAGGGGGGTAGACTTGTCACTACCATATTTTCTAGGATAGGGTATTTTGGTCATTTCATAATTAATTAAATATTGTGCATGTTGTATAATTATTTATTATATTATTTAACTACTGTTAGATGTTAGTTTATTATTTTGGACTTGTATTAGTAGACCTAACTAGTTTAGATTAGATCCATAGATCAACATTTATAATTAGTTAGATTTGAGCCCAATTAGAAGCCCATTGTTTAACAGGGTGAATAATTTAATTAAAACTATTAGACTAGAACCTTCTCTCCTTAATTATTTCTTCATGAGAGCCCCCAAGGGATATTTTATACTTTGTTTAGAAACTTGGAGAGGGGGTTATGTGTTCGGCTATTATAAAGAGGGGGGGGGAATTTCTCTCTCCGCTTTTTATTCCAAATCTAGATCTAGAATTTTCCCCAACCAAAATCCTTTCCACATCAATTATCTACCAAATTTCTTTCCAATTCCTTTCCAAATCACCATTGGAGGCTAGTAGAGCAAGGATCTAGAAGGAGGAAGCAAGAATCTACAAAAAGGAGCAAGGATCTACAAGTTGAAGGCCAATTTCATTAAATTTGGAGGTTGCATTGGGAATCCAACTCCCAATAGGTATAATTCAATTTTTTCCCTTTAATTAGGTTATATATCTGTGTTTTAATCATTGGGAACCACCTCATATGATGATGCTACCCATAGGAATTAAAATTAGGTTCATATGAGGCCTATGGAGAAAGTTATGGTATATTTTGTGTCAATTTTGGGAGAATTTCGAGATTGACACATATTATGTTGGTCAATTAGACCTAATTGACATGTGTTTGATTGTTTGTGGCTAGTATCGTTTCTATAATTGGATACGTGTAGGCCGTATCCCAGTAATTTGGTAATACGTGTTGATTTGAGAGTTTTTCCTCCGACACGGGGCTTTGTGCATGTCATATTTTGACACGGACACGTAAATGTGTAATTAACTCTTCATATTGTTCATAAATAGTATTTTAGACTTGCTCATGTCCTTCGGGGTATATTTGGTTGTGTGGTGGACTCGTATCGCAAGCGTATCATAGATCTAGTGTGATACGGGTGCGATGCACTCCATGTGTTTGTGTGATTGCATTCCTAGATTCAATTTCCATTATTCGTAGCTATTGGTAATATATATATATATATATATATATATATATATATATATATATATTTGGTTGTGTGGTGGACTCGTATCGCAAGCGTATCATAGATCTAGTGTGATACGGGTGCGATGCACTCCATGTGTTTGTGTGATTGCATTCCTAGATTCAATTTCCATTATTCGTAGCTATTGGTAATATATATATATATATATATATATATATATATATATATATATATATATATATATATATATATATATATATATATATATATATATATATATGGATATGGATATATGAATGTGGATGTATATGTACTAGTGTATAAAGGTATCTATATGCATATGTGTTTATATATATATGTAGATATACATCTATATATATATATATGAATGATTATGTTATATGTATATATGTATGTTGTATATATATGTATATATGTATGTGAGGCTATATATATATATATATATATATATATATATATATATATATATATATATATATATATAAATTAGAGAGGAGGGTGTATATATATAGGTTTATATATATATATATATATATATATATATATATATATATATATATGTGAGTATACATATATGTATATAAACAGTGTAGATATATATATATATACATATGTGTTATGCTTATGTGTGTGTATTGTATTAAGAAGAGGGGGCTCGGGATAGTGAATCAGTGCAATCATTCAGCAGTGTGTGTTTCAGTTTTACTGCGGATAGCAGCAGTTGCACTATATATCATCACAAACACCAAGCAGTAGCGTTCATAGCTGCAGCAGCAGCAACTACCGAGCATTCATAGCTGCAGCAGCAGCTACCGAGCAGCAAACGTAGTAGCAGCAGCAGCAGCTACACACCAGCAGCTGCAACAGCAAACGTAGTAGCAGCAACATCAGCTCACTAACAGCAGCAGTTTCAACATCGTATGCACACAACGAGCTCCAGTATAAGAAGCCAAGGTTTCGAGCATGGATTCAGCAGCAGCCTCCATCAGCAGTATATCAATAAAGGGGGAGGACAGCTAGTTTGGTAGTTGGTTATTTGGTAAGTTAGTTCTTTAGTTATTTTGGTTATATAATAGTTAGTAAATAGTTAGTTTAGTTAGTTTTATTAGTAGATAGTTGGTTAGCTAGTTAATTAGTTATCAAGTTAGTAGTGTCTAGTTTAGTTAGTATCTATTTATATATATGTATATGTATTAGTTTGTATTGATAGTTAGTATAGCAGGGTAGTTAGTATTTAATATTCATATTAGTATATACTAGTAGTTGGTATTAGTATATACTAGAAGTTATATTAGATTGATATATATGTGTTAGTAATTAGATTGGGTAGCTAATATATACTAGAGTGACATTACCTTGAGATACCAAGGTAAATGTCGAGGTATTAAAGGATACTCAAGGTATTTGAGTTGGGTATCAAGATAGGTGTTTAGTGGTGCGATACCGAGTTGGTTCAAAGCCAAGATATCTACTTAGTATTTGTAATTATGATTAGTATATTTAATATTGATTGAATATATATATATGATATTTCTATATCTATTGGTTGCATATCCTGAGATACGGTATCTTTGATCTTCATAGTATCCTAGTTTAGCTAGTGTGACCTAGTTTCTTAGTGTATGAACCCAATATCCTAGAGATAGACTCATACAACCTAGAAATAGGTAGTTTGACCAAGTTTGACCGATTTGACTTAGAATTGACCTAGTTTGACTATTTTAACTTAAAAATGACTCTTTGACCTAGATGTTGACTAGTTTAACTAATTTTCATTCCGAAACCTTGTATTGATATTATATTCCATATCTAGGTCTTCGAGGTACCGTACCAGACATCTGTGATACTATGCACCAGGTTTCAGGCGAGTACATTCTCTGATAGTTTCTCATTTATGATATCCTCTATGTTTCTTGTATCTAGTGTAGATATTCTTTTTTTTTGACACGATGGTTACACGGATTGGTATATCCAGATCTCGTTATGAGATGTTATTTCTTGGTATTTACGGTGTATCTTGTGCAAGCCTTGTTTCTTTGTTCTTCTTGTACATGTACAGATATTAATTCTTGGGAAGATTAGCTACCTACCCAGTGAATCCTGTGTCATGACGTACCATGGTTGGATCCACTATTCCAGTCGAGGGCGGGGAGTATTTAGTGTAGATATGTGATTATACCCTCATTGTGCATGTCTTATTCCTTGTGAGTGTTGGTCATACATCGCACGTATGACTAACTAGGCCCTTATCCATGTAAAATTTCTTGTGCAAGTTTCCAAGTCGATCACATGTTAAAGCTAGTACTCACTTAGTCATTAGTATTCTTGTTCATTGCCATATTGTTCATTCTTGTATTTATTTTAGTATTTTCTTATTGTATACCTCTTGTCTCTATATGTTGTATCTTGTATATTCACATCTAATTACTGTTACATAGTTTATATCATTGATTAGAACTGCTGTTAGAGATATACACTGCTCCTTTCCTGAATGGATATATTTTTCCAGATAACACTGAGGAGTGGTACCTCACTCATTACGGACCTCGGGATGTTGTGGGATTAGAGCCAGAGACACTGCCTTAGGAGGGTCTCATCCCTACTGAGACAGACGACCCGAGACTTATAGTTTCTTAGTTATTCTCTGTGTATTGGATTTGTCTCCAGCATATTATTTTAGTATTCTCGACTTATTTGATGTTATTATTATCTCTTGAGTTATATTCATGACTGTTTTATTATTTTATCATATTCGTGCTTATCTCCATCTTAGATCTGTGATTGAGTATATTTATATTGTTGGTGGCATATTATATTGATTAGATAGATTACCCAAACATCGTTCTACCGCCGATGCTGCGGCATAGGCTGGGTGTTGTTCCCGACTTGCACACCTATACCGGGTGAAAGTCATAACACGGTTACCCCTGATCCACGCTCTAGTGAGCCCGAGTTGCTTCCTGTTGAGGACGGAAGAAACATCCACTGTTCGAGTCATAAGGCAGACATCTTCCAAGAACTCTTAGAAATACATGCTGATTCAGGGAAGCAAGGTGTTGGAGATGCTCTACGTCAATTGCTCGCATCCTCAGACGCTTGTATTTTTTATTTTGTAAACCCCCTCGACCAATTCAGAGCTAATTGAAATCAAATTAAGAAACTAGGATTAAATTGGATGTAATTAGATTAATGTGCAATATTGTTGTAACTTAATACGCCTTACGGTTGCCTTGACGTTTGGAGCACTATACTAGTAGGTACCCCCAAACCAATTAAATACTCACCTCCTAGACGCGCCAGACTACCCACATGCACTTTGTGCAACTGTTAGATTCCTACTATGGTGCTTAAATCTAGTTGCAAAACAGTCATTACAAACGCCTAAGTATTATTTTATTAAACCAAACCTTCTCCTAAATGCTTGATGCAATTATTTGTAACCTAAATTAAATTGAGGCCCAGATCACCCCAAAACAAGTCATAAACAAGCCCTGTGTACCTATCATGTGGACTAGACCCCACCCCAAGGAGTCCAGACAAGCCCAAGGCCCGAGGCCAGGCAATGAACCCCTCCTATATAAATACCTCTTCCTGCTATTATTGAAACCCTAGCATCATCACCATTCTCTCAACCCTAGTCGAATCCCCCCCTTGCCGAGACCCATCCCTGCCGGGCTGAGCCACCCCTGACTCGCCGGACCACCCCTTAGACCGCCGCCTCTCCGTCGGAACTCCACACCCATCCAGCCACCATCACCATTTCATTCAAACCCAACAACCCGAGTCGCTGCCGCCACCCGACTCCCAAAACCACCACATCCAGGCCGCCTGACGCCGCCAGACACCGCCGCCCGACTCGTCGGATCCCCACTTCACCATCACCGACCGCCTCCACCCACACCAGCACCATCCCCGACCATCATAGCCCCATTAGACCCCGGCCGATCCCGACTGCTCCCCACCACCCTCCAGCGCCAGCAACCACCCCCGAGAGGCCGACCCCGACCACCCCCGCTACATGACCATCGTGCCCGACGCCGTCCCAGACGCTGCCGCCGCGCCAGGCCACTGCAACCGAGACTGCAGTCATCGCAGTCGACTGAACGCCGGCAGGTCAGATCCGTCCACGCGACGACCGGAGTTCACCCCATGCCGGAGAAGATAGTCGACCAGCGAGCGGACCCCCTCGCTCGGTCGATTAGGTACCCGTTCGTTAAACCCTTCCCTCTTGTGTCCTATTACTTCTCTTTCGTGTCGTCGTGTCGCACATGAATACATAGTAATAGTATTTAATCTAGTTAAGTATTGTATGCATGAAAGCTTATTTAATTTGTTACTAATAAATAAATAATTATTCTAAATTAATGACCAGTTATTAGGGACAGGTAATTCACTAAAAACACCTAGATATAAACCTAGTATGTCAAACATGGAAAATAGAGACATGTGTTCGCACAGAACCGAAATCATGGACACCCCATAACTAGATAAATTATTGCCTCGAGATACATGTTAACCGAAGACAGAACATGTGTACACCCTAGCTACGTGCACACGTGACGCGGTACTCAAGCAACAGTGAACTAGCGACAGTATTCAAGTTTAGGTCTTAGTCGTATGTAGTTAATGCGTAGAGTGTGATGTCTGTATTGTTGTGTTATATTGTATGTCTAGGGTCTTTGGATCAGCCAGAAGATGCTACGGGAGCAGGCTTTTGGCATTCACCTCTTGAAGACTCAGGCAAGATACCTTGCTATATTTACTGTCTTATTTAAATTATGCATATGTTGTATTGTATTCTTGTTGTTTTACCTTATACAACTGTGCGCGTCCGAGATTGACTCGGGTGCATTCGACGGATACGATGATGATTAGTATACATTGACTTAGTCATTAGCAGGCTCACCCTATTGGAGGATACCCTGTTATCTTCCGAGACCTGACACGCTTACACGGTTACAATGATCAATGCATATTGGGATGTGGGTTTGCATGCTCGACTAGCTATCGCCACGTATGACATGCATCACGGTTAGCAAGCAATTCAGGATTATTCAGTGTAGAGACTTGGCATTTAGATACGGAGTATGCACGTCGAGTATTTGACTCGTATATCTACATTGGGCAGGGAGGATGACTTGTAGGCATATGGGACACCTCACTCCTTTATACAGACACCGCACTCGACGGAGTGATACAGACGTATATATATATATATATATATATATATATATATATATATATATATATATATATTACAGATACCACGTTCTGTAGGGTGTTGGACGTTAATTGGTGATATTGCAGATACCACGTTCTGTACGGTATTGGCATATACTAGCCGGTTGCTACGACTGGTGAATTACGTCAGCATATGTCTAGCCTACACCTTTCCATATACTCACAGTTGTCCTCACATTGCATTCACTTAGATGGTTAGCACACCTTTTATTGTATTTATTTTATTCAGTATTTATATATGGCATGTTTCTATGTATCTTATTACGTCCCTCTGAGGACCTAGTACCTTTCCAGATTTGGACGAGGCTTACTACCCCACAGTATACGGCCCCGGACAGGAGACGAGATTCGCTACCGCAGAGGAGCTAGAGGTGTTACCTTCAGAGTTTCCGTGACCAGTTGGTAGGCCTTCCGCCTATATTGGGTGCATCATTATCTAGTCAGCCGATGTCCTAGTCATTATCTTTTATCTATCATTTCAGTACTTTATTTTGTCATAGTAGTGGGTTTGTTCCCACCTGACATTATTGATTGTACTATGATATCTTGAGACTGGTGTTTATCTTCCAGCAGTTTATTTAGTACTTCTTGCTCCTTATTTTGTGGATGAGATTAGATTACCTGTTATTGACTGTTATTGGATATATTAGTATTATAGGACAGCGTAGCACTCTTCTTGGATCCATTAAATTGGGATATCCTCGGAGACGTGTCAGCTGGCTATTGCCACGTGGCTTGGTCCCGTATATTTTGGGACTGGAGCGTGACATATTTTCTTGCTATGTACATCAGTAATTTGAAAGATTCTAATTCCTCTTCTTCTTGATGTTTGTAATCTCTCCTTCCTTCTTTTTATTTTAATAAAAAGATAAATCACTTTCTTTGGAAATTATGATATTTGGGGTGCTTGTACTAGAGGTAATATGGACGTAGTACAGCAACCATGGTTAATAAGGACATCCTATTGGAGAATTTTGGTAGATCTATTACCCTTTTGCGCACCAGGAGTGCAAGTAATAGATTTAAAATAAAGCCAAACAGAGGTTATATGGACGTGATAGATTTTTGGACCTAACACCGCAGGCCTACTCTAGATTGGGTACAAGTGGTAAGTTAGGAGACAATCGATATCGGATGTAACATGGACGTAATGATCGATGGTCAAGACCGAAAAGTTTGCTTAGAGATAATATGGACATAAAAAACTCTTGGATTATGGACTTATTTCCCATGGCGTACCTTAAGTACGGATAATAAGCTGAAGTGACTAGCACTATCAGGGGTTATGCGAACGTGATAGAAGAAAGTCGAAGAGCAGAACTTTACTCAGAGGTAATA
This sequence comes from Iris macrosiphon, assembly GCA_036927795.1. NCBI lineage: Eukaryota > Viridiplantae > Streptophyta > Magnoliopsida > Asparagales > Iridaceae > Iris > Iris macrosiphon. Next base: position 106,512,182 of record JAYESA010000009.1, on the reverse strand, counting down.
TGGACATAGAAAAATTCTAAAAATATCTTACTCAGAGGTAATATAGACGTGGTAAGATATGACTCTGTGGGGATAAGAAAAACAGGACAAAGATAATATAGACGTGACCGTTTTCTTGTAGTGATAGATTCACTCTGCTAGAGAAAGTGGAGAGACGTAGTTCAGAGGCAGTATGGACGTGAACTGATCGATAGTCGTACCGAGAGGTTAGGTATGATCATGATATTTTTGGTAGAAGGAAAAAGAAATGAGACAGAGGTAATATGGACATTGCTATTTTCTTTAGATTGAGGACATCCTGCTGGAGGATCTTTGGTGGACTTATTACTTCTTGCGCATGGTAGTGCAAGTAATAAGTTTGAAACAGGCCTTGCCAGAGGTAGCAAGTTTGGTGGACTTTACACCATTAACGTACTTAAATTTAAGTACAGATGATAAGTTTAGACAAAGATCGATATCAGAGGTACTGTGGACGTGATGATCGATATCCAAACCCGGAAGGTTTGCTCAGAGGTACGAAGGACATGGCAAACTCTACTGGAGAGGAGGTGAGAACGATAACTCAGAGGTGACGTAGACGTAAGATGATCAATAGCCATACCGAGAGGTTAGGTACGATCCTGGTATTTTTGTGGAAGGAGAAGAAAGTGCGGCAGAGGTAGTATGAATGTGGCTGTTTACTTCCATTGAGAAAATTCTACTGGGGGACTCTTAGTGGACTTATTATTTGTTGCGCACGCTGAGTGAAAATAATAAATTCAAAAATAATCCCTATCAGAGATAATGTGGACGTGATAGATTTTGTGGACCCATTACTTTTTGTGCATGTTAGTACAAGTAATAGGTTTGAGACAAGCCCTGTTAGAGGTAATATGGACGTCACAGTTTTGGTGGACTTAACACCGCTGGTGTACCTTGGTGAGTATGGGTGATAAGTGGGGATGACAACCGATATCATAGGTAATATGAACGTGATGATCGATAGCCAAAACCTGAAAGATTTGCTCAGAGGTAATATAGACATAAAAAACTCAACCAGGGAGAAATATTAGGATGATAGTTCAGAGGTAATATGGACGTGAACCAATGTCCAAAATAGTCACTGAGGAGTGGTTTGTTGAATGTGGTCTATTCGCCCCTAATTTGCAAATCTTCCTTAGGCTATGCGAGCCTCATACACTGTTAAATCGATGAAACACCGTCCTAGATGTCTTTGATTAAAGCTTGGATCGAGAAAACATTATCCTCGATGTCCATCTTGTCAACCATGGCCAAAAGTTTATGATTTTGGCACTCTAGCCCTACAAGTTATCATCTTGTCAGAGTGGTGGCGTGTACTAGCATCTCCATATCCTAGCCCTCCGCGAGTGCTATTGTAATAACTGTCGGATTGTAAAGGAATACGTCATCATTTACCAAAGTTCAGACCTTCAATTTTTGGAGGTCATAGTCCATCTTCGACATGAGATGGAGTGATTGTTGGTTTTAATGATGGAACTGTGGTATCTCATCATTTGTTGTATTGAATATTGTTGATGACTTAGCTTATACAGAATAAGAGGCTCTGTGCACGGAAATATTGTCATATCTACACGAGAGAGTTGGCTGAGTTGTGAACGTAGGATCACTGTCGCGTGCGCACGATTGTTTACCACGCCGAGGACCACCGCTTGCCGCACATTTTTGTATATCGCGCAGGGAAACACTTCATGTTGCCCATAAAAATTTGTTAAGAAGAGAAGTACTATCGTGTGCACATGAAGTGAGATACGTCCTTACGTTGAAGACTTGCTCGAATGCGTACAATAGAACGTTGTCTATCATGCGCCATTGCTGATGAGTTATGCGAAAGTTGGCTTTTGTGCACAGGGAGACTTGTTGAGCCGCGCCGAGCATTCGAAGTATACAATTTGTGTTTTCTGAGGAATGATCATACAGCCCGGCCTCCATTGCTTTCCCTTTGACCTGGTCGTTGAAGATGCTTTGATGTTCGGTGCCTCAGAATCCTGTTGGAAGGCAAGGTCCAACCTGGTTTCCCCTGACCAGGCCTCCTCAATGGTGGAAGAAACCATTTGGCAGGACTTGGCTTTTCCTGTTATAGGCCTGATGGCGGAAGGCGTTGCTTGTTGCGTCAAGTCTGGGACAACATCCGGGTAGACCCACTTAATTTTGCCCTGAGGTGTAGTAAGAGGTGTCAGTCCGGTTGCTTGGTCGCGAGCTAGTGGAAGATTGACTACCTCCATTATTGCCCTCGGGATCGGTATAACTCTGTCTTGGGCTTCTGTCGCATGAAAGTTACTGAACTGGAGGGACACCATGTTGGCGGCAACTGTCTTATCGTCGAAGTCCAAGGTAAGGGTCTTGGTGTCAATTAGTCGTTGGATGTACCGCTTCAATGTGTAGTTCTCCTGCGTCGGGTGGTGAACGTACCGTTGGAAGTAACAGTACTTTGGGTTGTTCATCTCCTCCGTTTCAGGCTGGCGTTTGACATCGGGGAGGCAAATTTTACCTCCCTGCATCATCATGTCGAAGATGGGCTTGACATCACCGTCTTTGAAAGAATAGGTCTTCTTTGATTTTAGAGCCTCTGTCTGCTTTAGCTCAGGTTTCTTGGTCACATTAGCGACCATGGCTTGCTTCCCTTTCACATCGCGGTTTCTGATACCACTATTGCGGTTGTTGCTGTTGCTAGGGAGCTTGCCCTTTTTCTCGGTACTAGGGATATGGATTCCCAAGTGCCGGATGTCTTTGAGCTTTTTTTACCTTTGACAGTGCTTATAATGAATACCGTCCAGTCTTTGAACTGGCTATCACGCATCCAGAGGCTGACTGCCGAAAGCATAATTTTCTGGCACATCTCTATTAGTGTAGCCTCGGGATTGCTAGGGGGCAACGTTAGTGCTATTTTTCGGAACCGCTCGATGTAATTTTGCGTCAGTTTTCTTTCTTCCTGGATAACTTCCTACTTGTGGGTGTTGCCACTTTATTGTAGCAGCAATTGATAATGATCTTGGCACACTGGTTCCCTGGAGGGGATATTTTACCGGCCACAGTTATTTTTCTCGCCTTGGGCTTGTGATTGATCACATTACGTAAGTCAAGCAAGGGTTGTTCCATCTTTGTACCATTTTTATGGGCCCAGAAGGACCGAGCGCACAGTTGCGTAGGTATTATATTTGATCCCTGATCCGAGGTTCGTACAAGAACTTTCCTCGGATCGTCAGCGAAAGACTTTTGAGACCGATGTTGTCTATTTGCCGCTGCGGGATGGATGCACGAGGTGGCCTTATATAGCTTTCCATCAGGGGCCCGTATAATGGTTAACGGTGCCTGCTGAGGGTCAGCTAACTGGACAGTTGCTTGAGCCTGATAAGCTCGTACTGCTCTAGGATTCTTTGACTTGGCACATGCAGGCGCGTAGTACAAAGAGTCCAAGTTTGGACTTTTTCCATTCTCACTGAGCCGCATAGGATCTGTGCCGCATGAGATATGGTTGAAAACAGAAGTTCTGTTGATGTCAGGGCCGTATACGGTCATCTGCCTAAGGCTGTGAGCTGGTGTCGCATGGTCAGTCTTACGTGGCCTCCTTCTTGGTCTCGTGGCACCTGCCTCGACATTATAATGTTTGGCATCATAGTGCTTTAATCTGCCAGAGTCTTGGTGCTAAGCAGTTTCTATGTCAGACGGGGATGCCGCATGGACGTGGACGTCTTGGGTATTCGCCGGACGACCATCATCAACAACAGAGTAAGAGGCGGGAAGCGTCTACTCCGCAGTTGGGCGAAGCGTAGCGGCCTTTGCTACCCACGTCCTGCGGGTCTTCTTGGGCTTGGCTAGCCTTGGCGAAGGACTAGCACTTCCTTCCGGGAGCATTTTCTCAAATGCTTGCTGGTCGAAGTGAACTACCAGCATCTTTTGCGTTGAGCCGAGCTTGGCCGCATTGGACTGCATTACTAACTTCTCATCAGAGGAGAAGAAATTTCCTAGCAGAGTCGCCATCTTGTTTACCATTAAATACGAATGTTTGAAAAGAAACTTGATTTAATTAAATAAAGTAAAAAGAGTACAGAGAGGAGTCCTAAACAGACAATCTAAGTACACATTTTGTGTTATGGGGGTGACGACGGAGGGTTAGTAGTGTAGCAACTCTCTTTACTCCATAGAAGATCCAATGCAAAAGCTCTTTCTCTCTTGCTTGAGTGTAGATTCGCAGATAGTCAGCCAGCCTTTTGTTCGGGTGTGGTACCCTACTATTTATAGACATACTTATGGCTGCATGGATTTTGGGCCATACGGATGGTAGGGGTTTGCTACGTGTCCCCTCATAACGGAAGGGATCTACAACCATGCACGTGAATCCGAGCTCCCCTGCCATGTGGACATTTGTTGGGATTTTATTATTTGCTGAATATCTGGGCGGTTCTCAACTGTTGTAGGCGCGACTTAGTCAAATGGACACATGGCCCCTATTCAGTTGGAGAGAAACACTTCAGTTATAACAGCATGATTTGGTTTGCATGGCATTTGGGATGCATGAAACGCATGGAGTTTGGGACGCATGCGGCCAGAAATACATGGGACATAAATAATTTGGGATGCATGGACTGCATGGCGGCCAAAGACGCATGAAACTCATAGAGTCTGGAACGCATGGGCCAGAGATGCATGGGACGCATGGAATCTGGGATTCATGGACTGCATGTCGTCCAAAGACACATGGGATGTATGGAGTCTAGAACGCATGGGCCAGAGCTGCATGGAATCTTTTATCGTGTTGTACATGTGGTGCTGCACACTCCTTGAGACTTCTGTCTTTTAGTAAGGTTTTATTTTTCGAGGAATTCAGAGAATCCTTCCTATCAGGATTCTGTGTCAGACTTGATCTTGCCATCAGGACATCATGTCAGGTCCATCTGCTGCCAAGGTTTACTTCGGCTATTTGGACCGCATGAATGTAGCTTTTTTGGGCTGTATAGTAACTATGCGGTCCAATTTTTGCTGAGCTTTGTCGTGGGGCGCATGTTTGTTGGCCGCATGGATCCGTATTTTTTATGCTTCTACAGTAACGTCCATCGTTCTGAAGAATGAGGTATCTGCATATATATATATATATACGTTTGTAATGCTTCGAAGAATGCGATATCAGAATAAAAGTGGTTATTGGATTCGTGGCTCCTCTGGACACTATGGATACCAATGTGTGTATTCCATACACCTACCAGTTGTCCTCCCCACCCAATACAATTATACAAGTCGAATACATGACTTGCACACTTCGTAACTAACATGCCAGGTCTCAAATAACTAGACTAACCTGACTACAGACTAAACCGTGATTCACGTCGCACACACCGATAGCTAGTAGGATACGCCAACTCGCATCCCAATATGAGTTTGTTATTGTGATGAGTGTAAGAAGTGTCTGGGTCTTGGAAGATATCAGAATATCTCCACAACATTAGGTGAGTCCGCTAGAGACTAAGTCGCTACACTACTCATCGACACAATCGTCGACTACATCCGAGTCATTCTCGGACGCGCAAAGTTATAAATAATATTTGCAACAATAACTCATGCAAAATTTAATAACTTAAATTAAAAGTAAATAAGGCAAAGTATACTTTCCTGAATCCTCAAGCTACGAATGCCAAAGTCATGCTCCCGAAGTGTCACTACCACATTTTCTAGGAGAGAGTATTTTAGTCATTTCATAATTATTTAAATATTGTACATGTGAATAATTATTTACTATATTATTTAATTATTGTTAGATGTTAGTATATTATTTTGAACTTATGTTAGTGGACCTAACTAGTTTAGTTTAGACTCATGGACCAACATTATTATTAGTTAGATTTGAGCCCAATTAGAAGTCCATAGATTAAGAGGATGATTAATTTAATTAAACCATTAGACTAGAACCTTCCCTCCTTAATTATTTTTTTATGAGAGGCCCCAAGGGGTATAATAGACATTATATAGTAGCTTGAGGAAGGGGCAAGGGGGGCCGACCTATTAAAAGAGGGAGGGAAAGTTTCTCTTTCCTCTTTTCATTTCAAATCTCGATCTAGAATTTCCCTCAACCAAATTCCTTCATTTTCACATCAATTCCCTACCAAATTTTATCCCAATTCTTTCCCAAATCACCATTGGAGGCTAGTAGAGAAATGATCTAGAATGAAAAAGCAAGAATATACAAAGAGGAGCAAGGATATACAAGTTGAAGGCCAATTTCATCCAATTTGGAGGTTGCATTGGGAATCCATCTCCCAATAGGTATAATTCAGTCTTTCTCCTTTAATTAGGTTCTAAATCTGAGAATTAACCATGAGAAATAAACCCATATGCATAGGCTACCCATAGGAATTAGAATTATGTTCATAGGAGGCCTATGGATGAAGTTATAATGCTTTTTATGTCAATTTTGGGGAATTTCCGAGATTGACACTTGTTGTGTTTGTCAATTGGTCATATAGATCCAATTGACATGTGTTTGTTTGCTTGTGGCTAGTGTCGTATCCACAATTGGATACGTGTATGTCGTATCCCAACAAATTGGTGATACGTGTTGATTTGGGGGTTTTTTCTCCGACACGGGACTTTGTGCATATTTTGACACGGACACGTAGATGTATATTTTACACTTCGTATTATTCATAAATAGTATTTAGACTTGCTCGTGTCCTTCGGGGTACGTTTGGTTGTGTGGTGGACTCGTGTCGTAAGCATATCATAGGTCTAGTGTGATACGGGTGCGATGCACTCCACGTGTTTGTTGTATTTCAATTCTAGATCCAATTTTCTTTGCTCTTAGTTATTGGTAATATATGTATTCATATGTAGATGTATAAGTATTATGTATATGTATATAGATATCTATATATATGTATGTATATAGATATATAAATACTATTGAATATATATCTATGTATCTACTTGTGTTGTTCACATGTTATATATATATATATATATATATATATATATATATATATATATATATATATATATATATATGTTGATATATGTATATTGGTGTGTATGTCTCATATATTTCTATATATATATATATATTGATAAGTATATATATATAAAATACTATATCTATATAGGTATATGTGTAAATGATGATATATATATATATATATATATATATATATATATATATATATGGGATACTATATCTAGTAGTGCATAGGTATATGTATATATCTCTATATATGTATATGGTTATATATATATACATTGCATAGATGAGGGTATGATTACTTGGGTGTGTATGTATATATATATATATATATATATATATATATATATATATATATATATATATATATATATATATATATATATATATATATATATATATTCGGGCACTTACAGAAGCAGCAGAAGCAGCGTCTTACAGAAGCAACAGCAGCAGCGGCTTACAGAAGCAGCATCTTAGAGCAGCAGCAGCAGCGGCTTACAGAAGCAACAGCAATAATAGCTTAGAACAACAGCGGCTTACAGAAGCAGCAACAGCAACGGCATACAGAAATAGCAGCAGCAGCTTACAGAAGCTGAAGTAGCAGCAACAATTCAGAGAAACAACAGTATCAGCAGGTAAGGGTTTTAGAGGTTTAGCTAGAGGGTTAAGGTGCAGCAGCTAGTTAAGAGGTTAGTGGTTATTACTAGTATAGCTAGCGGTTATAAATTGTTAGAACTGAGTAATAGTTAGTGATACACTTGTTAGTATTAATGTTAGCTCTTAGTAGTAAGCTAGTTACTATTATTAGTTAACTAGTTATTTAACTATCTCATTATTAGTACCAAGTTTAGTTAGTAACTATATTTATGTTAGTCATTAGATTGGGTAGCTACTATATATATTATAATCACATTTACCTTGAGATACCAAGGTAAGTGTCAAGGTATTGAGGATACTCAAGGTATTGGGTTTGGGTATCAAGATGGGGGTTTAGTAGTGCGATACCGCATTGTTTCAAAGCTAAGGTATCCATTTAGCATTTGTAGTGAGGATTAGTATATATAATATTGTTTGGATATGTATATATGACTATTTCATATTTTTGTTTGCGTATCCTGAGATATGGTATCTTAGTATCTTAGATTTAACTTCTATGGCCTAGTTTCATAGTGTATGAACCCAATATCATTGAGATAGACTCATGAAACCTAGAAATAGGTAGTTTGACCAAGTTTGACCGGTTTGACTTAGAGTTGACCTAGTTTGACTATTTTGACTTAGAAATGGCTCTTTGACCTAGAAGTTGACTAGTTTAACTTATCTTCATTCCGAAACCTTGTATTGATGTTGTATTCCCTATCTAGGTCTTCGAGGTACCGTATCAGACATCTGTGAGACTATTCATCAGACTTCAGGCGAGTACATTCTCTGATAGTTTCTCATTTATGATATCCTTTATGTTCATTGTATCTAGTGTAGATATCCATAATTTTTTGATACGATGGTTACACGGATTGGTATATCCGAATTTCGTCATGAGATGTTATTTCTTGGTACATGGTGTATCTTGTACAAGGCTTGTTTCGTTATTCTTTTTGTACATGTATAGACACTGATTCTCGGGGAGAGTCACTATCTTCCTAGAGAATACTGTGCCATAGCGTACCATGGTTGGATCCCCTATGCCAGTCGGGGGTGGGGAGTATTTTAGTATAGATATGTGATCATAACCTTCTTGTGCATGTCTTGCTTCCTTTGAGTGTTGGTCATACACCGCACGTATGACTAGCCAGGCCCTTATTTTTGTACAAGTTTCTTGTGCAAGTTTTCAAGCCGATCACATGTTAAAGCTAGTACTCACACACTTAGTCATTAGTATTCTTGTTCATTGTCATATTGTTCATTCTTATATTTATTCCAGTATTTTTTTTATTGTATATCTCTTGTATCTATCGTTGCATCTTGTATATTCATATCTATTTACTGTTAATAGTTTATATCATTGATTAGAACTGCTGTTAGAGATGTACTCTGCTCCTTTCCTAACTGGATTTTTTTTCCAGATGACACTGAGGAGTGGTACCCTACACATTACGGGCCTCAGGATGTTGTGGGCTTAGAGTCAGAGACCCTAGCTCAGGAGGGACTCATCCCGACTGAGACAGATGACCCAGGACTTGTAGCTTCTTAGTATTCTTTTGTACTAGATTTGTCTCCAGCTTATTGTTTAGTATTTCTTCAGACTCATTAATGTTATTATTTAGACTCATGAGTGTATGGTGACTATTTTATTCTTCTATCATATTCGTGCTCATTTCTATCTTAGATCTGTGATTGGGTATATTGATATTGTTGGTGGCTTATTATAATATTAGATAGATTATCCAAACAGCGTTCTACCGTCGATTCTGCGGCGTAGGCTGAGCGTTGTTTCCAATTTGTATCCTTACACCGGGTGCGGATCATGACACATTTTTAATGGTAGCCCATGCAGGTCTTCGAAGTCGTAATTCGTGTGCACGTACTGGTGCTCTGAAATGAGTGCTATTACGAGCCTGTTTCAGGATATAGGATATAGGCTATAGGCTGAGAATACTCAATCACATCTAGGAAAAACTCTTTTGATTCATTCAACTGTTCTTCCTTGATATTGATATTTGATCTTAAACTGTCCTTTATTTGAGTATCTTACATCAAGTGCCATATTGATTCTTTCTTTTGCTTTGTCTCAGGATGCCGCCTAAGACTAGATCGCAACAGGGGAGATCATCTTCTGAGAGGTCTGCGACGTCCCGAGGGTCTACACCAGTCATTTATCCGGTGATTGGAGTGTCAGCTGCTTTCAGAGGTCTACCTCCTACTCAGAGGACTGTGCCATCTGTATCTGAGGGACTTTCACCTCCACCTTCCATGCCAGCAGATGCGATGCAGATGTTCACACTGTTGCGCGAGATGTTGGAGGCACAGAGGGTTCAGCCTGAGGCACACCAGAGACAGACCGATATCTTGCGGCATGGCATCGAGAGTGCTCATCAGCTTGCTCCTGCCGTATAAGAGAGAGAAGTTCCGGTCCAGCAGCAAGTTGCTCCTCAGGTTGCTCAGCTTCGGCCTGGCAACATTCAGGACTTCAAGAAGCTGGAGTCTAGGGTTTTCAAGGGGACGAAGGGCATCATCTATGATGATGATTGGCTTAAGGACATTGAGCGTCTTATGAAGGTGTCCAGTCTTTCTGAGGATCTAAAGGTTGAGGCGATAGGACTTTAACTGTTCGACGTCGCCCGCACTTGGTTCAGGAATGAGCCAATTTTTATTGACGCAGGACAGTCTTGGGAGGTGTTCAAGGACCTCTTCAAGAAGTTCTTCACTCGGGCAGACAGGTTGGACTTGGAGAGGCAGTTTGAGAGCCTCATTCAGGGGAGCATGTCTGTAGAGGAATACGCTGCAGAGTTCGGCAGGCTGAGCCAATTTACGGAGTATTTGGTGAGAGAGCCAGAGGTTCGGGCTATTCGTTTTTGTGAGGGTCTAAACTGGGAAGTGAAGATCCTTATTCCGCCTTTTTATAAGACATACTCGGAGATACTTGCGGAGGCACGCAAGGTTGAGTGGGAGTTGGGTTTGAAGCCCAAGGGAGATCGCGATTCTTTTCTGGGGGCCAATAGCAGTACAGTATCTGCCAAACGTCCTCATTTATAGTCCAGGCCTTTCCAACAGCTGCAACAGCACCAGACTCCAGCTAGGGTGCCGTTTCCCCAGGCACCACAACAGTAGAGAGAGTTACAGCAAGCTTCCTGCCACTTCTACAAGAAGCCCGGCCACATCTGAAAAGTTTACAGGAAGAGGTTGGGAGTTTGTTTGTATTGTGGTGCCGAGGGGCATCAGATGAGAGAGTTCCCTCGTCGGGCAGTTTAGGGAGCAGTTTCAGCTCCGAGGACACAGGCGATACCACCTGCAATATAGCCGAGGAGACCACCGCTTCTGACCCAGCAACAGCGTTATGTCCAGCATCAGCATCAGGGAGGTGCACGATAGGGACGAGCGTTCGCTATAACCGTCGAGAAGGACAAGCCCACCGGAGATGTCATCACAGGTTCTGTTCTTCTCGATTCTATTCTAGCTTTAGCTTTGTTTGATAGTGGTGCTTCCCATAGTTTTGTATCTGTTTCTTTTGCTCTAAAGCATGGTTTGGTAGCTGAGTCTTTGCTTAGGACTTGCAAGATCATGACCGGGGGAGGTATTATCCTGGTTAATGATATTTGCAAGGATTAGAGAGTTACTCTGAGAGGCCGAAAGCTGAGTACGTGTCTACTTGTAATGCCACTCCGCGCTATGATATTGTACTCGGGATGGATTGGTTGAGTAGGCACCGTGCTAGTATAGATTGTAGAGGAGGTAGTGTTTTATTTGGTCTGTCAGGAGAGCCAGAGTTGAGTTTGCTAGAGGAGCTACAGAGCAGGGAGAAGGCATTATTTGTGGATCTATGGTGGAAGACAAGGAGTTGTCGCATCCGTTGATAGCAGAGTTCTTGGATGTGTTTCTTGAGGAATTGCCAGAATTGTCGCCAGATCGAGATATTGAATTCTCTATAGAATTGGTGCCAGGTATAGAACGAATTTTACAGCATGTCTATAGAGTAAACAATAGCGAGCTGGTCGAGCTGAAGAAGCAGGTGGACGATTGCAGGATAAGGGGTTTATCAAATCGAGTTCTTCACCATGGAGAGCCTCGGTATTGTTTGTACCGAAGAAGGATAGATCAGTGCGCATGTGCATTGATTACAGGGCATCGAATAATCTTACTATCAAGAATAAGTACCCTTTGCCACAGATTGATGACTTGTTCGATCAGTTGAGTGGTGCCAAGGTATTTTCTAAGATAGATTTGAGATTAGGCTACCACCAGGTGAAAGTGAAGCCGGAGGACATACCGAAGACTGCTTTTAGAACTCGGTATGGTCAGTATGAGTTTATGGTGATGTCGTTTGGGTTGACTAATGCCCCGACGGTATTTATGAACTTGATGAACAAGGTGTTCCATCAGTACCATGACAAGTTCGTGGTGGTGTTCATCGATGACATACTCATATACTCGAAGACACCGGAGGAGCACGAGGAGCATTTGTGGATTGTGTTGGATGTGTTGAGGAAGGAGAAGCTATATGGGAAGCTGTCCAAGTGTGAGTTCTTCCTGGACAATATGGAGTTCTTAGGACATATTGTGACTGGTGATGGTATTTCAGTGGATCCGAAGAAGATCGCAGCAGTGGAGTCTTGGAAGACCCCGAGTTCAGTAGCAGAGATTAGGAGTTTCTTGGGATTAGCAGGCTACTACCGGAAGTTTGTAGCCTACACTGGAGGGAGTTTACAACATGTTTTACGTGTCGCAATTGAGACAGTACGTGGCAGATCCTAGTCTCATGTTGGATCACTCAGAGATAGAGGTAGGCCCTACTCTTAGCTATCCAGAGCAGCCAGTTGAGATTCTAGATCGAAGAGAGAAGGTGTCGAGGAACCCGACTATTTTCTTGGTATGCGTCGCATGGAGGCATCACTCTCCGTGGGAGAGTAACTGGGAGAGAGAGGATGAATTGCGGGAGCGTTACCCATATTTGTTTGTGCCTTGAGGTATATTCTTTCCTAGTTATGTTCTGTTCTTTTGTTATGTTCTATTATTTTTCGGGGATAGTTTTCGTCTTTTAATTTTGAGGACGAAATTATTTTAAGGAGGTTAGACTTGTCACTACCACATTTTCTAGGAGCGAATATTTTAGTCATTTCATAATTATTTAAATATTGTGCATGTGAATAATTATTTATTATATTATTTAATTATTGTTAAATGTTAGTATATTATTTTGGACTTGTGTTACTGGACCTAAATAGTTTAGTTTAGACTCATGGACCAATATTATTATTAGTTCGATTTGAGCCCAATTAGAAGCCCATGGATTAGGAGGATAATTAATTTAATTAAACCATTAGACTATAACCTTTCCTCCTTATTTATTTTTTCATGAGAGGCCCCAAGGGGTATAATGGACATTACATAGTAGCTTGAGGAAGGGGCAAGGGGGGCTGGCCTATTAAAAGAGGGAGGGAAAGTTTCTCTCTCCTCTTTTTATTTCAAATATAGATCTAGAATTTCTTTCAACCAAATTCCTTCATTTCCACATCAATTCCCTACCAAATTTCATCCCAATTCCTTCCCAAATCACCATTAGAGGCTAGTAGAGCAAGGATCTAGAAGGAGAAAGCAAGGATCTACAAAGAGGAGCAAGGATCTACAAGTTGAAGGCCAATTTTATCCAATTTGGAGGTTACATTGGAAATCCATCTCTTAATAGGTACAATTTAGTTTTTTCTCCTTTAACTAGGTTCTAAATCTGAGAATTAACCATGAGAAATTAACCCATATGCATAGGCTACCCATAGAAATTGGAATTATGTTCATAGGAGGCCTATGGAGTAAGTTATGGTACTTTTGTGTCAATTTTGTAGGAATTCTGATATTGACACTTGTTGTGTTTGTCAATTGGTCATATAGATCAAATTGATATATGTTTGTTTATTTGTGGCTAGTGTTGTGTCCATAATTAGCTACGTGTATGTCGTATCCCAACAAATTGGTGATACGTATTAATTTGGGAGTTTTTCCTCCGACATGGGACTATGTGTATATTTTGACACGGACACGTAGATGTATATTTTACTATTCGTATTGTTCACAAATAGTATATTAGACTTGCTCGTGTCCTTCGGGGTACGATTGGTTGTGTGGTGGACTCGTGTCGCAAGCGTATCATAGGTCTAGTGTGATACGGGTGTGATGCACTCCACGTGTTTGTTGTATTTCAATTCTAGATCTAATTTTCTTTTGTTCTTAGTTATTGGTAATATATGTATTCATATGTAGATGTATAAGTATTATGTATATGTATATAGATATCTATATATATGTATGTATATATGTATATAGATATATAAATACTATTGAATATATATCTATGTATCTACTTGTGTTGTTCACATGTTATATATATATATATATATATATATATATATATATATATATATATATATATATATATATATATATATATATATATATATATATATATATATATATATATATATATATATATATACATATAGATAACATATGATATATACATATAGATAACATATGATATATATATATATATATATATATATATATATATATATATATATATATATATATATATATATATATATATATGGGATACTATATCTAGTAGTGCATAGGTATATGTACATATCTATATATATATGTGTATGGTTATATATATATATACATTGTATAGATGAGGGTATAATTACTTGGGTGTATATGTATATATGTATATTGATAAGTATGTATATATATATATATATATATATATATATATATAGAGAGAGAGAGAGAGAGAGAGAGAGAGAGAAATCCATGTATATATGTTTGAGGTTGTGTGTGCAAAAGGAGCAGCAGCAGCTTCGGACACTTACAGAAGCAGCAGCAACAGCGGCTTACAGAAGCACCAGCAGCAGCTTAGAACAGCAGCAACAACGACTTACAGAAGCAGCAGTAGCAGTGGCTTACAGAAACAGCAGCAACAGCTTACAGAAACAATAGCAACAACAGCTTGCAGAAGCTGCAGTAGCAGCAGCAATTCAGAGAAACGGCAGTATCAACAGGTAAGGGTTTAAGAGGTTTAGCTAGAGGGTTAAGGTGCAGCAGCTAGTTAAGAGGTTAGTGGTTATTACTTGTATAGCTAGCAGTTATAAATAGATAGAATTGAGTAATAGTTACTGATACACTTGTTAGTATTAATGTTAGCTCTTAGTAGTAAGCTAGTTACTATGATTAGTTAACTAGTTATTTAACTATCTCATTATTAGTACCTAGTTTAGTTAGTAACTATATATATGTTAGTCATTAGATTGGGTAGCTACTATATATATTAGAATCACATTTACCTTGAGATACCAAGGTAAGTGTATTGAGGATACTCAAGGTATTGAGTTTGGGTATCAAGATGGGGATTTAGTAGTGCGATACCGCATTGGTTCAAAGCCAAGGTATCCATTTAGCAATTGAAGTGGGGATTAGTATATATAATATTGTTTGAATATGTATATATGACTATTTCATATTTTTATTTGCGTATCCTGATATACGGTATCTTAGTATATTAGATTTAACTTGTATGGCCTAGTTTCATAGTGTATAAACCTAATATTATTGAGATAGACTCATACAACCTAGAAATAGATAGTTTGACCAAGTTTGACCGATTTGACTTAGATTTGACCTAGTTTGACTATTTTGACTTAGAAATGGCTCTTTGACCTAGAAGTTGACTAGTTTAACTTATCTTCATTCTGAAACCTTGTATTGATGTTGTATTTCCTATCTACGTCTTTGAGGTACCATATCAGACATCTGTGAGACTATTCATCGAACTTCAGGTGAGTACATTCTCTGATAGTTTCTCATTTATGATATCCTCTATGTTCATTGTATCTAGTGTAGATATCCATAATTTCTTGATACGATGGTTACACGGATTGGTATATCCGGATTTTGTCATGAGATGTTATTTCTTGGTACATGGTGTATCTTGTGCAAGCCTTGTTTCGTTGTTCTTTTTGTACATGTATAGACACTGATTCTCGGGGAGAGTCACTATCTTCCTAGAGAATCATGTGCCATAGCGTACCATGGTTGGATCTCCTATACCAGTCAGGGGTGGAGAGTATTCTAGTATAGATATGTGAACATACCCTTCTTGTGCATGTCTTGTTTCCTGTGAGTGTTGGTCATACACCGCAGGTATGACTAGCCAGGTCCTTATTCCTGTGCAAGTTTCTTGTGCAAGTTTCCAAGCCGATCACATGTTAAAGTTAGTACTCACACACTTAGTCATTAGTATTCTTATTCATTGTCATATTGTTCATTCTTGTATTTATTCCAGTATTTCTTTTATTGTATATCTCTTGAATCTATTGTTGCATCTTGTATATTTACATCTATTTACTGTTACATAGTTTATATCATTGATTAGAACTACTGTTAGAGATGTACTCTGCTCCTTTCCTAACTGGATATATTTTTCTCAGATAACATTGAGGAGTGGTACCCTACACATTACGGGCCTTCGGATATTGTGGGCTTAGAGTCAGAGACCCTGTCTCAGGAGGGACTCATCCCAACTGAGACAGATGACCCGGGACTTGTAGCTTCTTAGTATTCTTTTGTACTGGATTTGTCTCCAGCTTATTGTTTATTATTTCTTCAGACTCGTTGATGTTATTATTTAAACTCATGAGTGTATGGTGACTATTCTATTCTTTTATCATATTCATACTCATTTCCATCTTAGATATGTAATTGAGTATATTAATATTGTTGGTGCCTCATTATATTGTTAGATAGATTATCCAAACAGTATTCTACCACCGATTCTGCTGCGTATGCTGGGCGTTGTTCCCTACTTGTACCCTTACACCGGGTGCGGGTCATGACACGAAGCCTAGCCCGAATGATCCAACATGCCTTTATTTAATATAATAATATATACATTAGTTATTATGCTAAGATACACTACACGTACAAGATTGCATCTAATACACCCTACTCATAACTAACACAAGTAAGGTATTCTAACTAGGTCAACTAGGAGGGTTGGGTAGGCAAGAGTCTAAAAAGTGCATGTGTCAAGTCCTTTTAATCATAATACTCTCAAATGTAATATCACAACTTAGGTGCATTGATCTCGTGTTAGGATAGGTCCCATTATAAATATGTAAACGGTACATACTACACCCTTAAGTTCAATGGTCAATAACTCCTCAATATTTCAATGTATCAACCCATTATGAAATGCCAAATGTCATGTGTCCCCAAGTTAATCAAATCTGGACATTAAGAAAAATAGGTGCAAAGTACTATATAAATAATGGTGTTGCATATATTAGAACCTAAACATCTTCACAATCAATCTAGGTATTATATCCTCCATTAATATTGTATTAAAACATGTTTTATATCATGCGAATAATCATCTTCCTTCCATACTAGATGCTGAATTTTTTTGGAACACCCAAACATTCACCACAACTAATTCAAACTCATTCATAACATACATTTATAACTCGTGGCATATAAACCTATCATGTAGACATCAAAATATGAGAATAACAAGTCCTAAATATGAGTTCTAAGTCATATTTAAATGGTATTTTACCATAGGTTATTAAGAAGTGGTGCAAGTATCCATGGTGTTCAATGATACACAAGATGAAGGATGAGGAATGGTGAAGAACATGGAGGAGAAGAACAAAAATGACAATCATGTTTATATATATAAATAAAGTGGAAGAAGAACAAGATGAAGATTGAGGAGAAGAAGAGAGAACCAAGTTTGCTTGAATGGAGAGAGGGAGGGAGGTGCTCATTTGGGGGGGGGGTCGGCCTGCCGCCTGCCGGTTGCTGTGCCGTCGGGGTGAGGTGGTCCGGCGGGGGTGGTGAAGGTGGTGGTTCACGGTTGTGATAGGGGTGGTGGCCAAATATATATGAGGGAGAGAGGGAGAGTATGTTGCGGAATGGAGAGGATGAGTGTAATAAATGAAGAAGAGAGAAAGAGGAAGTATTTAATGAGGGAAGATAGAGGGTGCTTGGAGCTTAGGGCCGGCTAGGTTCCCAATGTAGTATAGTTTGTCATAAAAAAAATGTGTGGTGGAGATATGTGGGGGTTTGAATGGAGGGTGAAGATTTAAAATAAGCATAGTACCATGCAAAAGAGGGAGGGGATGCACATGACAGGTCAAGGCACTTCAAATAGGGTATTCTTTATTTGTTCCAACCAATATGAGGTAGACACATGGCTAGTTATTTGCACAAATGTCCCCAATAGTTTATGACTTGCACAAAGAAGGAAATTAGATTGGATGTAGGAAAAATCATGTTTGGTGTATTGTTGTGGGAGAAATTGGTGTATGGTGTTTTGTATGAACCATAAGGGTTGAGTGCGGGTTTGGATTGGTGTTTGGTCTAGTTTTGGGTTAGGTTGAGTCGGTTGTCCCAAATAAATAGAATTTGTATTATAGGTGTTCTTTAATAAATTGAAAGTGCATAGAGTTTAAATTAGATGGGACACAAGTGTCATGGACATAGCAGACACAGAATAGGTTATCGTCATATAATGGGTTACAAGAAACAGGTCAAGGTTGTGTCTCCAATTTCGATTGGAACGGACATAGGTGCAATATTTGGGTTCGAAAATAGATATTAATTAACGATTGTTGTGCAATTAAAATAAAGCACAAGAAGGGTATTTATGAGTGACACAAAGGTCAGAATGAAAGACTGACACGTCTAGGTCAAGGGTGTAAAATTTGTTGGAAGTCAAAAGCTAGAGTAGCGCTCCAAATATTGAAGCAACGACAAGGTGCACCAAGTGATACAAATTTTATACAGTTATTTAAAATACCATGTTCTAATTCTAAATGTATCCAAACTAACCATAATCTCTCTCTAAGCCAAGTATACCTAAATTTGGTCGAGAGAGTTTACAATCTACCCTTCTTAGAGTATTTTGTCCTCAAAATTAAAATAGACATATTGTATAAATGATAGACTGAAAATAAATGCTACTACATACCTAGGCCCTCAAAGAGATGGGAAAAACGATGTTGAATATCATCCTCTCGTTCCCAGGTCGACTCGCCTGGTGCATGATGCCTCTATGCGACACGAACTAGAGGGATAGTGTAAACTTGCAATACCTTCTCGTTCCTGTCCAGAATCTCTACAAGCTCCTCCTGATATGACAAACTCGGTCCGACAATGATCTCCAAGTGGTCAAGAATAAGACTTGGATCTGACATGTACCTCCTCAACTGAGATACATGGAAGACGTCATGAACTCCCTCTAATGTCTGTGGTAATGCTAACCTATAGGCAACCTCTCCGACATGCTCTAACACGTCGAATGTTCTGATGTACCTCAGACTCAGCTTTACTCTACCTCCAAATCTGATGGTCCCTCGGGTAGGTAAGATTTTCAGAAATACATTACCTCCAGCATAGAACTCTAGGGGTCGTCGGTGCACGTCTGCCCAATGCTTCTGCCTGTCCTGTGCTGCTTGCAGGTGCCTCTGGACCTGCTTTACCTTCTTCACCGTACGAACAACCAACTCTGATCCAAGAATCTGCCTCTCGCCTACATCACTCCAGCACACTGGAGAACGATACTTCCTGCCATACAACGCCTCAAAGGGAGCCATCAGAATGCTCGCCTGATAATTATTGTTATAGGAAAACTCGACCAAATATAAATGGTCCTCCCATGATCCACCAAAATAAAGCATGCATGCCCTCAACATGTCCTCCAGTGTCTGAATGGTGTGCTCGGACTGGCATCTGTCTGCGGGTGATACGATGTACTGAACTTCAGGCGGGTCCCAAGACTCTCTTGCATGCTCAGCCAAAAGTAAGATATGAACCTCGTATCCCTGCCAGATACTATGCTGACTGGCACCCCAAGCAATCGCACGATCTCCCTCATATACATCTCTACTAAGACCTTTGTAGACTACCCAACTCTGAAGGGTAGAAAGTGAGCGAACTTGGTGAGTCGGTCAACGATCACCCACACTGCATTGCGACTACTAGGACTCCATGGAAAGCCTATAACGAAGTCTATAGGGATGTGCTCCCATTTTTACTCAGGTATCAGAAGCAGCTGAAGTACGCCTACAGATCTCTGATGCTCAGCCTTGTCTTGCTGATATACCAGGCACTTAGCCATAAAGTAGGCTATCTCCCTCTCCATTTTATACTACCAATAGTAGTGCCGCAAGTATCCATACATCTTTATGCCCCCTGGATGAATAGAGTATGCAGAACTGTGCACCTCCGCCATCAGCTCCTGACGAAGCTCTCCATTCAAAACATAGATACGATCTTCACATCTCAAAGTCCCGTCCTCATGAATGCGTAAACCGGTTTGCATCCCGATATCTGTCCTCTGTCAGTAGTTGAAATATGGCATCTGTCGGTAGAGCAGGATCCTCTTGACCGATGTGACTACACCTAAATACTCGACAACTGGCCGTCTACTCCTGGCATAATGACCTATATACCCAACTTCTCCAGATCTCTCAAAAGATGTTGCTGGGTAGTAAGAAAGAATGACATGGGGGAGACGACATTGCTTCTTCATAAGTTGAGGGATCACCCTCTATCAAAAAGTGAAGAATCCTTCTCCTAAATTTTTCTCAATCCTATTCCTTTTACTCCGTCTTGGTTCTAAATCTTGTTCAAATTGTGAGCTAGGTATTTGGACATGAGAACTAGTAGAGGGTATGGAGGAAAAGATTGAACTTCTATCCTTAAAAGGAAATATATTTTCAAAGTAAACTGCATCTCTTGCTTCTATAATGGTATTGTTAGAGATTTCATTTACTTCTAAGTGAGTCACTAGAAATCTATTGGCATAGCTGTCTAAGGCATATCCTATGAAAACAGCGTCTACAGTCTTGGGACCAATCTTTCTTTTTTTAGGTTCGGAAATTCTGACTTTAGCAAGGCATCCCCAAACTCTAAGGTAATTAATCCTAGGTGCTCTACCTTTCCACAGCTCATATGGAGTCTTATCTTTTGTCTTACTAGGAATCCTATTAAGAATGTAACAGGCAGTTAAAAGGGCTTCTCCCCACAAGTTATCAGGAGCACCAGAGCTGAGAAGCATGGCATTCACCATATCTAACAGAGTGTAGTTCTTGCGTTCAGCAACTCCGTTAGACTGAGGTGAATATGGAGCAGTTACCTCATGAATTATTTCATGTTCTTCACAGAAGTTAATCATTTCGTTTGAGGTATATTCTCTACCACGATCAGATCTAAGGATCTTAATCTTCCTTTCTAATTGATTCTCAGCTTCAGATTTGTAGACCTTAAATCTATCTAGAACTTCATCTTTGGTTTTGAGAAGGTAGATATAACAATACTTTGAATAATCATCTATAAACGTAACAAAGTATTTTCTACCGTCTCTGGTCAAAATCCTATTTGAGTCACATACATCACTATGGATAAGTTCTAGAAGGTCAGAATTTCTTTCTACAGATTTGAAAGGTAATCTAGTGTGTTTGGCTTGAACACAAATCTCACATTTGTGTTTGTCATTTATTGGAGTCTTGGGAATAAGATCTAAGGTCATCATTCTTTTAATAGAACCTAGGTTCACATGACCTAGTCTGCCATGTCAAACATTTAAAGATTCTATATTAGAGACAATGAGAGAACAATCAAACATTTATTCATTGTACTTAAAATGAAAAGACCGTCTTTTACAAAGCATTTTCCTATAAAAGAGTCATGCTTAGAAAAAACTACTTTATTAGCCTCCATTACAATTTTGTATCCTGAGGCTACAAGAAGGGATCCACTAACTAGGTTTCTCCTGACAGACGGCACATGAAGAACATCATGAAGAGTTAAGATTTTTCCTGATGTCATCTTCAGGTCAACTTTTTCTCTTCCAATAATTTGTGTCGTTGAGCCATCTCCTAGGGTCACACCTCCTCCACTTGATTCCTGATAGTTTGAAAAATAGGAGCGATCAAACGAAACATGAACATTAGCTCCAGAATCCAACCACCAATCATCAGAATGGTAAGAGAGGTTAATAAGGGGTTGAAAGCTTACAGACCTGAAGGAACTCGAAGAACCTTTGTGAAGCATGTTCGCTTCTGGTCTAACTGAGCCCTTTCCTTTGTAGGAGGTCTGGACAGCTTCCTTCTTCCTATGGTAGCAGTTGGTGGCCATATGGTTTGTTTTACCACACATAAAATAAAATCTCTTTTGATCCTGAGTCTGACTGAAGTTTCTAGGTTTTTGGTTTTGGTGATGAGGCTGAAAGTTTTTCTTCTTCTTGAAGAAATTCTTTTTGGGTTTATAAGGAAAATTAGACTTGGGTTTTCCTTGGCCTTCTACAAGGTTTATCTTAGCTTTAGATTCAGTCTTAGGCTTAGACCTCAATCTAATTTGTTCTTCAGTTCTAATTTTCTTTAGGACTTGATTGTAGGTAAGTTCTCCTTGTGTATGGATAAGTTCCTTAGAAATATCAGACCAAGAGGGAGGTAGCTTGTCTATTAGGCATGTTATTTTATGCTCATTGGAGAAAGATGTTCCTTTGGCTTGAATATGCCTAAGGTATTCTTGGAATTCATGGAGTTGGTCATTCATTGGCTTGTTATCTACCATGAAATACCTATTAAAGGTTGAAGAATTAAACCTTTCTATTCCGGCATCATCACAGACGTATTCATCTTCCAAGGCTTTCCAGAGTTCTTTAGCGCTCTTGTATTCAAAAAATATATCATACAAGGATTCAGATAATGTGCTTTGAATTCTATGAAAGCAGTGGAAGTCTATCTCTTTAGGGGTTTTTGGTTTCGAGGAGGTGGACACTCCTATGTCAGACTCAGTATCATCAGAATCATTTGTGATGGGTGTGGACCCATCAATGGCAGAAATAAGTCCTAAGGTCGTGAGCCAAAATTTTATTTGACTCTGCCATCTTTTAAAGTATGAGCCATCAAACTTAGCAGGTTTTGCAGTAGAGGATTCTTCCTTACCAGTCATGATTGCAGTCTGAAAAATATAAATTTATTTAATAACAATGTCTAAGATAACAGTTTAGGTGGTCTTTGCTAATCAATCTTAAATCTTTAGTTTTTTAAGTGTTGATCAACTCAGGTTAGCTGTAGGGGCCGGTTCCCAGCTAGCGGCGGTCCGAAGACACTTAAGTACCGTGTCGCTTAGGGCTATTTACACCCGGTTGACAGAAGGACCCTTTCGGCTTGTGCCCGAGTTTCTCTCTACTTTAAAACTTTAGATTTGAAGATTTTATTTGCAATTTTTTTTTTACTAAACTATTTTCTTTTTGTCCTAGATTGCTTTCAAAATACTAAGTGATTAAAAATCAAGCAAATTGTATGTTACAAATGAAAGAAATTTTTGTGATCAAAAATAGCAATTGACAAATAGATAGAAAAAAATAATTCTTAACTGTCAATTAGAAGCAAATAGTGAGAAGCTAATAGTGAGAATCAAATTGTATTAACTGTCAATTAGAAGCAAATAGTGAGAAGCTAATAGCGAGAATCAAATTGTATTAACTGTCAATTATCTTACACAGTAACTATTAGTAAATCAATTCTAAGAAAAATCAACAGTAACTATTTGAACAAATAGTGAGAAATCAATTCTAAGAAAACAACAGTAACTATTTGAACAAATAGTGAGAAATCAATTCTAAGAAATCAATTCTAAGCAAATAGTGAAAAAAAAAAATTTCTTTCTTTGTAGAACAAAACAACAGTAACTATTTGAACAATTGAAGCAATAGTAAATTTCCACAGTAACTATTGAAACAATTGAAGCAATACAAAATTGTAACAGTAACTATTGAAACAATAATAAATTTAAACTAACAGTAAATCAATTCTAAGAAAAATCAACTCTTAGATTGTTAGAAATATTGTCGTTTTCTTATTGATAAATTTCAGAATACAAAAATAAATTTAAATTGATGTTACCGGCCTCTGGAAAAGTCGTGCACGAAGCACTGCCCTAAGAGTTGATTCGGGATCTGTGTGCAGACGTTCCCGAAGCTCCTAGTGGTAAAACTCCCGCACTACCGGTATCTCGTCGCCGCACACGACTTGGAGAGAACGACCAGAACTTAGCTCTGCCCAGAGCTTGGAGACGATAAAGACTGAACAGAGTGTTGACAGAGGTTTGGAGTAAGAAATTTTCTGATCGTTTACAAAGAAACACAGACGAATATATAATATTGATGTGTAGCGGTCTGAATTAATTTACTATTAATTCAGCCGTTACACAGAAGAAATAAATAATGAACCTGGACACAATAACGGTTCAGAAAATTAAATAAAAAAGAAGAGGAGCAAAAAGAATTTTAGGGTCCCAGCCCGAACCCAAAGAGGAAATCGAATCGGCATTCGGCGCCTGCAGATGTGGGCGCGTACCCGCACCCGTTACGCGCCGAACCGAGCCGGACGGCGGCGACGGCGCGCGCGTGTGGCCCAAGGGGTTCCCCACACAACAACTTAAGAGAGCAAAGAAGAGAAACTAATATATGTACACAAGAGAGCTTTGGCCCATCCGATGTGGGACTAAAAAAAGGAAGAGGAACTTGAGCTTTTGCAAGCAAAGCAAAATCAACACTTCTTTCACTCAATAGATTGAGTATGCCCTTAACTTCTCTGACCTTAGCATCCCTCCAAGACCCAACTTCCTGGAAAAAAAAATTGAGACAAGAGGATAGATATTTAAAGTGTATAACTAGGCTAAATATTCAACTCAAAACTTAAACTGATATGGCAATCCAAAAATTTGAATGCTTGTATATAGTTGGCATTCCTCTTTTAATTGCCTCATGTTGTCTCCCTAACCTATTCTTGTCTCCTTCATCAGTAATGGGTCCAACCAATGGACCACAGTCCCCACAAAAACATCAAGTTCCTGAAATGATCACATCACAAAGGCCTACATCATAGTAGCGTAACATGTTTACTTGTCAAAACTGAGAAAACGTTGGTTGTAATATTAATTCAGAGCATACCACTTCCCCCATGAGTCCATAAAGAAATGAGCCGAAACCCGGACATCTTGTATAACGATAGGTCCGGCAAATGGAAACCAAAGTACGTATACCTGTAGCAACTAAGAATTTTGTAAATCTGTAATGTAAAAAGCATCAGAAGTTGAAGTTTATATAACTATAAATGGAAAAAAAAAAAAATTATATAACACGGATTGATGATTACTTCAACAAATATTAATATCAAACATATAACAGACCTTCATCCACTAGTTTGCTTGTTAGCATCAAACCTGATATTCTTAGCAAATGCCATGAATAGATTAGTGTGACTATGAACATTCGCATCATTTTTTTATCAACTAAGCCAATTTTTTCTATCAACTTGGTTGGCATTGTGTCAAAACTTCAATATTTTAGTAAATTTGTAAGGAAAAGTATAAATGTAAATTAATTTTATGTTAGCATCAAATATTTAGCTCACAAGACATACCAGTCTTCGGGCAACAATTGATTATATCAAGCATTGAATCATCAATTTATTACATAAATTGTGATTTTCTCATTAACATGTAGTTGTTTAGAAAGAAGTAGATGCTCTTAAGACCGTAGTTTTTCCGAACGCCGACTTCAACAAGAGAGTTTGTGTTTTCGAAACACAACTTCAAAAGCATGACTTTTGTAATGTAATTGTGTTTCCATAACGCAAATTCGAGAGGGCGCAGCTCTGGAAAGTGCCTTATTTTGATAATGTTTTCCAAGCTAGTCTTTAATTGCCCACTGATCCGATCATACAATATTGGCATCAAGAACCCAACATTCTAGAAAATGTCACAAATGGAAAAGTACGAATTCAAAGAAAACTCACCTTCACATTCGCTGGGGAGAGTTTCGCCACCTCTTCAACGTCAGCAACAACGCACCGATTGTTATTAGTTCCCCAGCAGGAAATTGACATCGACTCTGTTCGAGCGCGGGGGGCTCGCGGGCGAACGCCAGGGCGGGCGTGCGGCGCGGGCAGGGGGTGGTCGCCGGGGATGGGAGGGGGGTGGGGGGGGGGGGGGGGGGGTGTGCGCGTGCGGGTGCGAGGGGAGGTAGTTTAGGAATAAATAAAATTTTAAATATCTAGATGAAAATATTAGTTGAGGTAAGATGTTAAGTTAGTACTTATCAAAGTTTAAGATTAAGGGTATCAAATTATAATTAAATCTAAATTATAATTAAAATATATTCAAATTATATTTAAAATATTTTAATATAATTTAAATTTTTATCTATTTTTCTAATAATATTATAGATTTTTTATATGTGCAACACGTAAATGAGACTAGTGTTACAGTATATATTTTTTAATATTATATAATTTTTGAACCATCATGAGGATATCAGGATCGAGATCTAACAAGAACTATTATAGAAATATAAAAAATATTTAGCAATATAGCGTTGTCTCTTTTCAGATCACATACTTCCTTCTTAAGTTGATCCTTTCGGTCGAAGAGCTTTATATCTTTGACATTTAAAAGTTAACCCTAATTTAAGGTTATGAAGAAGCTCTACCGAAGTTTTCTATGTAGAATAATCTATGAGTTCCAAAAAATTATATCGTAGATGTATGAAATGATGAAAAAAATCTAAGTTATTTGGAGCACTTTTCTGCATTCCATCAACAAAGATAACCAATAGCAAATTTTATACCATAAATGTATAATATATGAACGATAGTAATCAATTCAGACATCGAGTCGCATAAGTTAAATGTTCTTTAACAAACGTATCCTGAAAAAAATAAAAATCTTTCATGGATTAATTTGGAAATGTTCCACTAGTCAACTTCAAGTCTAAGAGCATCAACAGTGCATCTGCTTTATAATTCCTCTGCAACATATGGGTCCCCATGCTTTCAGGAGAACAATTAGCCATTCATACTTAATAATACTAAGAAGGAAGTTGAGAATATCAATCAAGGACACTCCTATTTTCCAAAGATCAAAAGACAACCATTAGGCTGGTCAAGAGAGATCATCTCTCCATCTTATACTTGAAATCTTTTAACCTATAATTTACAGTGTAGGTCGATACCGATACGATACGACCAATACAAATATGGTTGGCATATCCTATTCGATATCATCGCTACCATTACCGATGTTGTGAGTCTATTTCCCAGTCAAATTATAGTTGAACAAAAAAGACCAATCATCAAGGGTGTAAAAGCATATTAAGTTGTAAAAGCATGTAAATAAAGAAAACTAATTTATCTCATGAATGATTAGGCTTTAGAAATTTGAATAGTTGTTAGATATTTTTAGTGATTCATTAATTGAATATATGGCATAATTGTAGACGCATAAAAAGTGCGTCTCAGATAGATGGCACAGTTTTCTACAAATAAATCCAACAGTAGAAGAATAATGCATTTTCTAATTGTTTCAGAAGAAAAATGTGCATTTTCTTACTTTGGCGCACTTTTCATTAATTTCAGAGGATGGCGCACAATTCAGAGAATAAAAAAGTGGCGCACTTTCTTAATGTTACGAAAGATGGCGCACAAACGATCTTCTCTCTCTCAACATTTAATTCAGCAGACTGACATCTGACAGAGGCAGAAATTGAAGAGTCAGGGATCATCATTACAGCGGAGCTATGACACGCAAACCTAGGTTGTCATTTAGCGACCCATCCGCAGTACCATTTTCCTCAAAAGTGCGCCGCAGTGCCATTTTCTTCAAAATTGCGCTGTAGTGTTATTCTCTTAAAAAGTGCACCGTAGTGCCAATCTCTTCAAAAGTGCGATGCAGTGTCATTTTTTCTCAAAAGTACGTCGTAGTGTCAATCTCTTCAAAAATGCGTGTCTTACATGTCGTACTTCTCGTGAAAGGTGTACAAATAATTGTCCCCCACGACCTATGCTTTCCTCGTATAGGAAGTTACGTGTCAAGCAGGCAGTAAATTGTGCACCCACTAATGCAGAACGTGGGGTGTTAATCCACCAAAAGTGCGCGCATAATAGTAAAACAATATTGATTGTCCATAGTGCGCGCAAATTCTCGTAACCGCTCCTAAATTCTATAAATACGGGAGGACAGACAGATACACAAGGAGAGCGGAAGGGGGATAGAATTCTCAAGTCTTTGAAATTCAATAGCAGAGTAAGAGAAATAGAAGCATCTCGTGCCGTTGTGTCAGGGCTTTCTTATTGTTCAACTCTCCAAGTTATTCGCAGCAATCTTCAAATCTTTGAAATTCAAGAGCAGAGTGAGAGATATAGAAGCTTCTTGTACCGTTGTGCCAGAGCTTTCTTATTGTTCAACTCTCCAAGTTGTTTGCAGCATCCCCTACATTTCTATGTCGTCGTATGCATTTCTTCATCATTGAGTGATCCAAAGAGTAAAGTGATCGTCCGCTGATCAGATCTCTACAGCTATACTTTTCCAGAATTAATTATACTTTGATTCCTGTTTAGGATCTTTTTTGTACTTTTTAACAGTTTGTAACACAAAAGTTTCGTATAAAAATTTTCTCGCAAACAAAGATAGCGACTATGATGGGGACTTCCTTCTCCCCTGACGAGATGGCGATAGCTCAACTCGACACTGCTTCGGTCGGCTCGACGCAAAAGACCTTGGTCGTGAAGTTTGACCCACATGCATATGAAGAAATGCTCCATTCTGGGGGTAGTGTTCACCCCTCATCCGTACTCAAGTCGAGAAAAACTTGTAAAATGTGGGTTCACAAACCTCGTCATGCATATCCCGAAGTTATTGCCAATAAGGGAAAGAGCATTCTGATTGACGAGAGTTCCCTTGTCAATTATGTTCAGATCAATGACTTGGGGACAATTCCCTTACGTTAAACAAGGGATACAATTCACGCAACTCGAGCAATTTCAAGCAAAGGGTGATCCACGCTCAAGATTCTGAATCCCTTGCGTTAAACAAGGCATACAATTTGTACAACTCGTATAATTTTGAGCAGAGGGTGATCCACACCCAAGCTCCTCAACCGGCCCATATTTGATGTAATATGCGAGGCAAGCAAGGTATGGACACCGTTATTCAAACCAACCAGCGCACAAATGAAGTGTTGGTCATAGAGAATCATTCTCCTAACATCTTTATTACGCGTACAATGGAGGGAAAATTATACGCCACTCGTGCGCCAGATCAAGACCTCGAGGCAAAATTAAATGCGTGTAGACAAACTGCACCAACTTTGTCTACGTCACAGAATGTGCGCCAAATAGGAGCGATCTCTACACAACATGCTGATTGTGCACGTGTGCACAAGAGGACTGTTAGAGAAAAATTCCTCTCCTCCCTGAAGAGAAAAAACTCGAGATATGACAAATCACTTGCTAATCAAGCCAGCGCATCACTCTATACATAAGGGACCAAAAATGTGCACAGAAGATTCAATATTTTTCATGTAAAGAGGTAGAGTCTGCCCTCTTTCTCCTTTTCTCTTCCCTTTTTTGATTTACGTGAGCTTATTGTAGAAAAACGTAAAGGGATGGGCCCTTTTGACATTACAATAATGTTTTCTAATGAACATCGTTGCAATTATCATAGAGTTATAATCGAATGTTGATGTGCATCAGCAAAACGGTCTGTGTTTGACCGATTGACTTACACTATGTATCATAAGCCTCAACATACAAAGCCAGTTGACAACCAGGTGCACGATGACGAACTGCTCTTTGCTTCAGCATATATGGCTTCATATTTTTCCCGTGATTGGAGATAGTCAAGACAAAGTTCTTCAAGAACACCCAGCCAGAGGAGATTTGACCAACTCGTCAACTCTTTTGAAGGAGTATAACAAAATACTCGTTCTCGAAGATGGGAGCTCGTTCGTTACGAGAATCCACATTCCTCAGAATCCGAGGCTGGGGTAGCAATCTCCCTGATTCTGAAACTGACAGTGTAGACTCAAACTACACGGTTCTTTCTACCAATTCCGCTGTCGTACACATGGATGTTAGTGTTTATGTGATCAATGATAAACAAGAAGCTTCTCCATCATAAGCCACCGAACAACGCATCAACTCATTAGAGGCTGCTCTCAAGGAAATGCATACCGTGATACAAAATATGCATCAAATGATGACAGTCCAACATTCTGCTACACCAGCACCCGTCCAAGTAGCTTCATTCATACCTGTGCATCCTACTCTTGGAACAACGCCTCTGCAGGATAACACAAATCCATAAGCGGTCATAAACCAAGAGTCAGTACCACAAACTCTTAATCCTCTCAACATTGGGGGTGAATCTCCGTCGGTGATGATTCCTGTCCAACCAGGATCCTATCAGTCAGTCGCACCACTCCAACCAGAAGATCCTCTCTAAGCTATCTGAGAGTTACGTGCACAGGTCGATATTTTAAAGAACAAAAACTAACTCTGCAAGCTGGGGGTGAAACAGTCTTGTCATCCACATTGGATAATATTTCGTTCCGGATACCAAAATAATACATATTAGCGACATCAAAAAACGTTGTTAATAGGTAAAAAAATGTCTCTAAAATATATTAGCGACGTAATTGGTGACATTTTGGTGTTGTCATGTAATCCATGGTCATTGAGAAGAAATTTGTCGCTATAGCGACGTATATTTATGAGCGTAGACGTCACAAAACTAGCAACATTCAGCTATGCGATGTCGGTATATCAGCGACGTTGTATATTGTCGCATAACGTCACCAAATTAGCGACATTATCATCGATGTTTTGCTACACCGATGCTGACCTGACAGAAATTGCCATGTCAGCTTTTTTAGCGACATGTGCCGATGTTTTGACACAGATTAGCGACGTCTTTGATACCAGTTAGTGAAGTTTTAACATAATTTAGCGATGCACTGTCACATCGGTAAACGTCGGTAAACGTCGCAGAACGTCGCTAAATTTTAAATAAAGCAAAAAAAGTATGTGATTTCTTAAATAATTTTCCAACAAAAGTCTGTCTGCAGTTATAAAATCACAGTTTATATAAACAGACCCGAAGTAACCCTTCGTTGAATTCCCTGGGTTCGCCGACCCCTTCGGTGAAACACTCAATACGGTACATACATAAACACGTCAAGAATATCGAAACACGCAAGAATATCCCAAAAAATAAATACATGAATCTAAAATAATGTAACATCCGTCTTATCCAAATAATGTAGTAAAAAGTATGAAATAAGTACATCAAAGACCTAAGAATGGTCCAATATACACCAACATACTAAAAAAAGTCCCAATAAGAACTATTGCGGATCAGGAAGAGGAGGAGGAACACTGTCGCGCATTTGGGATAAGAGGAAGCCATACTTCTCCTGAGAAAGCATCACCGGTCCCGATAGAGGAGGCAGTAGAATCGATGGAGTCGATGTCGGTGTCGGTGTCGGTGTCGATGCCGGCAGACCAGGAGAACGTATCTGCTCCAATGCTAGCAGTCGAGCATTGTATGAATCTATGGAAGATACCATCCTCGAAGTGTTCGTCTCCACTGTCAGACTCAACAAATCATGCGTCGCATGTATCCTCGCAAGTAATTCGCTCGTGACCATATGCTACCTTTCCAGCTTTGCATGTCTGCGCTCTGTAGACGCGGCTAGAGTTGCCAAGATGCACTGTCATCTGGTTCATAGTCTTGAGCTCTATAAGGTTGTGCTCCGTCGTTTGGCTCAGAGTCCTAATGTCCAATAGGCTACGCTCGAGCACATCAAAACGTACGGTGATCGTCGCATCGTCGGTCTACAGCTGAGACTGCGGCTGCTCCGTAATCCTCTGTAGAAACTCGTCACGCAGGCCAGCAATCTGACGGTCAACGCTCTCCTGGGCTCGTACCGATGCCTGCGAAGGCTGCGATGAATGCACACTACTAGAGGGGGCCCTGGATGACTGTGTCGCAAGCCGTAGGATCTTGTACTGTAGTACGTACTCCTCTAAGACCACCAACAGTAGTCATCCAGAGCTCGTCTACAGACAGAGCTGTAGATGGCTGCGAGGAAGTACCAGCCCCTCCCTCTGCAGGTGCACTAGCAGTCGCCCGCTCACGTAGGCTAAGATACTCGTCCTAGAAAATGGTTGCTAACGTCTATGGTACTTATTACTAACTATATAGATATATATTTTCATATTTTAAAAGTTATATTAAAACTAACACAAGGTAAAGTAACGTACATAAGTCTGCGTAGCCTTCTCATCTATGAGCTTTCCGCCCTTCCGATGGGTGACCAAGAAGACGGTCACCATGTTGGCATCCTCACTCCTCTGTACCTGTTAAAAATTATATTATTTGTTATTAAAATTAAACATCTTATTCTGCTTTCATTAAAATTAAACACCAACAAAAAATTTATCCCGCACACCGCACATGTCATCAAGATAACGGTTGTACATCCACGAACGATGATGCAGGTAGTAATTCAGATCCATTTCTAGATACTTCTGAAAAGATGAATAGACATCGTTCAAGTATATTATCCAAATGGATGCAAAGATGGATACACATGTTCATCAAAGTAATTAACTCCTATTGATGCGTGAGTATTCGAGTTGTGATGCATGAGTATCCATATCGTGATTCATGAGTACCCGTTTTATAATTCGTGACTATCCAAAAACTAGTAGACATGTGGACAACTCTAATTTCAAACCCTATTAAATAGGTGTCATCACGTGTTCATTGTCTTCCTCGGGATCCTAGTTATTCTACTTTTATAATAAGTATTATCTATGTGAAACTATTTACCACTTAATTTATATTTATCTAGCTTGTAAGATAAATCTAGTTACGTGATACATATACCAATGTCGTGCCATAACCACCCGAACACGAACTCTTGTGTCAAGGATATGTTTGACACTGCTCTAACCCAAGTTGGATACGAGTTCTAGAAGAACACAATACCGTCTCGTGTCTCGACTTTGAAGTCATTCTCGTGTCCGTGTATACTATAATATTGTCCTTGGTTATTTTTGATATAGGGGCAGACACTAATACTCTATCAGTACTCTCATACAAAGACCCATGACACTCACATTTCATAAATATCTACTACCTCTTCACAACCCCACCAATTTCATATATATCTCCTACATTGTAAATATGTGTTATAATTCCAAACTAACTCTATTTGATCATTGATGCAAATGCTAAAAGATAAATTGTAGTCGCATGATTATCAACATTATCTCAACATTATCGCATAAGAAATAGGGGTTAAATCACACTATACAATAAATTTTTCTTTACATACACATACACATATGAATTTTCTATCTCTATGTTTCTTTTACAAATGAACATATAATTCTAGAAAGTTAAATCATACTATATTAGGAATTTTCAAAGGAATATATTATATATATATATATATATATATATATATATATATATAATTAAAATAGGGCTTGTGTGTGTGTCAGTATGTATGTGTCAGTATCTGTGTCCGTGTCCGTATCCAACTTAAACATGTCTGTGTGTGTGTGTGTGTGTGTGTGTGTGTGTGTGTGTGTGTGTGTGAAAGTGTGTGCACGTGTGTGTCGTGTCAGGGTCAGTGTTAGTGTTTTTGTCTGTTAGTGTCGTGTCAGTGTGTGTGTTGTGACGTGTCTGTGCTACGAGAGAGAGAGATAGGGTTAGGATTTACCGAGATGGCTAGGGGATGACCGAGGAGGGGTCAACTGGAGGGGAGGACGACCGGTGGTGGGGAGGAGGAGCGTCGGTAGGGAGACCGCGACCACCGGAGGGGAGGAGGAGCGCCAGTGGGGAGGAGGAGCGACGGTCGACGAGGGGGGCTAAGGTACTGTCGACGAGGGTGACACCGGGGCAGACGTGTCACAACCCGCACCCAAATATTCGGGCATGAGTACGTGGTTACGCCCACCCTACGTCGGAGAATCGATGGTAGAATGTTGTCTGAGTTATTTCTAACTATCTAACATCTCAACAATATAATATGGTACATGTCAGTCATCTCAACTCCAAACGGAGGAACAATATAGTATCTCACAAGTATAACTAATCGCAATCACAAAACAAACTAAGGAAGAATAATGCACGAATGGAATAGCGAAGGAAATAATAAGATACAATCCATAATCTGAAATAATAATACAAACTGTGAATCCCAATAATAGAATAGTCTAATACAATCCAACACAAATAAACTAGACCTCCTCGGGCTCTGCAACTAAGTCCTCCTGGTCTACAAGAGTATCCTTTATAGGTACGCCATCCTGCGGCCCATAAAATATGGGACACTGCTCTAAAAGCCAGTCATCTGGAAAAAAATATTCAGTCAGGATTGGAACGAAGTACATACCTCTGAAAGTAATTTTAATAGCATAATCGAGCATATAAAACATATAATAGAAATGAAATATAAGATCACTAAACATATGAATGAATGAACAATAGATATACAGGTAATGTACGAGAATATAGATCAACAATATGAATATCTACAAAATGATGAAGTAACTACAATCTAAACTAATGTGCCTCGGAATACAAGTTCATTATGTGATCGGGTTGGGTGAACATGATCAGGTAAGACGATTACAAGTAAGGTATGTAACCAGAATGTACACGATGTAACAATGGGGCTTTGATCACATAATCAACTCCTACTCTCCCACCCCCAACTAATACCGATGGATCCAATCACGACACGCTACGAACACGAAATATAACCACTAAACACGACCAGTGGGTGTACACGAATATCATAACCACCGAACACGAGCGGTAGGTGTACACGAATAAGCCACTGAACACGAGCAGTGTGTGAACACAAAATATAATCAATACCCAATATACACGATGAGATACATGTACACGAGTACCCGCTGAACACGGTAGGGGATAACATCTCCTGACGGGATCCATATAGTACAAGTCCATAAAATCACTATCTCGGGATCAAGAATACAATTCTAGAACATGCATATATACAATATTATGAATTAAAAACTATCAGAGAAATATACTCGCCTGAAGTCCTGAGCAAGGTGTGTCTCTCGATGCCCAAGCTGGTGTCACACATACCTATATATGGTATGTTGCATCAATACTGGGTTCGAAAATAGAAATAAGTTAATATGATGCAATTCTAGGTCAATAAGCCATTTCTAGGTCAAATCGATAAAATCTAGGTTGCAAGAGTCTAACACTAAGTCACTAAGTCGATACATTATGAAACTAAACTAAACAAGCTAATCTAATACGATATCTTAGCCTTGCATCAATGCGTATCACACCTATCTTGATACCCAAACTCAATACCTTAGGTATCGGCCCAATACCTTAGCACCCCATGGTAATACTAAACCTAACATAATAGCTAACACACATATAGAAACCCCAATCAATATACTAACTATAACTAACAATATTATATATACCAATACTACATATATACATAATGCATATAGCTACTATATACTATGCTACTATAATAGATATCAATACATAGGAAACTAACTATAATATAATACATCCATACCTACATAAATACATATAGCTAAATAGCTAACTATCAACATAGATACATATATAACTAATTATATACTAACATGCTAACCAATGTAACTAAGCAACTAATCTACTAACTATAACCCAATAGCCTTGATAACCCAAACCCAACTAACAATACTACTAGCTAACTCAATAACTCAATAACCCAACTAACAATACTACTAGCTAACTAAATAACTCAATAACCTAACTAATAACTGAAACTGATACCTGAAGCTGGACTGAATCCACTCATACCTGCTGTGAAAATACTGATACTGATACTGTTCACTGCAAAGTGAACTGCTCACCTGTTGTGCTGTCGAGTGCAGCTACACTGAACTTGCTCCTCTTCCTAGCTGCTGGCGGCACGAGCCAATGCACGAGCTCCCTCTTGTACAGATGCACCCTTATTGTGCATAGCCCGAGTACTGCTCCCTCTTGTGCACGCTGCTGTGCACAAAGTGCTTCTCACCTTCAGTGCAGTCCGGCCTCTCCTCTTGCACAATGCTGCACACATGTTGTGCACGAATGCACTGTGCTGTACATTGATACCCGACTGCACCTCTGCACCCAACCTTGTTGTCGAACACTGAAACCACTGTGCAGTAGGATACTGCATAGTCTCCCCCCTTCTTGCTGCCATAATGCTCATTCACACACCACACCACACCAGACACAACATATAGCTCACATAAACACACAAACACATATACGTATATACTTATAAACACTCACACACACATAGATACAAACACATATATACATATATATATAAGTAAACACTAATACACACATACACACACACACACACATATATATATCTATACTACTATATAATGAGAAAAGTAGGCTTCACCGTGAAAATTTTTATTCCAAAAATGCCCTAATCTATGTTAACTAATTAAAATTGTTCATTAGATTTAATATGGGTAGTTATATAATTACCTATAGAAGAATAAGAAAAATAAATAAACTGTTATTTGTCCTTTCCAAGTATTATGAAATACGTGCAAGGCACGTGCATATATATATATATATATATATATATATATATATATATATATATATATATATACTAACACACGCACACACACACACACACACACACACACACATATATATATATGTGTGTGTGTGTGTGTGTGTGTGTGTGTGTGCGTGTGTGTGCGTATTAGTATGTATATATACACACACACATATACACCATTATATATATATATATATATATATATATATATATATATATATATATATATACTACATAAATATCACATAGACATATAAATACATATGTACGTATAGAAAAGAGGACAAAACATCAAACACGTGGAGTGCACAGCACCCGTATCACACTAACTCTATGATACGCTTGCGATACGGCTCCACCACACAACTAAACGCATCACGGGGGACACGAGTAAGTCTAATACACTAATTATGAGCAATATGTATAGTAATTAGATTAACTACGTGTCTATGTCACAATGTGATATGCACAAGGCCCCGCGTCGGAGAAAAATCCCCAAAATCAACATGTGTTTGTCAAATTGACG
This sequence comes from Iris macrosiphon, assembly GCA_036927795.1. NCBI lineage: Eukaryota > Viridiplantae > Streptophyta > Magnoliopsida > Asparagales > Iridaceae > Iris > Iris macrosiphon. The sequence continues at coordinate 106,475,501 of JAYESA010000009.1, read as the reverse complement.
AGATACGGCCTACACGTATCCAATTGTGGACACGACACTAGTCACAAACAAGCAATCATATGTCATATAGATCTATTTGACTAAATAACAAATATTACATGTGCCAATCTCGAAATTCCCCCAAAATTGACACCAAAATGCACATAACTTCCACCGTAGGTCTCCGATGAACCTAAAATTAATTTCTATGGGTAGCCTATGCATGTGGGTTGGTTTCTCATGATTAAATCTAGAGTCTACTAGAAGAGGGAAACTAAAATGTACCTATTGGAAGATGGATTCCCAATGAAAAGTCCCCAAATACAAAGTAGCTCCTCTCCTTGTAGATCTTGGCCTCCTCCTTCTTGATCCTTACTTCTTTCTTGTAGATCCTTGATGTAGAAGCCTTCAATGAAGAATAAGGAAGGAATTTATGAAGAATTGGTAGAGGAATGATGAGGGAATGAAGGAAATTGAAAGAGGGAAGAACTATATCTAAAGGAATTGGGAATTGTGACGTGAAATGATTTTTCTCTCCTCTAGATGTGGCCGGCCATATACACCTCTCCAAGCAATGTGAAATGTCTCATTTACCCCTCGGGGCCTCTCATGAAGAAATTAATTAGGGAGGGAAGGTTCTAGTCTAATGGTTTCACTAATTAATACAACCTCCTAATCCATAGGCCTAATTCATGGGCTCAAACTAAACCAATTTAAATGTTGGTTCATGCAACTAACTAAATGGGTTAGATCCACTACACAAGTCTAAAATAAATCTATAACTAGCAATCAAATAATACAATAATTAATTAATCATGCATGCACAATATTTAAATATAAATAATCCTAAATCTTAAAATTACCCATATCAATTACTAAACTACCCTTGAATGAAAATGTGAGGGTGATAATCCTACCCACCTTAGAAAAATTTTGTCCTCGAAATTAAGGAAGAAACTAACTACCAAAAGCAAATAATACAATGCAAGAAAGATTTATACTCACGGCTCGAACATATATGGATATCGCTCGCGCATCTCGGCCTCTCGCTCCCAGGTACTCTCTCCTGGCAAGTGATTCCTTCACGCGACGTGCACCAAAGGAATCATCTTGTTCCTCAGCACCTTCTCTCTCCGATCCAGAATCTTCACTGGCTGCTTTGTATAGCTAAGAGTAGGGCCCACCTCTATCTCTAAGTGATCCAACACATGACTGGGATCTGCCACGTACCGTCTCAGCTGCGACACGTGAAATACGTTGTACACTCCCTCCAATGCAGGTGGTAAGTCTAGTATGTATGCAACTGCACCGACCCTCTTAAGAATATTGAAAGGTCGGATGGATCGCGGACTAAGCTTTCCGCCTCCACCGAAATGAATCGTGCCACGTGTCGGAGAAATCCTCATAAAAACCAGACCGCCAACCCAGCACAAAACGCAACCTTAGCACTCTAAAAAATAATAATCAAACACTAGCAAAACAAAACTAAAGCTATACCTCAAACTCCAAAGGTCTCCGGTGGCTATCGGCCCAATGCCGCTGCCTGTCCTGTGCCACTCAAAGTCTATCCCTGATAAGCTTTACCTTCTCTGCTGCATCCACTACCATCTCTGGCCCCAATAAAGCTCTGTCACAAACATCATCCCAGGACAACGGAGTGCGGCATCTCCGTCCATACAACGCCTCGAATTGTGACATCTCGATGCTGGCTTAGTAGCTGTTGTTGTATGAAAACTCTACCAAGTGAAGGTGATCCTCCCAAGAACCTCCAAGATCAAAAACACAGGTGCGTAGCATATCCTCGAGAGTCTGAATAGTCCTCTCCGACTGTCCGTCAGTCTGAGAGTGATAAGCGGTACTGAACTTGAGCTGAGTGCCCAAGATAGCCTGCAAACTCCTCCAGAAGTGGGACGTGAAGCGACTATCCTGATCCGAGACTATGTTCACTGGAACACCATACAATCTGACAATCTGGCGCACATACAGTTCCACGAGATTCTCCGTAGATGTACCCACTTTAAATGGCAGAAAGTGGACTGATTTGGTCAACCTGTCCACGATAACCCAAATTGCATCTTTGCCTCCTGGAGAACGCAGAATTCCTGATACAAAATCTATAGTCACATGCTCCCATTTCTACTCTGGAATGGGTAAAGACTAAAGTAATCCTCCTGGCCTATGTCTCTCCGCCTTGACCTGCTGGCAAACTAAGCATCTGGACACGAAGCTAGCTACCTCCCGCTTCATGCCATAGTACCATACATGCTCCATCATGTCTCTATACATCTTATTAGCACCTGGATGCATAGAGTACTGAGAACGATGTGCCTCCTGTAGAATCTCCTCGCACAATGCTCCTCTCGGTACACATAACCTGGTACCATGCCGCAATGATCCATCATCTGCGACGATGAAGTCCTCTACCAGCCCCATTTGAACCTGTGCTCTTATGCTCCTCAGAGACTCATCATCATACTGTCTGGCTCTGACCCGGTCCATCAGCTCTGATTGCACCTGAAGTCCCCACATCTGTGCTGCGACTCTAGGAACTAGTACCTCAATGCCCAAACTGTCAAGATCTGCCAATAAATGTATGTCTCTAGTCAAGCACATAGCTATGGGATACTTGCTCAAGGCATCAGCGACTATGTTGGCATTTCCTGGATGGTACTGAAAGAAAATGTTGAAGTCTTTCATCAGCTCCAACCATCGTCGCTGCCTCATGTTGAGCTCTTTTTGTGTAAACAGATACTTTAAGCTCTTGTGGTATGTAAAGATCTCCACTCTCTCTCTCCATACAAGTAGTGTTTCCATAATTTGAGAGCAAAGATAACCGTTCCCAACTCCAAGTCATGGGTAGGGTAGTTCTTCTCATGCGGGTGCAATTGCCTGGAAGCATAGGCAATCACCTTCCTGTGCTGCTGTAACACACAACCCAAACCCTTCCCTGATGCATCACTATAAATGAAAAATCCTCCTGCTCCTGATGGCAATGTCAAGATGGAAGATATAGTCAACCTCCTCTTCAGCTCCTCAAATGCTGACTGACAATCTTCAGTCCAAACGAATTCTACGTCCTTCCTGGTTAGTCTAGTCATCGGCTCTGCAAGTCTGAAAAAGTCCTGAACAAACCTCCGATAGTAGCCCGCCAATCCAAGAAAACTCCTGATCTCTGCTACTAAACTCGGGGTAGACCACGATTCAACTGCTGAAATCTTCTTCGGGTCCACCGAGATTCCATCTCCTGTAATAACATGTCCGAGAAATTCAACCTTATCAAGGAAGAATTCATACTTTGATAGCTTGCCATAAAGCTTCTTCTTCCTGAGGGGTCTCCAGAACTATCCTCAAGTGCTGCTCATGCTCCTCTGGGGTCTTCGAATATATCAGAATATCATCAATGAAGACTACAACAAACTGGTCTAGGTACTGATGAAATACCTTGTTCATCAGGTTCATGAATACTGTCGGGGCATTGGTCAACCCAAACGGCATCACCAAGAACTCGAACTGCCCATAACGAGTCTTAAAAGCTGCCTTCGGGATGTCTTCTCTCTTCACTTTCACATGGTGGTACCCTGACCTCAAGTCTATCTTTGAGAATACCTTTGCTCCGCTCAACTGGTCAAACAAGTCATCAATCTGCGGCAACGGGTATTTGTTCTTGATAGTAAGGTGGTTAAGTACCCTATAGTCGATACACATATACAAAAAGTACTGGAGCACCCCATGGTGATGAACTGAAACGGATAAAGCCCTTATCTTGCAACTCATCCACCTGCTTTTTTAACTTTGCCAGTTCGTTGTTGTTTGCTCTATAGACGTGCTGAGATATCGGCATGCGCCTGGCACTAAATCTATAGAAAATTTCACATCTTTGTCCGACGGCAACCCCGACAACTCCTCTGGAAAGACATCTAAGAACTCTGCAATCAATGGATGTGGCGGCTCCTGCTCTTCTACCAAAGCTCCACAGAACTCGCCTTCGCTCTGCTCTTCTCATTGGACGAACTCAAACTCTGCCTCTCCTGGCATCTGAAATAAGACTCTGCCTCCATGGCAATTGATACTAGCGTGATGCATACTCAACCAATCCATCCCGAGTACTATATCGTAACTCAAAAGTGGCATTACGAGTAAACATATGCTCAACTCACGGCCTCAATAAACTCTCTGGTTCTTGCAAACAGATAATGACACCCCCTGTCATGATCTTGCAAGTCCTCGCCAACAGTTCAGACTCAAGACGATGCCTCAAAGCAAAAGATACAGATACAAAGCTATAAAAAGCACCAGAATCGAACAAAACATGAGCTGAAAAGGAATCGAGATAAACTGAACCTGAGATAACATCGCCAACCGGCTCCAGCTCCTCGACAGTCAAGGCAAAATCTTGCCCCTGTCGCTGCGCTCTTCTCTGCTGCTGATGCTGGGCAAACTGTTGCTGCTGCGGTGGAAGAGGTCCTCTCTGCTGCTGTCCAGCTGGTGGTTTAGCGGGTGCCCTCTGTGCCTGTCCTCCACCTTGAATTGGACGAGTTGGGACTTTAGGACAAGCCCTCAACTGATGATCTCCTGATCCACAGAATAAGCATTGGCCTAGCCTCATCCTGCATGCGTCCCATTCGTGACCTTGCTTCTTATAGAAAGTGCAAGGAACTGCTGCCCTCTGGATCTGATGCATCCGCTGTGTCGACGCTCTAGCTGGCCCATGATACTGTTGCCTCTGGTGCTGGTAAGGCTTCTGGTGCTGCTGCTGGAAGTGAGACCTCTTCGCTGGAACCGTGTTGGTACTAGATCCTCTAGTGTCCCTCGGCCTCTTAGAGCCAAGCTCTAAGTCATCCTCCGCTCTCTGCGCCTGTCTGAGAATCTCCTCAAAGGTGGTGGTAGGATCTCCGTTGGTGTGGGATTTGACCTCCCGGTTCAGGCCCTTCCTAAACTTCCTGGCTCTGCCTCTAGGGTTTTGACCCTCCACGAAGCGCTCGTCCACTAACATACCTCCCTAGACGAGGTACTGGAACTGACTCTCCAAAGATGTAAGAGCCACATCTGGAAAGAACTTTTTCTTGAAAAGCTCTTTGAAAGCTTCCCAAGTGAGTCCTGGTACTGCAATCCTGGGGTCTGTCCGGAACCATGTGAAAGCAATATCGAACATCATACACCCCGCTGCCTTTATCTATAGTATCTCTGGAATCTGCGTCAGCCGCAAGTTCCGCTCGATGTCCTCGATCCATTCATCCGCATAAAGGATCCCCTCTATGCCTCTGAAGTCCTTCGGGCCCTTTCTCTTGAAGTCTATAATAGTACCCGGCCTCGGCTGCTGAGGAATAAACTGAGGTGGTGTCGTCTGTGGCTGAACTGTAGTAGCTCTCTCAACTACTGCAAGTGGGATCTGGTAAGCATTCTCCACGCTCTATCGCAGGACCCCTGACTGTCACTACTGTGCCTCTATCATCTGCTGGAAGAGCGCGAACATCTGCGTCTGATCAACTACTGGTGGTGGGGATGGAAGATCCTCGAAAACTGTCTGCCCTGTCCTCGGTACCGGAGGTGGAGCACCTCTGAAAGCTGCTACCGATACGCCCACCTGGACCGGTGAAGCTGACCTCCTGAATGTAGGTGCTAGACCATCGTCTGAGGGTGTTGCCCTCAAGGGTGATGAAGTGACTGATCGTGCTATCGTGGCACCTGATCGCTGGGAACGCGTCTTCGGCAGAATCCTGAAGATAGATTGAAATACAGAATCAATATTGAATATGATACGATATCATCAAAGAAGGATAGAAATTTATTTAAAGTAAAGCAATATTCAATAGATAAGGATTTGAAAAATAAATTTTGGAATGTTTTCTCTTTGTGATTGAGTAAACTCTCAGCCTAAATCATATTTCCTAAAGCAGGCTCGTAGCAGTACTTTAAGTGAGCACAACTACGATAAAAATCTAGTTCGACCTGCATGTTCCACTAAAAACGTATCATGACCCGCACTCTGATATTCGGGCACGAGTACGTGGTTACGCCCAGCCTACGCCGCAGAATCGACGGTAGAACGTTGTCTGGGTCATTTCTAACTATATAACATCTCAACATATAATATAGTACATGTCAATAATCTCAACTCCAAATGGAGGAACAATATGGTATCTCACAAGTATAACTAATCTCAATCACAAAACAAACTAAAGAAGAATAATGCACGAATGGAATAGTGAAGGAAAGAATAAGATACAATCCACAATCTAAAATAATAATACAAAGTGTGAATCCCAATAATAGAATAGTCTAATACAATCCAACACAAATAAACTAGACCTCCTCAGGCTCTGCAACTAAGTCCTGGTCTACATGAGTATCCTCTATAGGTACGTCGTCCTGTGGCCCGTATAATATGGGATACTGCTCTAAAAGCCAGTCATCTGAAAAAATATATTCAGTCAGGATTAGAACGAAGTACATACCTCTGAAAGCAGTTTTAATAGCATAATCGAGCATATAAAATAGATAATAGAAATGAAATACAAGATCACTAAACTTATGAATGAATGAACAATAGATATACAGGTAATGTACGAGAATATAGATCAACAATATGAATATATGCAATATGATGAAGTAACTGCAACCTAAACTAATGTGCCTCAGAATACAAGTTGATTATGTGATCGGGTTGGGTGAACATGATCAGTTAAGACGATTACAAGTGAGGTATGTAACCAGAATGTACACGATGTAACAATGGAGATTTGATCACATAATCAACTCCTACTCTCCCATCCCCAACTAATACCGATGGATCCAATCACGACACGCTACGAACACGAAATATAACCACTGAACACGAACAGTGGGTGTACACGAATATCATAACCACTAAACACGAGCGGTGGATGTACACGAATAAGCACACTGAACACGAGCAGTGTGTGAACACGAAATATAATCAATACCCAATATACACGATGAGATACATGTACACGAGTACCCGTTGAATACGGTAGGAGATAACATCCCATGACGGGATCCATATAGTCAAGTCCGTGAAATCACTGTGTCGGGATCAAGTATATAATTCTAGAATATGCATATATACAATATTATGAATTAAAAACTATCTGAGAAATATACTCGCCTGAAGTCCTGAGCAAGATGTGTCTCTCGATGCCTAAGCTGGTATCACACAGAGCTATATATGGTATATTGCATTAATACTAGGTTCGAAAATGGTAATAAGTTAATATGATGCAATTCTAGGTCAATAAGCCATTTCTAGGTCAAACCGATAAAATCTAGGTTGCAAGAGTCTAACACTAAGTCACTAAGTCGATACATTATGAAACTAAACTATACAAGCTAATCTAAGATGCTATAAGACACTCAAAAAGCCGTATGCTAAGATATGCAAGTTTAATTTTATGAAAATAGCATTTTTAGATATATATATATATATATATATATATACAAGTCAATATACTTAATACTATATCAAAACAATAAAAATACGATACATTGGTCTTGCACCAATGCGTATCACACCTATCTCGATACCCAAACTCAATACCTTGGGTATCGGCCCAACACCTTGGTACCCCAGGGTAATACTAAACCTAACATAATAGCTAACACACATATAGAAACCCCAATCAATATACTAACTATAACTAACAATATTATATATACCAATACTACATATATACATAATGCATATAGCTACTATATATTAAGCTACTATAATATATATCAATACATAGGAAACTAACTATAATATAATACATCCATACCTAATAAATATATATAGCTAAATAGCTAACTATCAACATAGATACATATTGCTCACCTGCTGTGCTGCCGAGTGCAGCTGCACTGAACTTGCTCCTCTTCCTAGCTGCTGGCTGCACGAGCTCCCTCTTGTACACCAACATCCTTATTGTGCATGGCCCGAGTGCTGCTCCCTCTTATGCATGCTGCTATGCAGAAAGTGCTGCTCACCTTCAGTGCAGCCCGGCCTCTCCTCTTGCACAATATTGCACACATGTTGTGTACAAATGCACTGTGTTGTGCATTGATACCCGACTGCACCTCTGCACCCAACCTTGTTGTCGAACACTGAAACCATTGTGCAGTAGGATACTGCACAGTCTCCCCCCCCCCCCCTTCTTGCTGCCACAATTCTCACTCAGACACCACACCAGACATAACACATAGCTCACATAAACACACAAACACATATATACGTATAAACACACACACACACACACACACACACACACACACACACACATATATATATATATATATATATATATATATATATATATATATATACACCATTATATATATATATATATATATATATATATATATATATATATATATATAATGGTGTATATATATATATATATATATATATATATATATATATATATATATACACCATTATATATATATATATATATATATATATATATATATATATATATATATATAATGGTGTATATATAAGGTATTAATACCATTATATATATATATATATATATATATATATATATATATATAATGGTGTATATATATATATATATATATATATATATATCACATAGATATATAAATACATATGTACGTATAGGAAAGAGGATAAAACATCAAACACGTGGAGTGTACCGCACCTGTATCACACTAACTCTATGATACGCTTGCGATACGTCTCCACCACACAACCAAACGTATCCCGGGGGACACGAGCAAGTCTAATACACTAATTAGTCTAATACACTAATTATGAGCAATACGTAGTAATTAGATTAACTACGTTAATTAGATTAACTACGTTAATTAGATTAACTGTGTGTCTAATACACTAATTATGAGCAATACGTATAGTAATTAGATTAACTACGTGTCTGTGTCCCAAAATCAACCCGTTTCGTCAAATTAACGAGATACGGCCTACACGTATCTAATTGTGGACACAACACTAGTCACAAATAAGCAATCATATGTCATATAGATCTATTTGACCAAATGATAAATACTACATGAGCCAATATCGAAATTCTCCCAAAATTGACACTAAAATGCACATAACTTTCATCGTAGGTCTCCGATGAACCTAAAACCAATTTCTGTGGATAGCCTATGTATGTGGGTTGGTTTCTCATGGTTAAATCTCATATTTAGATTCTACTAGAAGGAAAAAAAACTGAAATATACCTATTGGGAGATGGATTCCCAATAAAAAGTTCCCAAATACAAAGTAGCTCCTCTCCTTATAGATCTTGGCCTCTCCCTTCTTGATCCTTCTTGTAGATCCTTAATGTAGAAGCCTCCAATGAAGAATAGGGAAGGAATTTGTGAAGAATTGGTGGAGGAATGATGAGGGAATGAAGGAAATTGAAAGAGGGAAGAACTAGATCTAAAGGAATTGAAAATTGTAAAGTGAAATGATCTCTCTCCTCTAGATGTGGTCGACCATATACACCTCTCTAAGCAATGTAAAATATCTCATTTACCCCTTGGGGCCTCTCATGAAGAAATTAATTAGGGAGGGAAGATTCTAGTCTAATGGTTTCACTAATTAATACAACCTCCTAATCCATGGGCCTAGTTCATGGGCTCAAACTAAACCAATCTAAAATGTTGGTTCATGCAACTAACTAAATGGGTTAGGTCCACTACACAAGTCTAAAATAAATCTACAACTAGCAATCAATAAATAATATAATAATTAATTAATCATGCATGCACAATATTTAAATATAAATAATCCTAAATTTTAAAATTACCCATGTCAATTACAAAACTACCATTGAATGAAAATATGAGAGTGACAGAACGGGTGAGGGGGGTCGCGGGGGCAAAGGGGTTCTCGGGGGATTTGGGGGGAACGAGACGACTAAGGGGAAAATGAAAACTCAAACCCTATATTAAAAACTTTAGCGACATCATTAAAAGATGTCGCTAAACGTCGTTGATTAGCGACATATAGAAAATAATATCGCCAAACATCATTATAATAAAAATAATAGCGACGTTTTATGACATTTGGTGACATGTGCTTCCGTAATATTTTTTGTAGTCGCTAAGGGTCGCGAACAGTCACTAACAGCGACGTTATGCAACGTTCCTTTCTGGCGTTGCTAAATTCATAAATTATAGCAACATCAGTGAGGAACGTCGCTAAAAATGTTGCTATTTCATCAAATTTTGGTAATGCCCTCCTAAATACAGACCCCAATCGATAGTCTTGTTTGAAGGCAGGACATCAACGAGCCAATATATTAATTACTTCAATATGATGACGTTTCATCTGCATAAAGAGGATGCTCTCCTTACCAGATTATTCGTGGGATGTTTGGCCGACATAGCCTACGATTGGTATCACAGTTTACCTGATAACTGTATATCCTCTATTGATGACATGAAGTGTCTTTTCCTCTCACGATTCTAAGAGGGAGGCATGGATATGACAATGTCTTCACTCATCGATATCAAACAGAAGGAGAAAGAATCCGCTAGTGCGATCGTTAAGTATTTCAGGCAGACAACTCTGAAGTTTTCTCCCGGTATTCTAGACTCCGTATTCATTGATAGCTACAAAAAGAACCTACTGCCTATAGTAGGGCTCTGGACAGGTCAAGACTGGACGACATTCATCATTGGGGCCGCAACTGCTGAAGAAAATACGAAAATGGCACGCAATTTGGGGTTACAAATAACCAATGCGGAAGGGAAGCGTCCCTCCAATAGTGCGAATAATCGCAACATCAAAGGAAAAGAGGCCTTGGTGATAAATCTGTCAAAGCGACCTACCTCTCCTCCAACACAAAATCCTACAGATTCTTTCAGGCCTAAGGAAGAATATTCCTTTGACAAGAGCGATATCCCCAGCATTTTTTGAATGCTTGATAAAAAGCAATAAGCTACAGTTGCCTGATGTCAAGCGACCAAATGAGGCTGGTAAAACAGATGACCCGAAGTACTGCTTGTACCACCGATATATAAATTACCATACCAAGGATTGTTATGTCTTAAAAAGGAAGATACATCAGTTGATATATGCTAAATCTATCACCCTTCATAACGAAGAAAAGACGGTCACTGCCAATATGGTATCTCTTCAATTCGGCAACTTTCCAACACAAGAAGTCCTAAACGACGTCGTTCCAATATCTCGAGCTATGATGGAAGTGATAAATCTTCTGTCACCTAGAAGTCAAACAGAGAAATTGATGTCATTTACTACAGATCATGACGAGATTATGTGGATTCATCCCGACCTGCTGTCAGATTGGGACCAGGGAGCAGCATCTTCTAATTCAAATTCTAAAAAGAGTAAGAAATATAAGTCATGCAATATGATTTCTTTGGATCCTCATTCAGACGGAGATCAGGACCAACATCAGGAAGATGCATATCTCGATGTCAAATTTCAAAATATGAACTTTGCCCCCACGAAGCTTTACTCGCAAGCTTCGCTTGACGCACCGACAATGGTCCATGATTGGCAGTGTTTTGCTATATAGGACGCAACAAATCTTCAGTTCTTATAAAGGTGTTCCTACACAAATTTATCTTTCTCCTTCTGCAACCATTAGAGCATCGACCTCGACTCAGGTGCTTGAGAAGGATCGCCCCCAATTTCAGTGATATAACCAACAATCTGTACACTTGATACAAAATATGGGGTATAATTTTTAGAAAGCTGAAGGTTTTAACTTTGGCAAGGGACGACGTATTCCTCTATAACTTCGAGGATAGTCCAATAAATCCCATAGTGGATTGGGCTAAAATGAGACTAGCCCACAGACTCGCTCCAAGAAGGGACATGATAAAAAGAAACTCAAGTCACGTAACATGGTACTTCTTTCTCTGATGGCCAAAGAAGAAGCCATGACTGGTACCAGGTCCGGCAAATATTATCATAAAACTTATGAATCTGTCCCAGAAGATATTCCTGACACTCTTCCTACTATTGGTCCAACTCCTTTGAAGCCTCTTGGCATCGACCTGCACAAGTCATCTCCATTGGTCATCAACCTTCGATGCAATAAACAACCAACACTGGAGAATGAGCCACTTATTATCGACCTTCGCCGTAACAAGCAATCAACATCAGTAAATCAACCCATAGTCATCAATCTTGCCAAGCCTCCTGTAAAGGCTGAAGATTCTGCCGACTATGTGGAAGATGAAGAAATCTTATATTTCATGAATGAAGAAGACTCTACTCTACACTACATTGATGTTGAACCCTTTGCTAAAAATTTCTTAGAGGCACTTTACCTCTACGAACCTCTGTCCATACCCATGGAATCTTTATCCCAATACGGTTTGTCATATGAACCATATAAGGAGACATACTTCATAGTCCCAACGAGATAGGACAAGCAACATCATATAATTTTTGGCAAAGCTAAAAACAAAATAGTCACGCAGACTAATGGTTCTGACGAGGATATGGGGAAGATACAACCGTATCGTTACAGCCAACCAGCCAAGAACATCATACAAATAATGTGCTATAACTTAAAATCTGGCTTGGGACTAAATTATGGAAAAGGCAGACGGACTCTTATAAGTCATCTCTCTCCAAAAGGCAAGTCAAAAATATACTACCAATGGACTGGTCGTGGTTTGGTATATGTTACACCACCACCAAGTCCTGAAAGTTCAAAATCAGAAGAAGAGACGCATTCTCATTCCTTTGACTCATCATTGTGGGATTCTGACGAAAGCATGGGTGACGTATTCAAACAGGCTTTCTCTATAAATATGGTGTCAACTGCCCTAGATGATAAAGACAATGGAGATTTGATAATAATGTCTATCAACAACAAATTCTTCAAGTACTTTGTCTAAGCACGACATATTCTTCTCATTCTCTAGCAGATTAAAATAAGATGTACAACAAAATATATTTTCTTTAATCTCCAGCAATTCATAGCCTACACGGCCTCTCAAAATATTACCTATATTCATTTTTGAATAAGACATGCGTAATGGGTCCTCAAAGTTCTCCAGCGGGATAATACTCAGATCCAATGGAACACTCTCGTTGAGATCACCTAAAAGATTCTCTCTAACAAAAATGTTACATTCTTGAAGCCGAGTTGTTTTAAGGATATCTTATTCTTGATCCCCAGTTGGATTGGGAATAATCATACATGTTTACTCACTAGTCAATAAGTGTAAATTGATTCATGTCCATATTACCTCTGAATCATATTTTATTTATTATCTCCTAGAGAGAAGATAATAGTTCGCCCTTGAACTACTTTTTCTTCTCTTCACCGGTGGAATAAACTAGCGAACTATCACGTCCATATCACCTCTGATTGTATTGCATCATGTAAAATTTATCATTTGTACTTAGCATGAGTATGCCTTGAGTGATAAATCTACCAAATTCTTCCACAGAGCTATTCTTCCATGTCCATAATACCTCTGAGCAGATATATTCGGTGAGATCCTATTTGATAATACCTATGATCTTGTTTTTATTCTAACCTATAATTTGTATCTAATAGTAGATATGCAATAAATAATGGGTCCACAACAAACAAGCATTGTTTAAAGCTAAAAGTTTTAATATATCTTCATTGAGAAACTTACAAAACAGGGAATAGCATAAGATAGAGCTCACTCAGGGGGGAGTAGAAAGATCAAGGAGAAACTGACTCAGTCGAGCTAATTGCTGGTCCTTTTTCAACGTCGTTCTTCTATGTGCTTCAAGCATTCAGGAGTCATCTGTAGCAAAAGGATCCATGGAAGAATATGACTCTATCATCTTATTTCTAGCATGGTCAAGTTCATTCTTGTTGTGCTAAAGCTCCAAAAGTTATTCTCTTGCTAAGTCACAATGAACAAGCTCTTCCCGACGTTACACCACAGTCACCTTCAACTCCTCCCTCGCTTGCTAGAGCTGGGCTTCAAGTTCTTGAATCTGAGTCTTAAGCTGTATTGCCCTATCATTATGTTCATCGTGGGCAGAACGATGAAGAGACAGAGAAGAAGTCACTTCTTTCATAGAAGCATTTATTCGGACAGTCTTTTCAGTATGAATCGTCATGTGCTCCTGGAAGGTAGTTTGAAGTTCCATGAATTCAACAGTAATGGACTCATATTCAGTCTAAATTAGAGATGAGATGTCCCCACTATTAAGCTGCAGAAACTCATTAATAGGCTGCTCAAGGCCTATCAAGATTTGTTCAAGAGCAGCAGCCCTAGCTTCATCCTTGAAATTTTATATAAGTTGAATCATGGAAAAAATAGCATCATTCACATCCCTAAAGGATAAACCTTTCTCGAGCACCAGATTTATCAACTCCTTCAATGTTGCGTAGAAAGAAGATGTATAAGCTTCTACTAAATCATTGAAACGAGTGCTTGACCTCGAAGTCGCAACAATTTTTGTTATCCTCAACCATGGTGCACGAAGGCAGTTATCATGACAGTTATAGCCTCGACACTGGGAATAAAAGATGAAGAACCCATCATTCGTTCTCGCAGGCTAATAGTAGAAACCATTTTAGCAGTACTGGTCAACTCTACCACAAGAGTAGTTGAAGCTACTGGTGGCATTGATGAGATATCCGCAGTCAGAACTGTGATATCACCAAATGAAGTTGTTTCAGTATGCGAAACAATCGTATCTTCAGCCCTCTCCGGAGTGACTCCTACCACAATCTTATCACCTAAAAATCAAGCAAACAATATGATCAATAAACAACATATTGTAATTAAGATATATGCAAGTCAAGCTAAGGAAAGGTGTGACACCTTTGCCTGTGTTAGCCGGAGTTATTATTGCATGAATTCATGAAAATGAAGCATACAACGCAAGAACTTGTGGTATAGAAAGAAAAGAGAGACACGTACCAACACCAGGTGATACATATTCGTCTTCAGGAGTCTGCCCCTCCAAGAAATTTCTCAGGCCTGTCAATGAAGCCTCTACCTTATACGAGTCGGCATGAATGAGCAAATCATCATAGTCACTCAACGTCATTATCGTTTCTGAACCTACAGTTTCACTATCAATCTGCCTTGTAGCATCTTGAAGCCCAGGTATAACTATAGTAGATTGAGGCTGAGCCTGAATAACCTGATCGGGCATATCTTCGGGGGCTGTAGCGACAATTTCAGCTTGTTAGTCGACCTGCTAACCAACTTCAACCCGAGAAGGTAAAATTATTTCTATACCGGAATCAGGACTTCCCGGAGCAGGTTGATCATTTGGATCCATTGGCGAAGGAGGAGGTATGAGTGTAATCGGTGTGATAAATTGAGCCGCAACATCAAGGATAGGATCCCTAAAATGAAATGTTGTAGCAGCAGGAGTGACACATATTCCTGTAGGGGGAGGGACGAAAGTGCTAATTCTTTGCACCACTGGAGAAGAGACGGACGGTCCAGGCTGCTCTGGCGAACTAATTAGTTCATCAATCAAACTCTTGCGTGAAGGAACACAAACCTTCGATTTTTGCTTCCTAAGCTTCGCGACAGGAGCCCACTTTTTGGCAGGTCGGTCCTCAGCAGGGGATGTAATCCTATGCTTATAAGATTTCTGCACCACTATGGCAGGGGTAGGTGCATCTGGTTCTATATATGGAAGAACTTCTAATATCTTATCTAATGGCTCATCATCTTCCTCTTTAACTAGAGAAGGTCTTATTGACTCCGGATTGACTCCTTTCGTCGGGTTTCGAAAACTAACCCGCATATCAAAGTCCACGTGGAATTGGTTTATGGAGCAATAAAACTGGGCAAAAGAATGCAATAGGCGTAAAGAAAGTTTGGGTTCAGGCAAAGTAAAAGTGGCTCCCATGGAACCCATGATGAAATATCTCCATCCCTGGGCGCCATCAATCAAACCTCCAGAATTGGCTAAGCACGAAGTTGCATTTCCCACGTGCAGTTGATCATAGCCAAATTGCCTTGCAAAGAGGCTAGGTAGATACGGTTCGAAGGTGAAACCGCTACCATTTATATATACCAAGTGAGAGGGTTGGATAAATATTAACCATGAAAAGACCCTTGTTTGCAGCCTCGATATGGTGGTCCCCTCATCAATAAAAATCAAACTATAGTACTTAATTGCCACATCGGGAACAACGCAGTAAAAGCTCCAACTGTTGCCCATATTTAAAACTTGCCTGGTCTAAAAATACGTAATATAGGTCCACTTAGAAAGCCTATATCTACAAAGGAATATGTATTCTGTCCCATCAACCTGAGTCAAGCTGGGAGCCATCAAACTCTGATTGTGCAAAATTAACCAGCCCATCAGATAGGTGAATGGAAGCTCTGTTTGAGAAAATTTCTCTCGTCAAGAATCTACTGGTAGCAATGCCATTCGATGAGCAAGTTCCTGTAAACCAGCGTTCAAATGGCATACCATAGCTGGTAGAAATGCCATTCGATGCTTGAAGACCAGATGTACTACAGGAAATAAAATATTCCTATGGAGACTGTCCACTGATTCTGAAATCCATCTTCAGAGCCATAAAGAGAGAGATTCGGCCAACAAAGTTTCAGACGAAATCTCTGTATGAGTAAGCCTGAGATAGCTCATAGCCTGTGTGCCTACTACAAAATCTCCTACGCGATCCTCGAATGACTTATCTTTGGCACTATGACTTGCCATGAGCTCTTCAACTCTGGTAGAGTACGAAGGTCGAAGCGGTCGGATCTTCGTGCATTCCTTCTCACTTCTATCCTTGAAGAGATATTGGAACCACTTCCTGATGAAGAAAGTGCCAGGATTAGTATTGTAATAATGATTACAGGCCAAGTAGTGGCACATCAGCTCCTGATATACTTCAACTAGACGCGGCTCAGTCTATGCTAAATTTGCCAATTCTGTGTTGGTAGGTACGTATTCCTCATAAGGAACCTTCCCTATGGGCAGTGAAGATACATGCTTCATCTCGTGTAAGGCGAACCCTAACTTACCATATTGGCGTTAAGACGCAATGCTATAGCAAGTCGCTAACAAGGCATTGTATAAACTCGAAGATATGAGGTTCTCGGTATATTCATCCAATATCTATGTCATTGCCCGACGCCAATAGATATTTTTATTTGTCAACCATTTAGGCAGCCGAACATTCTTCTGAGGATAAACCCCTTCAACATCAGTATAAATGTTGGCGAACAAGGAAGACTGGATAGGTTGAATTATGATAGGTTGAATTAATGAAGAATCTTCACTTGGTACGTTCCCAGGATAAAATCCTCGTATTTGGACTGAATGTCCATCTCCATAACTAAAGATAAAGAAATGACCATTTCTGTATCTAATCTTCCTCGACTTAGCTCCATTAGTAATAGGAGTCAAATCCCACTCCATCTTCAGTAGATAAGTAGAGTAGAAGAAGGCAGACAACGAAAAACTTTTCTTCATCTCAGGGAGATACATAACCTTACCATAAACAGTGAACAACCACTTCTCTTTCTTATTCTAAGGCTGAGAAGATTGATGAATGGCATCTCCAAACAAGAAAGCTGGCTTAGAATATGTCTCATTCGCAAAGGAAGTGAGAGGTTCTCTGCTTAACAGATACGTCAACATTCGTTCCCCTTGTCCAGCTATCAATAATTTATGGGTACTAGACATCTTCTTATCAGACTGGAAAAACTCAGTGTGTGATAAGTTTTCTAAATAATTGGTATAGAGAAGTCCAGTAGTGGATCCTATCAGTTCAGCCAAAGGATCCGTACCCAAGTCAACTGCAAAAGCCACAAAAATGGAGTCATGAGGAGTACGTAAAAGTAACCCTATTATGAATCTTCTAAGATTCTAAAGGAGGCATATTTTTTCTAAAAATTTAGGAACTATGCACATTTTATGAATACTTCAGAAGATAAGAACATTTTATGTGCTAAATCTTCCCAAACAGACGGAGAATGCGAAATCTGCACATTTTATGACTGTTTCCGCTCTGAACGAGAGAAAATGCAACAAAGTGACTATTTCTTCTCTGAACGAGAGAAAAGTGTGTGTGTACACGTGTCTCTGTGTTCTAGGTCTTCATTCTTTTTCTTTCTTTCATCTTTCTGCCATTGTTAAAAGTTTACATTGTATATGTAAAAGAAAAATAATAAGGAAGAAGAAGACAACCGTCATGCCTATCAAAGGAGAATGTGCTACATCTCCTTATGTGACCCTCAATGACGACATATTGAGCCGTTCTCTAACGGCTGAGCCGTCGTTGACCTCGTCATTGTTTCTTAAGAAGAGGAAGCCAATCCCTTCCCCTTGTTACATTTCTTAGTCGCCTGAGTTTGCTTGGGGGCAATTGCTAAAAGTTCAAAGAAAGAAGAAAGCTATGGTTGTCTTGAAGAAGAAGGAGATAAAAAAATTTGAGAGCAGTGAAAAAGTTCTCTCTCTTCTCAACCCGTCTATTTATAGATTTGGGGGAAAACACTTCAGATACTAAGACTCTTTAGGATTTGTGCATCAAATCATGCCTAAAGCCACGTCAGCAAATCCGTTAGGATTCTGTCCAGAGTGCACGCACAAAATATCTCAACAACTTTTATGCTTCTAATTCAAAGTAATTTTGAATTCATCCGAACGAATTCAAAAACTTTAAAGGGGGTCTTGTAAAAGCATAAAAATTGTGCCTCAGATAGATGGCGCATTTTTTATAAATAAACCCAATTGTAGAAGAATTGTGCATTTTCTAATTATTCCAGAAGAAAGAGATGTATTTTCTTACTTTCTTACTTTGGTGTACTTTCCATTAATTTTAGAGGATGGCGCACTATTCAGAGAGTAAAAAAGTGGCACACTTTCTTAATGTTACGAAATAAGGAACACAAACGATCTTCTCTCACTCAATATTTAATGCAGCAGACTGACAGCTGACGGAGGCAAAAACCGAAGAGTTAGAGGTCATCATTATAGCGGAGCTACGACACGCAGACCCAGGTTATCGTTTAGCGACCCAACCACTGTGCCATTTTCCTCAAAATTGTGTCGTAGTGTCATTTTCTTCAAAAGTGCGCCGGAGTGCCATTTTTTTCAAAAGTACGCCGCAGTGCCAATCCCTTCAAAAGTGCGCCGCAGTGCCAATCCCTTCAAAAGTGTGACGCAGTGCCAATCCCTTCAAAAGTGTGACGCGGTACCAATCTTACTAAAAATGTGCCAGTCTCCAGACGACTCTAAAAGTGAGCATACTATCCTAACTGACACTGAGCAGTTACAAATGTGTCTTACATACTGTACTTCTCGTAAAAGGTGTACAAATAAATGTTCCCCGCGACCTATGCTTTCCTCGTATAGGAAGCTACGTGTCAAGCAGGCAGCATGTTGTGCACCTACTCATACAGAACGTGGGGTCTTAATCCACTAAAAGTGCACGCATAATAGTAAAATAGTGTTGACTATCCATAGTGCGTTGTCACGCCCAGTCCCAAAATACGTAGGACTAGGACACGAAAGCATGCCAGCCGCGTGTATATAGCAACTCCAATATATGGAAAACCATAACATATGCGTACGTTGTATAATGAACAATAATTCACAAGTGGTAAAACTATCACAAGTCACAGGGTATAATCTAAATCTCATCCACAGAAAATCAAATATAAATAAATAACCAATGAAACTAGAACTCAATATGAAGTATCTAAGGATGACAGTCGGATGGAAACAAATCCACTGCCGAACTAGAATATAAAAGCAAACACAATATAAGTACAACTAACAATCACTGAGACTCGAAGAGAAGACCTCCTCGCAAATATAAGTAACCAGTCTGGATCTACGCTCCTACGAATACTCATGAACATCTACACCTGAAAATGGACCAAGTCCTCAGAGGGACGTAACAAGATACATAGAAGCATGCCAATAAAGTACTGAAATAAATATCCAATGGGTCTCCTAACTATCTATGAGAATGCAGTTTGAGAACAACTTTCTTACAAGTGGGCTATCTGGCCATAAAATGGGATTGGCATGATTCTCTCGGAGAATCAGGGGCCTACAAAGCATGTCGACTTTTGAACGGCAGAGGCCGCCATGTAATATAGGGGTCATCACGACCGCGTATCTCCAGCAGAGCGTACGGGTTACATAAAAAGAAAGTGCAAAAGAGCCCAAATGTCGTACTTGTTGTTCCATCCATGACACGATAATACCTCTAATAACTGCCAAGTCTACTAGCATACAAAGTTTCTAACATTAGTTATCCCTAACGCACGGCCCATACGTACATGAGGCCAGACCTGTCACGCAGTCCGTGTTCTATATGACTCACACTCGTGTAGCAGTTGTGTCACGGCCAATGAACCTAATGATGTTTTATGATAATGGGACGGTCTCATAAACAAGGTCAATGCATATACATAATAAAAATAAATTACGACGACACCGTCGTTGCACCCAAGTTTCCTTGAACGCGCATTTTATATAGCAGTTAAAATATATGAACTAATGACAGAAAATAAAGATGCATACAACATATGGAATATGAATAACAGTACAATGGAAGAATATACTTGCCTGGCAAGAGAGCTGCGTAGTACCAATAACCTGCTCCAGAAGTCGCGCAGAACAATCCAATAGTCCTAGATACATATAATATAATACAATACAACATCAGTCATTACACTAGCACATACACAACCATAAATATGCTGGACTCAAAGGGTACGCTAGGGGTGACCCTGGTCAACTAACAAGGTCAATTGCGCGTCTAATTACACGGGTGTTACGTCTTCAAATACTGTGCATAATCAGACAGTCAACTAACACTTGTCTAGCCAGTACGTCGGTGTACTCAAGGCAGACAGTTCCCTAATATTCAGGTCACAAAGTCAAGTTAAGTATGCGGAAAAAATCTACGGTGTCCTAGGGTCGTACAGCAAATAAACACATCTATAGCTACAATTATTATTATCATCTAATTACCTATATATATATATATATATACCCATTTGAATACATATACTAAATTGAACCATATACGCATACGCGTACGTATACGTATACGAGTTGGGTTTACCGACTCAGGTTCTGAAGTCAACTAACAGTCATAAAGCAATACTCATGTCCTAATAGCATATACACAAGCACACATAAAAAGGAGAAGGGGGACAGGTTCGAACCTCGGGGTGCGTGTACGAGGACGACAATGACGACGATGAGATTGACGATGATGACGACGAGGGTGATGATGATGGTGATGATGATGATGATTGGAGATGGTGATGATGATGATGATGATGGGGTGATGATGATGATGATTGGAGATGATGATGAGGATGATTATGTTGTGATGATGATGATGATGATGATGGGGTCTGCCGGAGGAGGCCCGGTGGTCAGGGAGGTCCGGCGAGGGGATAGGAGTCGAGGGCAGGTCATGGGGGAGAGAAGAGGATTTGGGTCGAAGCTCCAGCGAGGCTGCTCGGTGCTCAGGCGAAGGAGGGAAGGAGAGGACAGGGAATGGTGGTGGTTGTGCTGGTGGTGCTGGTGGTGTTGGTGCTGCCGGCGGTGAGCAGCAGCAGAGGTCAGGCTGAGGAGGAGGACGGATGTCAGTGGTGGTGATGGTGGTGTTGGTCAAGGAGTCGGATATCAGGCGAGGTCGGGGTGAAGTCGAGGGAAGTGGTGGAGAAGTCAGGTTCGATGTTGGTCGGGGAAGATGACGAAAGACGGCGGGGAGGAATGACAGGGAAGGTGCAGGTGGCTGAAGGAGAGGGAGGTGGTGTCGAGGTGAGTTCAGTCGCTGCTCAGGCGGTAGATGGCCGGAGTTGGCCTGATGTGGAGGTGACGGTGGTGGTTGTGGACGTTGACGGGCTGTACTGCTCGAGTGACGAGGAGAACGGGAAGGAGGATCATGGAAGGAGTAGTGGTCGTGGAAGGTGGCGAGTGGCGGAGGAAGACGTGGGGACGAGGCTGCTCCGGCGAGGTGGCTCACCGGAGGGAGGTCGGGGTGATGGGAGCTCCGGCTGTGGGAGAAAGGAGATGAACAGGGAAGGGGTGTTTGGTCGGCTAGGTTAGAGGTTGGGGTTGGGGTTTTGAAAAAAATAAAAAAAAAGAAAGAAAAAGTTGTTTATATACATGTAGGACTTGGATTGGGTGTTTGACCTAGAAAATGTGGGCTTGGTCAACTCTTGGGATTGGGTCTTGGCCTCACATCGGGATGTTTGGAGGGCTATAATTTACATTGTTTAGAATGCAAGGATAGGGTTAATGTGGGGCGATGTTGCACGTTGGACATTCCGAAAATTCATGGGAAAAATTCATGTGAAGGAAAAAATGGATTTCTTCATGTATTGTCCAATGGTAGCATTTTTACATAAAAGCGCCCAACAATTAAAAAATTACACAAAGATAAAAATTGGATTAATTAATTAAAATTAATGCGCAAGATGTTCTAGAATTAATTAGAAGTACATGGGGATAAAATTAGGTGGGACACAAGTGTCATGGACATAGAGAACTCGGAGTAGAATATTATCATAAATTGGGTTGCACAAAACGGGTCAAGATTGTGTCTCCAATTTCGATTGGAACGCACAAGGATACAAAGTTGAATTTATTTAGAATTAAATATAAACGTCTTTGACGAATGTTGTGCGACTAAAATGTAGCACAAGAGAGTATAATTATAAGTTACACAAAGGTCAGAATAAAAGACGACACGTCTAGGACAAGGGTATAAAATTTATAGGAAGGCAATGGCTACTGTAGTGCTCTAATTATCGAAGCAACGGTAAGGTGCGCTAAGTGATATAAATATTGCAAATTTAAATAAAATATCGGGTTCTATTTCTAATTGGATTCAAGCTAGCCCTAGTCCCACTATCAAAGCCAAGTAGGCCTAATTTTAGGTGAGGGGGTTTACAATCTACCCAACTTAAAACAATTTCGTCCTCAAAATTAAAATAGGGTAGGGTTTGTCTATCTAATCCCACTTGATCACAATCTAAGAGAATTCACCTCAAGTTGACAATGCAATTTTTATCCAACTTAAAATTTACCCATTTATCACCAAAGGCTATATATCTATGAAAACTATTCCTTAAATTATTTAATCGTGTTATTCAATCCTCAAAATTTCTAACACATAAATATATCATATATGATATGCCCTTAATCAATTATGAAAGAGAGTCACCAAGTCATGTGGTTTGCCTATGGAGTATATCTAGTACTATCAATGTATCAAACTTATACCAAGCACAAGGTTTCGTCTTTCCGAAATAAGGGAAGACGGAAAACAATAATAAAGAGTTCAAGGGGGAGGTAATAGAATAGAAGTATGGGGATCAAGGTGTTTAAAGAATTCAAATGAAAATTGTCAAGGCAGTTGTGGATTGAAATCCTATTTGGTAATTTCTTATTCGCATGCTCATATTAGTATAGTTATGTAACTGATACGATACACTCATACATGTCTAGAGGGCAAGTACATTCGTCTAAGAGCTAAGTCAATTTTATCTCAATCCACATAAGTAGTCATGCGAAGAGCGAACCAAGCGCACTAAGGTTAGCTAGACCTTATGATTCTTATTAGACAATTATATTAGTGTGGTTGATCAGGCCCCAATAACACATATATCATGAACAAGCTTGATAAAAGATTAAGCTTGCAAAACTAGGCTATAATAGCAGCATAAGTCGAGGTAGTTCAGAAAATATAAATACGCTGGATTATGATGAAAGAAGGTACATAATAATTCAAGTTCACAAGAAAGATAAGACTCTACAGTCTCTACAGTTGTCATACTAACTCCTTATCTAAGTTGTTAGTCGACCAAATAGGGGTATGGGCTTCTAAGTTCTACAGTTTGAATAAACATTATCTTCTTATGCAAGTTTATAGTTAAGGTCATTCAATTACACTTCATTAGCGTGTCAAGAGGACTATGTGATACTAGGTTATGAGGCATACTACCCAACTTAAAAGAATAAATTAATACTGTAATACCTCAAGGATAATGTAGAAACTCCTGTTAAGGTTTACGAGAAGAAGTCTTGATACTTATTAGGGTATCCTATTACATTATATAGATCATGGTCATCTTAAATCTTAATCATAGTGCTTATAGAACAAGTGTCAATAGTAAGAATAGAAGAGTTACTGGCCTTCAAGGAAAAAAAGGAATATAACTCGTATCGAGGTGGGGTACAAATTAACCGATTTAAAACTAAAGGATAATCATCATGTCACAATCTACAAGAATAACTCAAAACTATCAAGTTCTAACTACCAGGCACAAAAATTAAAATTTCAAGATTACAACTATAATTCTAGCTACAATCGAAAGTGTCAGGTGGCACGAACTAAAAGATGAAGAAAAGAAAACATAATTAGTCGTCACACAAATAGCGAGCGTTAAGGTTTCAGAGGAACAAGTTATGAAATTAAATAGAAATACCCTAGATAATATCATGGTTCTCTAAGGAAAAGGTGGGATGCTAATCTCTGTGTTCGAGGTATGATCAAGGAAAATGTTCTATTCATTCCTCTTGGCTTCCTAAGGCACTGTCTGCTAATACCAAGAATCTAAATTTATAATTCTCTAATACTATCTAACTACGAAAGTTAGGTTTGGTCCTAATATTAAAGCTTGGATTTCTATTGGTTCCTCAATACTAGGGTCAAACAATATGGTCAAATTTATATCTAACCCTAGTAGTGTCTATATCACTCTCAAGTCATCCCTAATTATAAGAGGATAATGGTCAATTCATCTACAGGTAAGGGTGCTAGGGTTCATTAGGTAGTAAGGAATGCTAGGGTTTATTAAGTATTCTAACTTAGTTATATTCTAGTGGTAATCTTCTTAGGAAAG
The DNA here is from genome assembly GCA_036927795.1 of Iris macrosiphon. NCBI lineage: Eukaryota > Viridiplantae > Streptophyta > Magnoliopsida > Asparagales > Iridaceae > Iris > Iris macrosiphon. The sequence goes on along the minus strand of JAYESA010000009.1, from coordinate 106,450,715 downwards.
TTACCATAATTATCATCCTAACAACATGGATTCCTATATTCTAGGAGGAGGCTATACTCAAGGAACTATTAGGGAAGTACATGAATCAAGCATGATGCAATTATTTAAATAGAACAGATCGGAAGGAAGGTGAGTCATAGTCAAATGTGGATGAGATCCTATACTCAAATCCTAGGTGCAGGCTTGCCCGGTACAGTAACGTAACCGAGACTATATACTCTCAACCTGCATGGGCCACCACTAAAAACATGTCACGTCCCAGTCCCAAAATACATAGGATTATGACACGTAAGCATGCCAGCCGCATGTATATGGCAACTCCAATATATGGAAACCATAACACATGCGTACGCTGTATAATGAACAATAATTCACAAGTGGTAAAACTATCACAAGTCACAGGGTATAATCTAAATCTCATCCACAGAAAATCAAATATAAATAAATAACCAATATCTATGAAACTAGAACTCAATATGAAGTATCTAAGGATGACAGTCGGATGGAAACAAATCCACTGTCGAACTAGAATATAAAAGCAAACACAATATAAGTACAACAACTAACAATCACTGGGACTCGAAGAGAAGACCTCCTTGCAAATATAAATAACCAGTCCGGATCTGCGCTCCTACGAATACTCATGAACATCTACACCTGGAAAGGGACCAGGTCCTCAGAGGGACGTAACAAAATACATAAAAGCATGTCAATAAAGTACTGAAATAAATATCCAATGGGTCTTCTAACCATCTATGTGAATGCAGTTTGAGAACAACTTTCTTACAAGTGGGCTATCTGGCCATAAAATGGGATTGGCATAATTCTCTCGAAAAATCAGGAGCCTACAAAGCATGTCATCTTTTGAACGACAGAGGCCACCAGGTAATATAGGGGTCATCATGACCGCGTATCTCCGACGGAGCGTACGGATTACATAAAAGGAAAGTGCAAAGGAGCCCAAATATCGTACTTATTGTTCTCCCCACCCCATGCTCTAAGCATGTCACATCCATGATACGATAATACCTCTACTAACTGCCAAGTCTACTCGCATGCAAAGTTTCTAACAGCAGTTATCCCTAACGCACGGCCCATACGTACAGGAGACCAGACCTGTCACGCAGTCTGTGTCCTATATGAGACTCACACTCGTGTAGCAGCTGTGTCACAGCCAATAAACCTAATGATGTTTCATGATAATGGGACGGTCTCATAAACAAGGTCAATGCATATACATAATAAAAATAAATCATGACAACACCGTCGTTGCACCCAAGTTTCCTTGGACGTGCATTTTATATAGCAGTTAAAATATATGAACTAATGACAGAAAATAATGATGCATGCAATATATGGAATATGAATAACAGTACAATGGCAAGGTATACTTGCCTGGCAAGAGAGCTGCGTAGTACAAATAATCTGCTCCAGAAGTCGCACAGAACAATCTAATAGTCCTAGATACATATAATATAATACAATACAACATCAGTCATTACACTAGCACATACGCAACCATAAATATGCTGGACTCAGAGGGTACGCTAGGGGTGACACTGGTCAACTAACAAGGTCAATTGCGCGTCTAATTACACGGGTGTTACGGCTTCAAATACTGTGCATAATCAGATAGTCAACTAACACTTGTCTAGCCAGTATGTCGGTGTACTCAAGGCAGACAGTTCCCTAATATTTAGGTCACAAAGTCAAGGTAATTATGCGGGAAAAATTCACGGTGTCCTAGGGTCGTACAGCAAATAAACACATCTATAGCTACAATTATTATTATTATCATCTAATTACCTACTTATATATATATATATATATATATATATATATATATATATATCCATATATTTATATAACAATATAACCAATAATTTATATACATACGCATTTGAATACATATACTAAATTGAACCATATACGCATACGCGTACGTATACATATACGAGTTGGGTTTACCGACTCAGGGTCTGAAGTCAACTAACAGTCATAAAGCAATACTCATGTCCTAATAGAATATACACAAGCACACATAAAAAGGAGAAATGAGACAGGTTCGAACCTCGGGGTGCGTGCACAGGGACGACAATGACGATGATGAGGTTGACGACGATGACGACGAGGGTGATGATGAGGATGATGATGGTGGTGATGATGATGATAATGATTGGAGATGATGGTGATGATGATGATGATGATGGGGTGGTGATGATGATGATGATGATTGGAGATGATGATGAGGATGATGATGATGATGATGATGGGGTCTGCCAGAGGAGGCCCGACGGTCAGGAAGGTCCGGCGAAGGAAGAGGAGTCGAAGGCAGGTCGTGGGGGAGAGAAGAGGAGTCGGGTCGAAGCTCCGACGAGGCTGCTCGGTGCTCAAGTGAAGGAGGGAATGAGAGGACAGGGAATGGTGGTGGTCGTGCTGGTGGTGTGGTGGTGTTGGTGCTACCGGCGGTGAGCAGCTGCGGAGGTCAGGCTGAGAAGGACGGATGTCAGTGGTGGTGATGGTGTTATTGGCCGGGGAGTCGGGTATCAGGCGAGGTCGGGGTGAAGTCGAGGGAAGTGGTGGAGAATCGGGTTCGACGTTGGCCGGGGAAGATGACGGAAGACGGCGGGGAGGAATGACAGGAAAGGTGCAGGCGGCTGAAGGAGAGGGAGGTAGTGTCGGGGTGAGTTCAGTCGGGGTGAGTTCAGTCGCTGCTCAGGCGGTGGATGGCCGGAGTTGGCCTGATGTGGAAGTGACGGTGGTGGTTGTGGACGTCGATGGGCTGTACTGCTCGGGTGACGAGGAGAACGGGAAGGAGGATCGTGGAAGGAGTGGTGGTCGTGGCAGGTGGCAGCGAGTGGCGGAGAAAGACGTAGGGACGAGGATGCTCCGGCGGGGTGGCTCACCTGAGGGAGGTCGTGGTGATGGGAGCTCCTGCTGCGGGAGGAAGGAGATGAACATGGAAGGGGTGTTTGGTCGGCTAGGTTAGAGGTTGGGTTTGGGGTTTTGAAAAAAATAAAGAAAAAGAAAGGAAAAGTTGTTTATATACATGTAGGACTTGGGTTGGGTGTTTGACATAGAAAATGTGGGCTTGGTCAACTCTTGGGATTGGGCCTTGGCCTCACATGGGGATGTTTGGAGGGCTATAATTTACATTGTTTAAAATTCAAGGATATGGTTAATGAGGGACGTTGTTGCGCGTTGGACATTCCGAAAATTCATGGTGAAAATTCATGTGAAGGAAAAAATGGATTTCTTCATGTATTGTCCAATGGTGTGGACACCTTATTGCATTTTTGCATAAAAGTGCCCAATAATTGAAAAATTGTACAAAGATAAAAATTAGATTAAATTAATTAAAATTAATGCACATGGTGTTCTGGAATTAATTAGAAGTACATGGAAATAAAATTAGGTGGGACACAAGTGTCATGGACATAGAGGACTCGGAGTAAAATATTATCAAAATTAGGTTGCACAAAATTGTTCAAGATTGTGTCTCCAATTTCGATTGGAATGCACAAGGATACAAAGTTAAATTTATTTAGAATTAAATATAAACGTCTGCGACGAATGTTGTGCGACTAAAATGTCGCCCAAGAGAGTATAATTATAAGTTACACAAATATCAGAATAGAAGGCGGCACGTCTAGGACAAGGGTGTAAAATTTGTAGGAAGGTAATGGCTAGTGTAGTGCTCTAATTATCGAAGCAACAGTAAGGTGCGCTAAGTGATATAAATATTACAAATTTAAATAAAACACCGGGTTCTATTTCTAATTGGATTCAAGCTAGCCCTAGTCTTACTATCTAAGCCAAGTAGGCCTAATTTTGGGTGAGGGGGTTTATATGCGCGCACACTATCGTAACCGCTCCTAAACTCTATAAATAGAAACACAGGCAGTGGCTAACTGGTGAATACACACAGAGAATAGACATAGGAGAGAGAAAGGGGGTTAGAATTCTCAAGTCTTTGAAATTCAAGAGTAGAGTGAGAGAAATAGAAGTTTCTCATGCCGTTGTGCCAGAGCTTTATTATTGTTCAACTCTCCAAGTTGTTCGCAGCAATCTTCAAGTCTTTAAAATTCAAGAGCATAAGTGAGAGAAATAGAAGCTTCTCGTGCCATTGTGCCAGAGCTTTATTATTGTTCAACACTCCAAGTTGTTCGTAGCATACCCTACATTTCTCTGTCGTCATGTGCATTTCCTCATCGTTGAGTGGTCCAAGGAGTAAAGTGATCATCCGCAGATCAGATCTCTACAACTATACTTTTCCAGAATCAATTATACTTAAATTCTTGTTTAGGATCTTTTTTGTACTTTTTAACAGTTTGTAACACAAAAGTTTCATATAAACTTTTTCTCGCAAATAAAGATGGCGACTCTGCTAGGGATCGAACCCAGAATCTCTGGTTTTATAGACCAACATCATCCCACGATTAGAATGAGAAACTCGGAGAGTATTTATGGGCTTATCGTAGGACAGTTCGAACTCCAACTGGTTGTACATCATTCTCTCTGGTCTATGGATGTGAAGTGGTCCTTCCACTCAAAATCCACATACCTTCTGTCAAAATAGCTATTGCTAGTGAGCTAATATTAGAGAATGATGATCGATTACGCGTGCAATAATTATAAGCATTGAATAAAAAGTGCCTGCACCTTCAATATCGCATTGAACTATACCAAGCACATATTTTAATAGCTTTTAATCGAAAGGTCAAGTAAATAATATTCCAGGTCAGTGAATTGGTTCTTTCAGTAAGAAGACATGATCACAACATAAGAGCAAAGACAAATTCCAGGCTAAATGGGAAGGTCCTTATGTGGTGGAGACAATTTTCTCGAACGGAGCCTACAGGCTTTCTAAGCCTAATAGGAGATTTGATAATGATGCACACCAACGGCAATTATGTCTAAGCACAACATATTCTTCTCCATCTACAGCAGATTAAAATAAGATGTGCAGCAGATATTGTTTAATCCTCAGCAACTTATAGTATACACGACCTCTCAAACTATTACATATATTCATTTTTGAATAAGACATGGGCAATAGGTCTTTAAAGTTCTCCAGCGGGACAATACTCAGATGCAACAGAACACTCTCATTGAGATCTATACAATTCTCTCCAACCAAAATGTCTCATTCTTAAACAATTCTCTCCAACCAAAATGTCTCATTCTTAAAGTCCAGTTGTTTTAAGGATATCATATTCCTGGTCCCCAGTTGGGTTGGAAATAATCTCACATGTTTACTCACCAGTCAATAAATGTAAAGTGATTCATGTCCATATTACCTCTGAATCATATTTTATTTATTATCCCCTAAAGAGAAGATAGTAGTTCACCCTTGAACTACTCTTCCTTCTCTTCTCCAGTGGAGTAAATTAGTGAACTATCACATCCACATCACCTCTGATAGTATTGCATCCTTTAAATTTTATTATTTGAACTCAGCATGAGTATGCCTTGGGTAATACATCTACCAAATTCTCCTATTGTCACGCCCCGATCCCGTGGAATCGTTAGTCGTCCCCCTGGCGTGACCGCCGTGCGGCCTAGGTTGCGCACCGCACAAGGCTAAGTATTTTTGTTTCGCATAGCGAGCACATATTCAGAGTACGCAGATAATTGAAACACATATTTAAACATGGAAAAGTTCTCTTTTATTGATAATATGAACATCTATTACAGACTCCTTGAACTGAGTCATAAGGATTGCCTCTATGGGCTTACAAAAGTGTTGACACAAAATGAGATAGCAGTCCTGTACATTACACCCTTTACTAAACTCAAAATATAAGACCTTGGGTCGGAACGACTGCTTTGCCACGAAGTTGCATGGTTGCTTGGTGGCTAGCTTCTAACTTCAAAATGCTTCTTCTTCTTCAAAATGCTTCAAAGGTTGGCACGGTCGAGGCGTGCCTACAGCTGGACTGGATTGGGGGTTTGTCTCCTGCTCCTCGCTCGGCTCTCCTTAGCGCGGGGAACCTGTTTCAACGAGGGTCGGTACATCGAAACGTAGTGGTGAAGGCAAGCTATCCCAACTATACCAATCAACACGTTGTTTTAATGAAGCATGCATATTTGTGGGTTTCTATCTTGCCTTAGTTCATTTTACAGAAAGACATATATATATAATCATTGAAATAACTCGCCACCGTTCGGTGACATTTACCTGCCCGTCTGAACCACCTGCATAATACTTACTTTGCCTTCCCTGCCAAGAAGACACAAGTTAGTAGCAACAGGTTTAAATATAGAAGGGGGATCACTGGCACGTTGCCATAATGGACGGGCTAGTCTCAGTACGGAGTGCCGTGCGACGCATAGATCAGGATGTCCCAAGGCATTCCGTCCTATAGCAGGCGACTATCATGAGTTCCGTCCGGATCGGACCGGTGCCGGTGCCCCAGCGACCGTCCGCAGGAACTAAGACCTTGTGCACAAGTTGTCCGTGATCAACGCAGTACACTAAGTTAGCAATCGAGGCAAATCAGGGCATATCAGGAGCAGGGCAGTACAGGGCAAGATTTACTTTTGCATAGCCTATCTGTTCAGTTTATGGCATTGAAAATGAGTTCTATACATAGCACAGTTCTAAGAAGAAATATACATTCTAACTTATATTTATGCATATGATGAACATTCCAAACGAGCAAGCATATAAGTAAGTAACCGTTCACAGGTTTCATTTGACAAGCAATATTTTCCAAGTCTATTCCCTTATTATCTTGATATCTTTTAGTTATTTACTTGGTATCGTTTGATCGGGCAAAGCACGAACACAAGATTTGATGTGAAGACTAGGAAGAAGGGCTAGCTAATCGGGTTGGTAGCCACTCACTTTAGTAGTTGGAAGGAAGAAGGAAGGAAGTGCTTTAGGAGTCCGTTCGAGCGACACCTACAGCTGGTTCACCTGTATTGACACGAACAGCTGATCAGTACTTCTTCCTCTCTTTCCCTTATCGGAATTGAAGTGCAGTCCTAAGAACGAAAGCAATGAAATCCATCGAAACCGTTCAAGAAAACCCAAGCAAATCCGAAAACCAACTCAAGGCACGAAAGCAACAAGCGACAGCGAAAACTAGGCAACAAAGAATGCAGCGGAGAGGTCCCTCCTGACTCTGCCGCTAAGTCGATCCTTGGGGCACGGTCCACTGAATATGGGAATCGATTGCGAAGAGACAAATCCATAACGAGGATGAGTTCTTGATTCAATCTATCCCGATCGAACGATACCGTCTAGTATTTCTTAGCCGCGCTCCCCGAATAGGGGGAACGGGGCACCACATCCTACCCAACTAATTGGAAGTTTCGTCCCGAAACTTAAGGAATAGAACCTACCACTAGAAAATAATGAGGGGAACCTTTCCCTCATTTCTGATTCGAGCTCCCAAGTAGACTCTTCGACAGAGTGATTCCGCCAAAGCACACGCACTAGAGGAACCGAACGGGTCCGAAGCAGCTTTTCTTTTCTATCCAAAATTTGGACCGGCTGTTCTACATACGTCAAGTCGGGCTGAAGGTTCAGTTGTCCCAGGTCTACCACGTGGCTTGGATCGTACACATATTTTCTAAGTTGGGAAACATGGAAAATATCATGTACGTCAGCTAGGGATGGTGGTAGGGCGATCTGATAAGCAACTGAGGCAACCCGCTTTAGTATTTCGAACGGGCCGACAAATCGTGGACTTAGCTTTCCCTTTGCTCCGAACCTGCTGACCCCTCGCATGGGCGAGACCTTGAGGAATACCCGGTCTCCTACTTGAAACTCTAGCGGTCTGCGATGAACATCCGCATAGCTCTTCTAACGACTTTGAGCTATCTTTAATCTGTCCCGAATCAGCCGAACCTTCTGGACGGTCTGCTCCACGAGCTCAGGGCCAAGTACTTGCTGCTCCCCAACTTCGTCCCAACAGATCGGAGATCGACACTTCCGCCCGTATAGCGCCTCATACGGCGCCATTTGAATGCTTGATTGATAACTATTGTTGTAAGCAAATTCGGCTAGAGGTAGATGAAGGTCCCAACTAGTCTTCGTGTCCAAGGCGTAGAGTCGCAGCATGTCTTCGAGGATCTGGTTGACGCGCTCTGTTTGGCCATCGGTCTGTGGATGGTAGGCGGAGCTGAATTTTAACTTCGTCCCCATTGCTGACTGCAGGCTTCCCCAGAAACGTGATATAAATCGACCATCTCGATCGGAGACTATGGTTACGGGCACGCCGTGGAGTCGGACGATTTCGTTGAGATATATCTGAGCCAGGCGGTCGGCACTCCAAGTAGATTTGATAGGCAGGAAGTGAGCTGACTTGGTGAGTCGATCGACGATAACCCAGACTGCATCATGTCCCCGTTGCGTCCTCGGCAAGCCAACAATAAAATCCATCGTTATATCATCCCATTTCCACTCCGGAATAGTAAGGTTCTGCAGCTCTCCGCCTGGTTTCTGGTGTTCGGCCTTCACTCGTTGACAAGCCATGCAATGCGACACAAACTGCGCCACATCCCGTTTTTGTCACGCCCCGATCTCCCGCAGGCAATCGGCCGTTCCCGCTAGGCGGGAATCACCCTCGCCAGCGCTCCCGCGGAACGATCGCTTAACCCATCCGGGCGTGATGCCGCACGAGCGTGAGCCACACCCGTGCAAGGCCATGGTTCGTTGGCTGGCGGCAAGAGTTCTAAGCCACAGAGTCGCACAGATTGTCCGAGTGCAGCGGAGTCATGAACGCATAGGCGATCGGTAACAGGTTCACTGAGTCGACAATAGTAGCGAAAGCATAGAAACACAAGTTGAAGTAAAGCAAGCTCTTTTATTGATATAAACTTGTGTTACAGGCGGCGTATAGCCGAGATTACAAGTCGCTCAAGCCTCTCTCTCTGAAACAGTGAAAGCGTGCCAAGTGGCTACAACTGTGGAATGATTGTACAGGCGATGGTCAGGCGATGTTCACAACTTATGTCTTGTATATGTGCTTCAGTCCCGGACGCACCGTTGCTTCGGAGTGTTGTCCACGCCTTAGCACGCACGTTGGAGGCATCCGCACCGCACGAGGTTCTCCCGCACCCTGCATATCAAACTGGTGGATTATCAGTACATTGAATGCACTGGTGGGGAAGCTACTCGCCCGCTCGACAAATCCAAATACGTAATACAGGTTCCGTGCACAACTATTAAGTTGTCTTTCTAGTTGCCTTAGGATCAGTTTCATGCAAATATTGAATAGCTTATCGTGTCGGGCAGTGCGCCGTGCGATGTTTGAGGAAACACGGCGAGACTTACCAACTTACCATTTATCCTTCCCTGTCCAAGGCAAACATGATTAATTCAAGCACGGGCAAGTATAAGCATTCAGGAGGCAAGCATATGCAAACAAGAGTATTATTTCAAGATCGTTCAGGTGTTTAGTTGCTCTTGATGCGATACAGTGCCTCGCACGCGGATAGCCGCTAAGCGAGGATGAATTGTTTATCTTTCGTTTACAAGCAAGCATGCAACAAGTTCATTACAAGGCGATCACTGGCGTATGCCATATGGACGGTATAGTCTAGACGAGATGGTTTGCAACAAGAACAAGAGGCGCTGCAAGCCATTCCGACGAACAAGAGACTATTTAGTCTAGACGAGAATGCTTTGCAACAAGTACAAGAGGCGCTGCAAGCCATTCCGCCTGAACAAGAGACTAAGAACAATTGTCTCGCCCGGATCGGGTCGATGCCAGTGCCCCAGCATCGCCCGCGAGACGTTACCCTGTGCACTGGTTGTCCATGATCGAACGGGGCCTTGGTTGGGGCAACAAGAGTACAAGACAAGAGTACAAGACAAGAGGCAAGCTGTTGAGGCAACAATAGTACAAGACAAGATGCTTTGCCTGTTTCGTTGTTCAGTGACTGTCTTTTGCCTTGATGCAATTCTCCTGGGGCGGAGATTGCCTTGGTGACCTAGCGGTCCCGTATACTTGCAGGTTCGTTCAGGCACGGAACGACTACGTAGTAGTCTTCCGGGGTTTGGGTGAAAACACGGTAACAATCAAGCAGACAAGCATGCGTTTCTAAGGGACATAAGCAGGCACGTTGCTCGGGCCCGAAGGTAAGCCGAGAGATGAAACCGTTAAGGGACTTAGCATGCGAGGGTCTGAACATATAAGCAGTATTTCATTTTCATGTTCTAGCAAGCAATACAAGTTGGGATTATTCCCTTAGCTAGGTGCGTTGGATTTATTAGCATGCAGGGGGTGAATCACCTAGCGACTAGCATGAATATTCCAGATTTTATGTGTGCTGGCTAAGCAAAGACAAGTTCACCATAGCCACCCACCTTAGCGATGATTCGCCTCGGTAGAGCGATACGTCTGAGCGAGCCTTTGAAAGTCCAAGCCGGATTCCTGTAGAGACAAGTCTGGATATCTTTTGCTTCTTGTTCGAGGCAAAGCGGGTCGGGACAGCTGCACGATTGCCGTTTGAGATGGCAGTCCGCTTGAGCGGAACAGGGTGTTACAGTTTTAAGCCGTTCCACCAAAACGTCGTGCGAAGATCCCGATACATCTTAGTGCTACCCGGATGAGAAGTATAACTAGCATAGTGGGCTTCCGTGAGTATCTCTTGTCTGAGGGCCGCGTCGTTCGGAACACATAGTCTTCCCTTTACTCGAAGCATCCCATCCGTGCTTACCGCAAAGTCGGACGCCTTTCCTGCCAAGATGAGGGCATGAATTTTCTGCAGGAACGGGTCGTCCTTCTGAGCGACCTTCACTTTGTGTAACAAGTCGGGCTCGAGGCGCAGTTGGGCTACTTGCGCCCACTTCTTATATCTTATTTTCAGTGTAATACCCAGTGATTCAAGATCTCGGCGCAGCCTATCATCAATAACTAAACTCCCTACAAACACTCGACTCAACGCGTCAGCTACTACGTTTCCCTTTCCAGGCGTGTATCTGATCGTGAGATCGAAGTCGCTGAGGAGTTCAAGCCATCGCCGCTGCCGAAGATTCAAATCCTTTTGAGTGTACAAGTATTTCAGGCTCTTATGGTCCGTATAGATTTCGCACGGCACGCCATAAAGATAGTGACGCCACAGCTTCAATGCAAACACTACCACGGCAAGTTCAAGATCATGCGTTGGGTAGTTCTGCTCGTGAGGCTTTAGCTGTCTAGACGCGTAGGCTATCACCTTATCGCACTGCATCAGGACACATCCTAGACCCTTTCCTGAGGCATCACTATATATTTTAAAGTCATCCGGTCCGTTCGGCAGAGTGAGAATTGGTGCTGAGACGAGGCGCTGCTTTAATTCCGTAAACGAAGCTTCGCAGTCGTCCGTCCAAGAAAACTTAGCACCCTTTCCTGTCAACTGAGTCAAGGGTGAAGCGATTCTAGCAAAGTTCTGTATGAACCTACGGTAGTACCCTGCCAGACCAAGGAAACTTCGGATGTCGCTAGCTGACTCCGGATGTTTCCACTATGTAATGGCTTCCACCTTCTTCGGATCAACTGAGATGCCTTCCGAGGAGATGATATGCCCCAAAAACGAGATACTGTCTAGCCAAAATTCTGATTTGCTCAATTTGGCATACAACTTGTGGTCTCGAAGGGTTTGCAGCACCATCCGCAGGTGTCCTGCGTGCTCATCCCTAGTCTTCGAGTACACTAAGATGTCATCGATAAACACCACCACGAATTTATCGATGAAGGGCCTAAAGACACGGTTCATCATATCCATGAATGCAGCAGGAGCATTCATCAGTCCAAACGGCATCACGGAGAACTCGTAATGGCCGTAGCGGGTTCTGAAAGCAGTCTTGGGCACGTCTTCTGGCTTAATCTTCAGCTGGTGGTAACCCGAGCGAAGATCAATCTTAGAAAACACCGTTGCCCCTTGTAACTGATCAAACAAGTCGTCTATCCGTGGCAGAGGATATTTGTTTCTGATTGTGACTTTGTTTAATTCTCTGTAGTCTATGCAGAGGCGTAAAGTTCTGTCCTTTTTCTTCACAAAGAGCACGGGAGCGCCCCAAGGAGACACGCTCGGACGGATGAACCCGCGATCAAGTAATTCCTGGAGTTGGCGCTTTAATTCATTCAGCTCTGCAGGTGCCATTCTGTACGGAGGCTTGGAAATCGGCTGTGTATTTGAAAATGTGTCGATAGTGAATTCAATCTCTCGGTCTGGCGGCATACCGGGTAGTTCGCTCGGAAACACATCGGAGAACTCTGCCTCAACGGAAGTTGACTCGACGTTTGCGTAGTCCTGCCGTGTGTCCCGAACCGATGCTAGGAATCCCTCGCAGCCTGTGTAGAGCATTCGCCGAGCAGATTTTGCCGAAATCACCATGCAGGCCCTGGTCGCATTGTTCGCTGGACTACTGGTATAACAGAACACGGCTTCTCCGGACAGACGGAAAATGACTCGCTTCTCTGCACACTCAATAGTTGCCGCGCACGCGCCTAGCCAGTCCATTCCCAAAATAATATCATAGTCCCGTACATCAAGAACTAAAACATCAAGTGACAGCTTTCTTTCCCCAATACAGATATAACCGCCTAGGCATGCTGAACAGACAGGAATTTTTGTACCAGATAGGGTGCTAACGCTTAAATCTAAATGCAACGGAGTCATTTTTATATTGTTCTCCGTGGCGAAGTTTGTAGAAATAAAGCTATGGGTTGCACCTGCATCAAATAGAACGCGAGCAGGTATATTATTGAAAAGCAAAGTACCGGACACGACGGTATCCAAAGCTAATGCTTCTTTCCCGTGTCATGGTGTAGACTCGGCCTTGAGCTTGATTACGCCCTTGCTGAGGCGCCGCTCGATTTGCCTGAGGAGCCGGAGTCTGATCTGGTTGTTGCTGTGGACGACGCGGACAGCTGCTAATCTGATGGCCTGGATCGCCGCAACGGAGGCAAGTCCCAAGCTTGCGACGACAATCTTTTTCGATATGCCCTGGCTTCCTACAAAAGTTGCAGGTCTTGTTGGTGTCTCCACGCTGTTTACCGCCGTTATTTGGACGCTTTGCAGCATTGTTTCCTCTATCATTGCCTTGGCGTTTGTGATTGGAAGTTTGCACAGCGCCGGCAGCAATGTGAGGATACTGCGGTTCCAGGGAGAGGGCATGGTTTAAGACTTCCCTCATTGTCTGATACTGCGGAACGGCTACGTGCCCGTGGATGCCAGGACGTAGCCCTCCTTCGAATCGTCTGGCACGAAGCAAACTTGGCCAGTTTGTTGAATTCTGCCGAGTATTGCTTCACCGTCATGCTGTCCTGCCGGAGTTGGACGAAATCGTTTTCCCGTTGACGGCGTAGAGGCGGGGGTATAAACTCCTCCTCAAATGCGGCACGAAAAGTCGTCCACGCGATCGTCTCCTCTCCATGGCCAGGTTGAAGAGATCGTCGATGCACGTCCCACCAGTCGTGCGCATTGAGGCGGAGCAGTAATTGGGCACAGGTGACGCACTTGTCTTCCGGCACTTCTAGGAGAAAAAAATGATCTTCAAGCTCGGCGAGCCAATCTAGGGCCACGATCGAGTCCTCAGTCCCGTTAAATGGCGTGTTGCAGACCTTCTTGAAGTTGCCAAAGGTGAAGGCAGTCACTTCCCTCGTCCTTGGCGCGGGCGGTGGTTCGACTTCAAGCGCTGGCTGCTCCACTGGTGTAGCTGTCGTTGCGGCAGAATGGTTGAAGGCCAGGGTCTGAACAAGCTGTTGCAGGGTATCTACCTGCTTTTGTTGGACTGAGAGCCGGGCCTCTAGGTTGCTCTCGAACTTGGCTTGGCGGGCATCATCCCTCTGTCGTTGCTCCGTGAACATTTGCATCACCTGCTGTAGGGAATCTGATTGAGACATGCCCCGTTGGCTCCGAGAGCTTCCTGAAGTTCCGGAACTGCTCTCCTGAGTCCTTGTCTCGCCTGGCGCCAGCGCTGATGGTTGCGCTTGCGTCGTTCCTTGAAAGGAAGGTAAATTACATCAGGATCATAATGTATTATGGACTTATTGCATGAACGTATCTCATTTTGGCCTTAACGAGTTCAGGAGTTCGCACAGGGATTTATCGTTAAGGAAACTTTTTCAGTTCAAGAGTCAAAGGAACTTGAATCTGTGCTCTGATACCAACATGTCACGCCCCGATCCCGTGGAATCGTTAGTCGTCCCCCGGGCGTGACCGCCGTGCGGCCTAGGTTGCGCACCGCACAAGGCTAAGTATTTTTGTTTCGCATAGCGAGCACATATTCAGAGTACGCAGATAATTGAAACACATATTTAAACATGAAAAAGTTCTCTTTTATTGATAATATGAACATCTATTACAGACTCCTTGAACTGAGTCATAAGGATTGCCTCTATGGGCTTACAAAAGTGTTGACACAAAATGAGATAGCAGTCATGTACATTACATCCTTTACTAAACTCAAAATATAAGACCTTGGGTCGGAACGACTGCTTTGCCACGAAGTTGCATGGTTGCTTGGTGGCTAGCTTCTAACTTCAAAATGCTTCTTCTTCTTCAAAATGCTTCAAAGGTTGGCACGGTCGAGGCGTGCCTACAGCTGGACTGGATTGGGGGTTTGTCTCCTGCTCCTCGCTCGGCTCTCCTTAGCGCGGGGAACCTGTTTCAACGAGGGTCAGTACATCGAAACGTACTGGTGAAGGCAAGCTATCCCAACTATACCAATCAACACGTTGTTTTAATGAAGCATGCATATTTGTGGGTTTCTATCTTGCCTTAGTTCATTTTACAGCAAGACATACATATATAATCATTGAAATAACTCGCCACCGTTCGGTGACATTTACCTGCCCGTCTGAACCACCTGCATAATACTTACCTTGCCTTCCCTGCCAAGAAGACACAAGTTAGTAGCAACAGGTTTAAATATAGAAGGGGGATCACTGGCACGTTGCCATAATGGACGGGCTAGTCTCAGTACGGAGTGCCGTGCGACGCATAGATCAGGACGTCCCAAGGCATTCCGTCCTATAGCAGGCGACTATCATGAGTTCCGTCCGGATCGGACCGGTGCCGGTGCCCCAGCGACCGTCCGCAGGAACTAAGACCTTGTGCACAAGTTGTCCGTGATCAACGCAGTACACTAAGTTAGCAATCGAGGCAAATCAGGGCATATCAGGAGCAGGGCAGTACAGGGCAAGATTTACTTTTGCATAGCCTATCTGTTCAGTTTATGGCATTGAAAATGAGTTCTATACATAGCACAGTTCTAAGAAGAAATATACATTCTAACTTATATTTATGCATATGATGAACATTCCAAACGAGCAAGCATATAAGTAACCGTTCACAGGTTTCATTTGACAAGCAATATTTTCCAAGTCTATTCCCTTATTATCTTGATATCTTTTAGTTATTTACTTGGTATCGTTTGATCGGGCAAAGCACGAACACAAGATTTGATGTGAAGACTAGCAAGAAGGGCTAGCTAATCGGGTTGGTAGCCACTCACTTTAGTAGTTAGAAGGAAGAAGGAAGGAAGTGCTTTAGGAGTCCGTTCGAGCGACACCTACAGCTGGTTCACCTGTATTGACACGAACAGCTGATCAGTACTTCTTCCTCTCTTTCCCTTATCGGAATTGAAGTGCAGTCCTAAGAACGAAAGCAATGAAATCCATCGAAACCGTTCAAGAAAACCCAAGCAAATCCGAAAACCAACTCAAGGCACGAAAGCAACAAGCGACAGCGAAAACTAGGCAACAAAGAATGCAGCGGAGAGGTCCCTCCTGACTCTGCCGCTAAGTCGATCCTTGGGGCACAGTCCACTGAATATGGAAATCGATTCCGAAGAGACAAATCCATAACGAGGATGAGTTCTTGATTCAATCTATCCCGATCGAACGATACCGTCTAGTATTTCTTAGCCGCGCTCCCCGAATAGGGGGAACGGGGCACCACACCTATAAAGTTATTCTTCCATGTCCATAATACCTCTGAGAAGATACATATTCAATGTATCTCGATTTGAAAGTATCACTAAGGTAAAACAAAATTTCTTTATTGATAAAAAATGATGAAAGGACAATGTTGGTCTAAGGATTCCCATGTGCGTTCATTTGTCTGAATGACAGAAAATGTTACATAGTGCGCATGATCAGACAAGTTGTAAAAATATGCGCGACAAACTGCACAGTGCGCAAAAAATTCAGTTTTCTCTAAATGCATATTTATGCGTATATCATTGGAAGGACAAGGAAAAGGCAACATGTTTAGACTTTTCTGGTGCACTTTAATCAATCTTCAGTCAGCAACACACATACAACACAATGAAGTCAAAGCTAAAATTTTATTGAATCTTAATCATGATTACATATGATGGAGATCTATCACAGCTAGATTTTTATTTCTAAAAAATATTATGATTATACATATGAAAATCTATTAAATCTAGATTTTCATATGATGGAGATCTATCACAGAGTTATCTCCATTTTTGTGTGTCGTCTGCTCCCGATGTAGATGAACTGAGGCGTAGAAGAAATAGGCTCCTCAGTGCAAACCACAGTACATGGAAAAGAAATCCATGTTGTGGGCAAGAATGTTATACAAGACTGGGCATATTTAAATTAATACAGCCCCATTTCTGTTGGACTCGATGGAGGATATGGCGAGTCGAACGAAAGCTGTTTCGCTATCGCCATCCAGCGCCACCGCTAGAATCTCCTGTCGGGATTCTAATCCCAACCCTATAATCAGTACAGGGGCCATATTAAGAGAGTGATTCCAGCGAGCTGGTTTTGAAGACAACGAATAGTCTCCTAGGTAATTCGTTTGTTCAACACGAACGACAAAGCCTATGATATCCTTCCATGCTCAATCACACAAAGAGCTCAGCGACCACGATCTCCAGACGAGCCTCCCGCCCATCATTGAGGAGCGTCTCCTTTTGCGTCTTCTCGACGGACAATAAAGCTGATAGAGCCATACTGCTATGGTCATCTTCGTAGACTCGCACTTAACAGTAGCCATGCTCAAGTCTCATAGCAAGAAAGAGATAAGTCTAGAAATGCTTGGTAAAATTTTGCTCCTATGTGTAATAGAAGACATGCCAAGTATGGCATAGCTCTCAAAAATTATTCCTAAAAACTGCCCGCATCTCCGAAAAAGTCTTATGTGTCTTCTCAAAGACCGTGTCAAACCAAAAAAGCAAGCCAAAGATACGTGCATGTCAACCACGTCAGCAAATCCATTAGGATTCTTTCCAGAGTGCGTGCACAAAATATCTTAACAACTTTTATGCTTCTAATTCAAAGTAATTTTGAAATCGTCTGAACAAATTCAAAAATTTTGAAGAGTGTCTTGTAGAAGCATAAAAAATGTACCTCAGATAGATGGCGCAATTTTTCATAAATAAATCCAACAATAGAAGAATGATGCACTTTCTAATGGTTGCAGAAGAAATACGCACATTTTATTACTTTGACGCACTTTCTATTAATTTCAAAGGATGGCGCACTATTCAGAGAGTAGAAAAGTGGTACACTTTCTTAATATTAAGAAATATGGCGCACAAATGATCTTCTCTCACTCAAAATTTAACGCAACAGACTGACAGAGTCAGAAATCGAAGAGTCAGAGGTCATCATTACAGTGGAGCTACGGCATGCAGACCCAGGTTGTCGTTTAGCGATCCAACCGCAGTGTCATTTACCTCAAAAGTGCATCGTAGTGCCATTTTCTTCAAAAGTGCACCGCAGTGCCATTCCCTTTAAAAGTGTGTCGTAGTGCCAATCTCTTTAAAAGTGCGCCGCGGTGCCATTTTTCTCAAAAGTGCATCATAGTGCCAATCTCTTAAAAAGTGCATCGCAGTGTCTCCAGATGATTTCTAAAGTGTGCATACTATCATAACCAACAGTGAGCAGTTACTAATGCGTGTCTTACATGTCGTACTTCTCGTGAAAGGTGTACAAATAACTACCTCCCACGACTTATGCTTTCCTCGTATAGGAAGCTACGTGTCAAGCATGCAGCAAATTGTGCACCCACTCATGCATAACATGGGGTATTAATCCACCAAAAGTGCTCGCATAATGGTAAAATAATGTTTACTCTCCATAGTGTGCACACACTCTCAAAACCGCTCCTAAACTCTATAAATACGGAAGGACGGACAGATACACAAAGGAGAGAGAAAGGGGACTATAATTCTCAAGCCTTTGAAATTCAAGAGCAGAGTGGGAGAAATAGAAGATTCTTATTTCGTTGTGACAGAGCTTTCTAATTGTTCAACTCTCTAAGTTGTTCACAGCAATCTTTAAGTCTTTAAAATTCAAGAGCAGAGTGAGAGAAATAGAAGCTTCCCATGCCGTTTTGCCAAAGCTTTCTTATTGTTCAACTCTCCAAGTTGTTCACAGCATCCCCTATATTTTTCTGTCATCGTGTGCATTTCTTCATCGTTGAGTGGTCCAAAGAGTAAAGTGATCGTCCGCAGATATGATCTCTACAGCTATACTTTCCCAGAATCAATTTTACTTACTCTTATTTATGATCTTTTTTGTACTTTTTAACAGTTTGTAACACAAAAATTTCGTATAAACTTTTTCTCACAAACAATAACCTAAGCTAAAGCAATATTTTAAAGAGTAAATAGAGGTGGCGGAGTTATAATTTTTATATGAATGAAGATTGGGATGATTAAGAAACCATAGATGGGACTGGTGCAAGAAGCTAATACAATTGGCTTGTCTTTCAAAGCCGTGAAAGGGATGGGTTTCAGCATGTAACAGATCCATTTAATCATTGTCTGCTGCCAAATGAGGTGTCAACCTAATAAGACAAACTGTCACTACCACATTCTAAAATAGGAGTAATTTTGTCATTTTATTTATTATAAGTATTGGGTGTATTTATTTTAAATAATTGCATGATATGTGCACATATATATATATATATATATATATATATATATATATATATATATATATATATATATATATAGTTCTTTAATGCATGAGTTAGTAGACTAGACCTAGAAGTCCACTAGATGAACCCCTGACCAAAATATAGGGTTATGAATTAAGTTTGTATTATTTTGGGATTAATTATTGATGTTGTAATTTATTACTATGATTTTTATTCATTGTTGTACCTTACCGTTGCTTCGATATTTGGAACGTATACTAGCTTTTGCCTTCCAACAAATTTTACACACTTATCCTAGACGTGCCAGTCTTCCATTCTGACCTTTGTTTAACTCATAAATATGTTCTCTTGTGCTTTATTTTAGTCGCACAATATTCGTCGCAGATGTTTATTTTATTTTCAATTAAATCCAACTTTGCATCTTTGTACGTTCCAATCAAAATTGGAGACACAATCTCGACCCGTTTTGTGCAACCTAAATTATGACAATATTATATTCTGAGTCTTCTATGTCCATGACACTTGTGTCCCACCTAATTTTAACCCTATGTACTTTCAATTAATTTTAGAACACCATTTACATTAATTTTAATTAAATTGGTGTAAGGACCCAACTTAACCCAAAACTAGACCCAACACCAAGCCAAACCCCCACTCCCAATTCTCACCTTTTGTGCAATTTTCTAATTTTTGGGGGCTTTTATGCAAAAGTGCAATAAGGTGTCACCATCATATTGCTCAAGGCCAATGAAGAAACAACTCCCTCCCTCTTTGACCGGTCCAACTCTCTCTCCTCCCCCCCTTTTGGTTTGTGCATTTTCCTTCATATGAAATCATGGCCCTTCATTCAAAATGAAGCACCATCCTCACCACACACACTTCCCTATATATAATCTCTCATACTAACCCCTTTTCCCAATGAGCCAACCCCATCCCAAGGAACACATGGCCGGCCCTAATCCCTAGGTTGTCATCACCCTCTTCTTTCCCATGCAAAACTCTTTCTCATTATTTTCTACATCAACCGCCATCCTCCTTCATCAAACCCTAAACCAACCCAACCTCCATCATCATCCCGACCTTCATCTCCGGCCACCCTCCACCGCCGGAGCAGTGACCACCACCGCTGAACCACCCTGCCTAAGCACCCTCTACTGTTCTGTCGGATCATCCTCCGCCCTGTCAGCATCATTCCTGACTTCCCAGCGTCGACTTCCCCAGAGCAGCTCTGCTTGGATCAGCACCACCATGACCTCTTCTCCTCCTCCCATCTCAGATCTTCGTCGGATCACATCGCCACCACCGTCTCCACCATCGTCACCATCACCCTCTCCATCCCGCGACCAACCCGACTACACCTCATTCCCCGATCAACCTTCGAGCAGTCAACCATCCTGCCTGAACTCAATCCCGACCACCTGAGCCTTCATCCCCGACATCTCGCCGGATCCATGCCACAACCGCCGAGTCCCGACTTCCCCCAACTTCCCACGACCCGACAACAGCCGATCAATCCGACGACCCGATCGCCTGAGCCTCATCATCATCATCATCATCATCATTATCATCATCATCATCATCACCGTCGATCTCCTTTTCGGCTAGCAGCAACCCGGCAGCAGTCGACCACCCTCGCCGAAGATGACCCGCAGCAGCCTCCCTCGACCCCGTGCACGCACAGGTTTGACTTGCCCTTCCTTCATGATTGTGTGTATGTGCATATGTGAATATTAGTTAGGATTAACATACTGCTCCATGATAGTTTAGTTGATGTGATTGCAAGACCGGTGTCGGTAAACCTAATAACTAGTTGCGTGTGCGTGCGTGTATGCGTATAATATTAGTTTGATATATATATATATATATATATATATATATATATATATATATATATATATATATATAATCCATAAAAAACTGGTTGCTAGTGTAGAAGCATGAAAAATACGCTGGATAGCTATACGCAGCATGTTGATGCAGGACAGCGTAAACAGAGGACCTCAGAGCCAGCAAACGTACAAACAGAGCTTTTCCGCTGAGCACAGCGTAAAAATATAGGCTCAAGGACCATCCGCGTAATGCAGTATGTCCAGGCTGCTTCAGCATAAACAGGGTGCTTCATCGCCTTTATGGCGTAAAACTCATCCGCTTTCAATGCAGCATTGAAGTGTACGAGGAACGCTTCATATTCTTCGAAATAAACCTGTCAGATCATGTAATGAACCTGACGTCCGGACTCCTGACAAAGAGTACTGAACGACTACTCAGGCGACAGGTATAATGATGGCACGGCACTGCAACCCAGGCTGTCATTTACTGCCATTTCCTTTACGTAAACCACTTTTACACATACGAAGGAATACGCTGCCTAGTTTTACACAGGCAGATGTGAATTGTTTACGCTCCACAGAAGACAAACAGCCTGCCACATCAAAAGCTGCACTTCATACAGGGCTCGAGGCACGTCTTTGTATTTAATGCACAGAGCGGTGACAGTTTCTCGAGGCATGTCTCTGCATTTAAAGCGCCGAATACTGACAGATGCCCAAGGCACGTCTCTGCACTTGATGCACAGAAGGGTGGCAGACCTTCAAAACACGCATCCTCATTTAATGAGCAGGATAATGGCGGATCTCCGCATTTAATGCAGGAGATCTGATTAAATGTCACCGAACCGTCGTTTAGTGACATCCCCTTTGCGTAAACTACTCTTACGCATATAAGGGAATACGCTGCCCAGTTTTACACAGGCAGACGTGAGCTTCTTACGCTCCGCAGAAGGCAAACAGACCGCCACATCAGCAGTTACTCTTCGTACAAAATTCGAGGCGCGTATCTGCATTTAATGCGCAGAATGATGGCAAATCTTAAAGACAAGCCTCTGCATTTAATGCGCAGGATGGGGGCAGATCTCTGTATTTAATGCAAGAGATTTGATTATATCTCCAAGAGCCGTAATTCCGGCTAAAACGTCCACATCATCTCGGCTTCTACGTCTGCTCGACTTCTATGCCCACTCGGCTTCTACGCCTGCTCGGCTTCTACGCCCACTCGGCCTCTATGACCGCTCGGCTTCTACGCCCACTCGGCCTCTATGACCGCTCGGCTTCTATGCCTGCTTGGCTTCTACGCCTACTCGGCTTCTATGCCTACTTGGCTTCTATGCCATGGTGACAGTTATTGGCTTCTACGCCAACCTCTTCTACACAAGGGATAACTACCTACGTGGCTTCTACGCCGTGATCTTCGTAGCAAATATACGCGTTTGTCTCTCAGTTGGACACGCGTCACATGCTCACTCAAAAGATCATCTATACGCAGGCATTGGTTATTTTAAACCATCGTGTAAAAGGGTGTTGTACTTTCCACTACTCGGTTTCTACACCGACTGAGTGGTCACTGTCACTAAAACTCTATAAATAGAGACATCTATCAACAGAGGAAAAGGTCGAAAAAATTAAAGGCCAAACGGTCAAGAGAGAGAGAAGAATCCAGAGCTCAGGCAAAGAGAAGGGATCGACGACTTTGGCATCGGACATCCACCCTCTTTAGCAACCTTCGAAGCTGCTTTCTGTCTTCTACGGCACTTCTTCATCATCGTGTGGTCCAAGGGCTAAAGTGATCGACTGCAGATCAGACACCTATAGTAATATTTACCCCGATTAAATAAATTATACTTAGACATCCTCGTATAGGATTAAATTGTACAATCTTGTTTGTAAACATAGAAAAAAGGGCGAATTTTCGTATAAGACCTCGTTTTCCATATTCTCTCTAGTTTATTATCCGAAACAAGATAGCGACTCTGCTGGGGACATATTTCTCTTCTGATGAGGAAGCTATTGCTCAACACGATGCGGAATCCGTAGGATCCGTGAAGAAGACACTGGTCGTCCAACAGGGGGTAGCTCTCACTCCCTCTCCGTCCAAAACAACAGGAAGCTGCGTAAGGTCTGGATGCCCAAGGCATCCTCTACCATTCCTGTGGACTCTCCGATCTCTCCGACCAATGAGGTTGTAGCATTGCTCCCTCCACGCCTTGCGCGTAAAATTCAATCGCTTGTCTCTGACAGGGCCGACAAAACTTCTGGCAATGCCTCAGCGCTAACCCAGAAGTATACTCCGCGCCTTGCGCGTAAAATTCAGTCGCCTGTCTCTGACAGGGCCGACAAAACTTCTGGCAATGCCTCAGCGCTAACCCAGAAGTATACTCCGCGCCTTGCGCGTAAAATTCAGTCGCCTGTCTCTGACAGGATGAAACTTCGGACAATGCCTCAGCGCTAGTCCAGAAGCCTACTCCATGCCCTGCGTGTAAAATTCACTCCCGTCCCTGGCAGAATAGACAAAATTTCAGATAATGCCTCAGCGCCAAATCAGGAATCACAAACACGCTCCGCGCATAAAAATGCATCTGTCTTCCTCGGAAAAGCAAATGATCCCTGCAATCTACGCAAGGGAAAGCAAGCGGCGGACTACTTAACTTCTCGGCCTTTACGTCAGCAAGGGAACAATCTGCCCGCCCTCCGGATTACGCGAGAAGCTGATGGCCGACTGAGGACATCCTCAGCTTTACGCCAACCAGAGCAGAGCTCCAAATTATGCCAGGAGAAGCCCCTCAGCGCAAAGAAGGCTCAATTTGCGGGAAGACACCCTCCTCGGGGATTATTCGCCACCCAGATGGCCAACCTGTTGTATATAGGTGGCACAGGGAAAACTATGGCTCCCAACATCCGCATGCCCACTGATGTGAACAGAAGGAACAAGCCATCATCTTCTTCTTCTGTAACTCCTCCTGACCTGCGCAATTATCTGATCCAGAAACGCAAGGAGAGTCCTAGCGAGCATTGTTGTAATAGTCATAGGATTGTAATTAATTATTGCTGTTCTGAAGCAAAATGGTCGATTTTCGACCGGTTGAGCTACTCTCCATCTTTCCAAGAAGAAGAGCACACGCATGCATCTGTGAACATGGCTTCACACATACCTAGAGGAGGGTCGGGCTCAAGACGTCATCCCTCTAGAACTCCGAGCCGAAGGAGATTCAACATGCTCCTTAGGAACACCGAAGCTTGGGTGTTCCAAAACACTCGTTCGAGGTCGCGACAACCGGCTTCGTACTCTTCTGATTCCGATGCTGGGGGTCGCCAGTCTCCCGAATCAGACGCCGAAAGTATAGAGTCAACTTCTACAGAGACCTATACTAATCTTTCAATGACACCCAGGGAGATGGGAGTTTATGCCATTGGAGATGAACACGAGGAAGCTTCCCCATCTGGGAGCGCTGAGCAGCGCATTACTGTACTGGAGACATCTCTAAAAGAAATACAGTCCATGATGGAGAACATGCACCAGATGATGCTGACTCAACATACAGCTGCTATGGCTCAAGCATCTGCCCCTCCAACTCAGATACACGTGGGGGTGGACTTACCACCATCCAACACGATCCAAGAGCCTGCTCTAGAGCAGGAGTCAGCAGTTCCTCCGCTTCCTCACTCGGAGAACGTATTACCTCCCGCCGGAGTCGCGATGCAATCGATTCCTCATCACTCCGTGATCCCGCTACCGGCTGAAGATCCGAGCAGGCAGTACGGGAGTTGAAAGCCCAATTTGATGCACTGAAGCACAAAGATCAGCTCAAAAAATTGGGAATCAACCAACCTTACCCAGCTATCTGGGATGAGGTCCCTTTCCCTCCTAAATACAAACCACAGACTATGGCTTTGTTCGAGGGAAAAACATCACCGAGTCAATACATGAACTACTTCAGCATGATGATAGTGTTGTTACAAGGGAACGACGCCCTCCTCACTCGGGTGTTCAAGGGCTCTCTCGGGAGTAGCTTACCAGTGGTACCGCAGCCTGGCGGACAACTGCTTTACTTCCTTTGAAGACTTCAAGGCTTTATTCTTCACGCGATTCTACGAGGGAGGGATGGACATGTCTATGTCCTCTCTCATCGAAGTCAGACAGAAGGAAAAAGGGAATATTCGCACTTTCATCGAACGTTTTCGTCAAAGCTACTCTGCAAATGCCTCCAGGAGTCCCAGACTCGGCATTGGTGGACATCTGCAGGAAGAACCTTCTCCCCGTGATCTCGGTGTTCACAGGACCATATCAGTTCCATGATTGGCCCTCGTTCATCATCTCAGCGGTAGCCGCGGAGGACAATAGTTAGAAGGCGCGCGATAATGGCATCATGATCTCGGCCTCCGATAAAGGCAAGAGGTCATCCTCCAACATCGACCATCCTCGTGGTACCAAGGGTAAAGAAGCTCTGGCGATCAACACGTCCAGGCAAAAGACGGTGGCCACCACGCAGACAAATCCTGGGACTTCCAGGCCCCTTAAAGTGTACTCTTTCGACGACGACGATATTCCGAGCAAATTCGAATGTCTCGTCAAAAGCGACAAGATTACCCTTCCTGAGGTGAGCCGTCCCAATGAGGCCGGCAGTACCAACAACCCCAAGTACTGCATCTTCCATAGGTACATACACTACCCCATAAAGGCGTGTTATATACTGAAAAGGAAGATCCAGGAGCTGATCGATGCTAAGGCCATCACTCTGCGCAACAGCGAGAAGACGGTCACGGCCAACATGATCTCCCTACAATTTAGCAATCTGCCTCCCCAAGAAATTTCGGACGGTGTTATGCCTATTTTCCGGACGACGATGAACATCGTTAATCTCCCTCCAGCCAGAGGTCAAAATCATGACCTGCTACCACTAACTACCCAGCGAGGCGAGACTATGTGGGTTCATCCAGATCTGGTACCAGAGATCGAAAAAGAGACTCAAGCTGCTAAGGCTAAGTCTAAAAAGAACTCAAAGCACAAACCGTGTCACATGATTACGGTACACTCGGCATCAGAAGACGAGGTCTTGGCTACTGGAACCCGCTCAGGGAAAGCCTACCTCCAGGACTATGGAGCCAGCCAGGAAGATGCATCGGCAGACGCTTCGGCTGCCAAGTCTTAAGAACTGGAATCCGTCGTACCAGAAGCCGGTCCTTCGAGACCAACCTCGGCGGACAAAGGAAAGCAAAAAGAAGTGCGCTTCGATAAACCTGTGAAAGAGAAGCCATACAACTTCGACATCCTGGCCCAACTGGCTAATACACCAGCCAGGCTGTCCATCTTCGAGCTACTCAGGCTCTCTCAGGACACTCGTCAAGCCCTGAGTGAAGCATTGATGCAGGCGGATGCATACTTGACCCAGCTCAAGTCCCCTGACGAAGAACCCGTGGCATGTCCTCAATGCCACAGTGTGATGGAGGTGGTCCCAAACATCACTTTCACTCAAGATGACATGCTGTTAAAACATAACAGGCATGACAGACCCCTCTATTACACCGGGTACATCGGTTCCATAGAGGTCGACCGGATTCACATAGTCTGCTCAGACCGCTGAGGATTCCTACCAGCGAATTGGCCTACACCACCACTACGATCGTGGGTTTCAACGCCGGAAGTAAGCCGTTGGAGAAAATTCGCCTGAGGATCCAAATTGGTAACCTCAGATCGGTGGCTACATGTTACATCATCTATTCAGAGGTGTCCTACAATATTCTGCTGGGTAGACCTTGGATCCACGACCACAACATCGTTCCTTCAACTCTACACCAATGCTTTAAATATGTAGACGCCCGAGGAACAGTACAAACGGATATTGCTGACCTGAACCCGTTCAAAGGAGTAGAATCCTACTACTCTGATGCCGTATTGTACTCTCAAGACTGCACAGAAGAGGTGTCAGCCAAAGCAGAGAAGGAATCCCACCGGGAGCCAGAAGAACCCTCTGGCAACCTCTGACAATCAAGGTGAAAGGACGGACTACTCGTCCAAAAGCCATAGAGCCTATGGCTATCCACCTAAATGAGACCAGGTCAGGAAAAGGGGGTGATCCTCTAGTGATCACTTTGAACCAGAAGCCTCCACCCTTGGTCATCAACCTCCGGCGCAACAGGCAGCCGAGTGATGTAAATGCAACCGGGAACAGAGTTTCAGATGATAATAAACATCCTCTTTTCCAGTATATTGATGCCGAAATTCCAAATCAGGAATCCTCCCCCTACGACGATATAGAACCTATAGCGCAAAAATTCTTGGAAGCTATAGATTCCTATCATCCGTACATATGGGAAGTAGCGTCATCATCCAATGTCACCACGACATATGGACCGCATGAGGATTCTATCTTCATTGTCCCGCCTACTTGCAGCAGTCAGCATCCAATAGTCTTCGGCCGCATGCGCAATGAACCGACTTTGCAAGTATAACTTGAAGCTGGAACCGAGTCTCAACTATGGGAAAGGCAGACGAATGCCGCTACACGGCGATCCCTACTATCAACAAACTCGTTTCGGGTTAGGGTACACCACCTCCCTCGCAACTCCTGAGTCAAACGAGGATATCTTTTCCTCCTCTCAAATCAGACGAACAAGAATCTGAACTGTTTGAGAATGACGCTTGGACTCAGCAAATGGATACACAATGGGAGTTCCGCTTCGAGCAGAGAGAACCGCCCACTGAAGACAAAGTTATCCAGATGGACGTTGGGGATGAACTTTCGCCAAAGCCGATATTTATCAGTAACAATCTTTCCGAAGCAGAAAGGAAAGAAGTTATCCAGCTGATAAAAGAATATATCGACGTCTTTGCGTAAAATTATGAGGACATGCTGTCACGCCCCGAGGCGTCCCCCGAGCCGTGACCGCCGTGCGGGCCTGGAGTTGCGCCCGCACAAGGCTTTAATGATTTGCATAGCAAGCACATACTCAGAGTACGCAGATAAATTGAAACACAGATTTGAAACATAGAAAAGTTCTCTTTATTGATAATGAACATCTATTACAAACTCTTGAACGAGTCAGCTAATATGCCGAACGGCTTACAAAAGGGTTGACTCAAAATGAGATAGCAGTCCTGTACATTACATCCTTTTATAAACTCAAAATGATAAAGACCTCCTGGCTGGAGGATCGCCTTGCCACGGAGCTGCATTTGTGTATGAAGAGTTGCAGCTTCGGCTTCAAAAGGCTTCGAGGCGCGGTGAAGGTGCGCTAACAGCTGGACTGGATCGGGAAGACGACTTCGGCTCCTCGCTCGGTTCGCCTTAGTGCGGAGAGCCTGTTTCAACGAGGGTCAGCATATCGAAACATGCTGGTGAAGGCGAGCTAGCCTGACTATACCAATCAACACGTTGTTTAGTGAAGCATGCATATTTGGTTGGTTTCTATCTTGCCTTAGTTCATTTACAGTTAAGCAGCATATTGAATTTACTGAAATGAACATGCCACCGTTCGGTGGATTTTACCTGACCGTCTGAATTACCTGCACAATACTTACCATGCCTTCCCTGCCACGGAGACACAAGTTAGTATGCAACAGGTTTAAATATACAGGGGATCACTGGCGGGATGCCATAATGGACGGGGCATAGTACATGAATGAAATAACAAGTAACGGAAAGTTGAACAGGGCGTCACAAGTTATTTCATCCGATACAGGCGACTATTCAGGAGTTCCGTCCGGATCGGATCGGTGCCAGTGCCCCAGCAACCGTCCGCAGGAACTAAGACCTTGTGCACAAGTTGTCCGTGATCAACATATACACTAAGTTAGCAGTTGAGGCAAATCAGGGCAATAACAGGCACGGGACAGTAACAGGAGGAGAGCTACTTTGGCATAGTCTCCCTATCAGATTATTGCATTCAGGATGAGTATGTTCATAGCATAATTTAAAGAAGAGCATACATTCTAACTTGTATTATGCATATGATAAATATTTCCGAGCGAACACGCATGCAAGTAAGTAACCGTTCACAGTTTGATTGACAAGCAGTATTAACCAAGTCTATTCTCTTTTATCTTGGTTTCTTTTATTATTACTTGGTATCGTTTGATCGGGGCGAAGGAGTGAAGCTGGAAGCAGGGCTAGCTAATCGGGTTGGTAGCCACTCACTTAGATTTTGGAAAGAAGAAGGAAAGAGGCGCTTCACGACTCCGCTCGTAAGCCGCCTACTGCTCGTTCACCTGCACACGAACAGCTCGATTAATACTTCTTCCTCTCTTTCCAATCTCGGAATAGAAGTGCAAGTCAATGAACGAAAACAATGAAAATTATCGAAACCGTTCAAGGAAAACAAGCAAATCCCAAAACCAACTCAAAGCACGAAAGCAACAAGCGACATCGAAAACCGAGGCAATAAAAGATAGCAGCGGAGAGGTCCCTCCTGACTCTGCCGCTAAGACGATCCTTGGGGCGCAGTCCACTGAATATGGGAATCGATTCCGAAGAAACAAATCCATAACGAGGACGAGTTCTTAATTCAATCTATCCCGATCGAACGATACCGTCTTGTGTTTCTTAGCCGCGCTCTCCGCACCGGGAGAACGGGGCGCTACATCCTACCCAACCAATTGGAAGTTTCGTCCCGAAACTTAGGAACAATGCTTACCGTTAGGGGTTATTATGCTTAGCACGGAGATCCGGGAGGGGACAAGCATCTAGCTGGTGGTTGGAATCACCGCAACGGAGGCAATGCCCAAGCCGCTTACGACAATTGTTCGCTGTGTGCCCCGGCTTGTTGCAGAAATGACAAATTAGCCTCCGATTTCCTTTTTGTGAACCGCCGTCGTTGTGACGCTTTGCGGCGGTATTTCCTCTATCGTTGCCTTGGCGTTTGTGATTGTAGGTATGCACAGCGCCGGTGGAAACGTGAGGATACAGTGGCTCGAGCGATAGGGCGTGATTCATGACTTCACGCATGGTTCCATACTGATTATTGACCACGTGCGAATAGATGGCAGGGCGTAGTCCACCTTCAAACCTTCTAGCTCGACTCGCTGCATCAGGTAAATAGGCTCTAGCGAACTTCGAGAGTCGGTTGAACTCGGCGGAGTATTGCTTAACTGTCATACTGCCCTGCCTCAGCTGCACGAAGTCATTTTCCATTTTGCGTTGTACTGGAGGCGGTATAAACTCCTCTTCAAACGCGGCACGAAAGGTCGTCCACGAGATCGCCTCCTCTCCGTGATCAAGTTGGAGAGATCGTCGATGCACGTCCCACCAATCGTGTGCGTCGAGGCGGAGCTGCAGTTGCGCGCAGGCGACGCGCCTATCTTCGGGGACCTCTAGCAGAGTGAAGTGGTCTTCAAGTTCTGCTAGCCAATCTAGAGCTACCACTGGGTCCTCAGTCCCGTTGAACGGGGTGTTGCAGACTTTCTTGAAATGGCCCAAGTTGAAGGCAGTCACGTCCCTCGGCCTTGGGATTTGAGGCGTCTCCACTTCAAGCACGGGCTGTTCCACCGGAGTCGTTGCTGTTGTTGCGGCGGAATAGTTGGCAGCCAAAGTCTGAACGATTTGATGCAGGGTATCGACCTGCTTCTGTTGGACTGAGAATCGGGTCTCTAGATTACTCTCTAGCTTAGCTTGGCGAGCATCGTCTCGTTGTCGTTGCGATTCTAACATTTGCATTACCCGTTCAAGCGGGTCGACTTGAGACATGCCTCTTTGGCTTCGAGAGCTTCCCGAATTGCCCGAACTGCTCTCTTGTGTTTCGATCGGTGGTTGCGCTGCAGATTGCGCTGGATCCATTCCTTCAAAAGAAGGTAAATTACATTAGGATCATAATGTATTATGGACTTATTGCATGAACGTATCTCATTTTGGCCTAGCGAGTTCAAGAGTTCGCATAGGAATTTGATCGTTAAAGGAACTTTTCCAACACGAAGTCTAAGGAACTTTGAATCTGTGCTCTGATACCACTATGTCACGCCCCGAGGCGTCCCCCGAGCCGTGACCGCCGTGCGGGCCTGGAGTTGCGCCCGCACAAGGCTTTAATGATTTGCATAGCAAGCACATACTCAGAGTACGCAGATAAATTGAAACACAGATTTGAAACATAGAAAAGTTCTCTTTATTGATAATGAACATCTATTACAAACTCTTGAACGAGTCAGCTAATATGCCGAACGGCTTACAAAAGGGTTGACTCAAAATGAGATAGCAGTCCTGTACATTACATCCTTTTATAAACTCAAAATGATAAAGACCTCCTGGCTGGAGGATCGCCTTGCCACGGAGCTGCATTTGTGTATGAAGAGTTGCAGCTTCGGCTTCAAAAGGCTTCGAGGCGCGGTGAAGGTGCGCTAACAGCTGGACTGGATCGGGAAGACGACTTCGGCTCCTCGCTCGGTTCGCCTTAGTGCGGAGAGCCTGTTTCAACGAGGGTCAGCATATCGAAACATGCTGGTGAAGGCGAGCTAGCCTGACTATACCAATCAACACGTTGTTTAGTGAAGCATGCATATTTGGTTGGTTTCTATCTTGCCTTAGTTCATTTACAGTTAAGCAGCATATTGAATTTACTGAAATGAACATGCCACCGTTCGGTGGATTTTACCTGACCGTCTGAATTACCTGCACAATACTTACCATGCCTTCCCTGCCACGGAGACACAAGTTAGTATGCAACAGGTTTAAATATACAGGGGATCACTGGCGGGATGCCATAATGGACGGGGCATAGTACATGAATGAAATAACAAGTAACGGAAAGTTGAACAGGGCGTCACAAGTTATTTCATCCGATACAGGCGACTATTCAGGAGTTCCGTCCGGATCGGATCGGTGCCAGTGCCCCAGCAACCGTCCGCAGGAACTAAGACCTTGTGCACAAGTTGTCCGTGATCAACATATACACTAAGTTAGCAGTTGAGGCAAATCAGGGCAATAACAGGCACGGGACAGTAACAGGAGGAGAGCTACTTTGGCATAGTCTCCCTATCAGATTATTGCATTCAGGATGAGTATGTTCATAGCATAATTTAAAGAAGAGCATACATTCTAACTTGTATTATGCATATGATAAATATTTCCGAGCGAACACGCATGCAAGTAAGTAACCGTTCACAGTTTGATTGACAAGCAGTATTAACCAAGTCTATTCTCTTTTATCTTGGTTTCTTTTATTATTACTTGGTATCGTTTGATCGGGGCGAAGGAGTGAAGCTGGAAGCAGGGCTAGCTAATCGGGTTGGTAGCCACTCACTTAGATTTTGGAAAGAAGAAGGAAAGAGGCGCTTCACGACTCCGCTCGTAAGCCGCCTACTGCTCGTTCACCTGCACACGAACAGCTCGATTAATACTTCTTCCTCTCTTTCCAATCTCGGAATAGAAGTGCAAGTCAATGAACGAAAACAATGAAAATTATCGAAACCGTTCAAGGAAAACAAGCAAATCCCAAAACCAACTCAAAACACGAAAGCAACAAGCGACATCGAAAACCGAGGCAATAAAAGATAGCAGCGGAGAGGTCCCTCCTGACTCTGCCGCTAAGACGATCCTTGGGGCGCAGTCCACTGAATATGGGAATCGATTCCGAAGAAACAAATCCATAACGAGGACGAGTTCTTAATTCAATCTATCCCGATCGAACGATACCGTCTTGTGTTTCTTAGCCGCGCTCTCCGCACCGGGAGAACGGGGCGCTACACATGCCAGGCCTTGATCCAAAGGTGGCTACTCATAAGCTCAATATATTGCCCGATTCGAAGCCTGTGAAGCAGCACCAACGCCGGTTCCGCCCGGATATGATGGATGCCATTGAAGCTGAAATCAAGAAGTTGATAGCCTGCGGCTTCATCCGTGAAGAACATCCCGACTGGGTCGCCAATGTTGTCCCGGTCATGAAGAAAAACGGGAAAGTACGAGTCTGCATCGATTACCGAGATCTGAACGCAGCCTGCCCCAAGGATGAGTTCCCTCTTCCCATCACAGATGTCATGATTGACAATACATGCGGTTTTGAACGTATGTCTTTCATGGACGGATTTTCAGGATACAATCAAATCAAGATGCATCCTGAAGACGAGAAGCATGTTGCCTTCCGAACACCATTGGGGGTATATTGCTATACGATCATGCCCTTCGGATTGAAGAATGCCGGGGCTACGTACCAACGGGCTATGAGTAACATATTCCATGAACATTTACGCAAGACAGTGGAGTGTTACGTGGACGATGTAGCTGTCAAAAGCCGCCTCAAGGATAATCACATCCAAGACTTGAAGACGGTATTTGAATTGATGCGCCAACATCAACTCAAAATGAATCCTACAAAGTCCTTTTTGGGGGTATCTAGTGGCAAATTTCTGGGATTTGTCATTACCGCCAAATGCATTCAAGTGGACCCTGATAAAGTCAAGGCCATCTTAGAAATGCGACCGCCCCACAATCTGAGGGAACTCAGGGGATTTCAAGGTCGTCTGGCTTATATCCGGAGATTCATATCTAACCTCTCTGAAAGATGTCAGCTATTTTCTCGTCTCATGAAGAAAGGTTTATCCTTCGTATGGGACGAAGCCTCTCTGAAAGATGTCAGCTATTTTCTCGTCTCATGAAGAAAGGTTTATCCTTCGTATGGGACGAAGCCTGTCAGCAAGCGTTCGGTGATATCAAGCGCTACCTCACTAGTCCGCCAGTTCTGGTGCCTCCTGTCATAGGAAGACCATTCGTGCTGTATGTTCGAGCGATGGATCATTCTCTAGGAGCTCTTCTCGCACAAAAAAACGAGATGGGTCACGAGCAGGCTATCTACTACCTCAGCAGGACGATGGTGGGAGCCGAACACCGGTACAATCCAGTGGAGAAAGAATGCTTGGCTCTGATGTTTGCTATTCAGAAAATGCGACACTGTCACAGGCCAAACCATTCACATCATCTCCAGGATCAATCCTCTTCGGGTACTGATGAACAAGCCAAGTGTTCTTAATTCCCGACTCGCGACTTGGGCGATGTTATTAACACCGTATGACATGGTGTACGTCCCCCAAAAGTCTGTCAAGGGCCAAGCATTGGCTGACTTTCTAGCTGCTCATCCGATCCCGGAGGCCTCCAAACTGTGCGAGGACATTCCCGACGAAGTTGCAGAATGTAATTCAGCGATGGAAGGCGATGCATGGCAACTATTCTTCAATGGTGCCTCCAGAACTGGTCCCAGGGAAAACGTGGTTTCGGGAGTAGGAATTGTTCTGGTCACTCCTGATAATCTCGTCATCTACCGAGCATATTCTCTTAGCGAGCCCTGTTCCAACAATGTGGCGGAGTACAACGCTCAACTAATCGGTCTCCAAGTCGCTAAAGAATTGGGTGTCGAATCTCTGGAAGCTTTCGGTGATTCTCTGCTGATCGTCAATCAAGTCAGAGGAATATATGAAGTCCGGAATCCAGACCTCATCCCCTATAACCAATCAACGGTCGAGATAGCCATGACATTCAAAGGATTCTTCCTAGAGCATGTACCTCGATCTCAGAATCTGAAAGCTGATGCCCTAGCCAGTCTAGCTGCAGATTTGGCTACCCCTATAAGAAGGCAGAATTCGGTAATCCTTCTTAACAGAGATTTATTCTGTGTGAAAAATAACTTTCACGTAGAACGCAGCTACGCAGTGGACACAGATCCTCCCAGGAGAGACTGGAGAGCTCACTTTGCCAGAAGATCCTAAAGAAGCAGTATCCGTCAAAAGACGATCATTACGTTTCTATTTCGACGCATCGTCATAATGTCTATATCGCCGGTCTTATGATGGACTATTATTACGATGTCTCTCTGGTGATGAAGCACAGCGGATTATCCGTGAAGCCCACGACGGCATATGTGAAGCGCATCAACCCGGCCCTAAGCTACAGGATCGCATCAGGAGAATGGGCTATTACTGGCCTACTATGATCACAGATGCAATAAAGTATACAAGATAATGCAGAGCCTGTCAGGTCCATGCAGACTTTATCCATCAACCTCCCGAATATCTGCATCCTACGGTTGCGTCCTGGCCTTTCGAAGCATGGGGTATGGATATCATTGATCCTATTCACCCGTCTTCTTCCAGAGGTCACCAGTTCATACTGACCATCACGGATTACTTCTCCAAATGGGCAGAGGCGATCCCTCTTGCTGAGGTGAAAGCATCTAATTGTGATCAGCTTCATCAAGCATCACGTCATTTATCGCTTCGGGATACCCCGAAGGATAATCCATGACAATGGGCCTTAATTCATCAGCCAAGCGTTTCATCGATTTTGCGATAAAAATCGGATACAAAATATCGCCTCTACGGCATATAATCCTGCTGCTAATGGTTTGGCGAAGCTTTCAACAAAACCATTATCAAGCTCTTGAAGAAGTTCTTCTCTCCAAACAAAAGGGATTGGAATGAGAAGCTGGGAGGATGTCTCTGGGCATACCGCACTACGGTACGGGCACCAACAGGTTGCACACCATTCTCATTAGTCTACGGGAGCGAAGTAGTTCTCCCCATCGAGATCCAAATTTTGTCACTCAGGATAGCCGTGACTAATGAGTTGACTCAAGAAAAGAATGACCTGTTAAGGCTTCAAGAGCTAGAAGGATTAGACGAGAAACGCCTCCAAGCTCAACAGCGCATCGCGTTCTACCAAGCACGCATTTCCAGGGATTTTAATCAAAAAGTGAAGGAAAGGGTGTTCAAACTCGGCGAGCTAGTTTTAGCTGTGAGAAGGTCGATGATTCTTACTCACAGAAGTAAGGGCAAATTCCAGCCCAAATGGGAAGGCCCTTATGTGATAGAGACGACATTCTCAAACGACGCTTACAGGTTAGCCCAGCCTAATGGAGACCTGTTAATGGCTCACATCAATGGCAAATTCCTGAAAAGGTACTATGCTTAACCTCCTCTACTCAAGTGGAATATGGCAAAAACCTCATTCTGACAAAACTACTTCCAAAACGAAACTAGTGGGATCGTATTCTATCATGTCCATATAACCTCCGAATAGATATGTTTAACTAAGTTGGAACTTCAAGACCTATCACGTCCATACTACCTCTGATAGTGTCTTGTGTACAAATTTTAGCTATACTACCTCTGATAATGTCTTGTGTACAAATTTTAGCTAAAAAGCATATTTTTATCATGTCCATATAACCTCTGAATAGATATATCCTGCTGAAACTTACCGAGAGTATATCACGTCCATATTACCTCTGATATCACTTTCACCCAAACCTGTCATTTATATTCCAAAATGATGGGTCCACAAAGTCAGATGAAAGCCTCTTTATTATTCCCAAAAAAGAGCGAAAGTACATTGAAAAGCAAAAGCACATCATTTTGGGGGAGCGGTCAGGTCGCGAAGCTGTTGCGCCAGTGCGGCCATCTTCTCAGTCCTGGAACCCAAGACATCAGCGCGAGCCCGCTCCAGTCGTGCCTCATCATTGCTCATGAGGGACAATTTGGCTCTAGTCCGAAGAAAACCAGCACGGGCGACTCCTGCACGCGCCAAGTTCTGTTGTGCTACGCCCAATCGGTCATCCGCCACAACTAGAGCTTCCGACGACTGAGAAGCCCACTCATTTGCCTGAGCGAGTTTTGTTTTCAGCCTACGGACCCTCGCTACATTCCCCTCATGCTCGGCCTGGCACTTCGTTTGAAGAGCGATGGCCTCCTCCAGGACGGCTTTTCCTTCATCCATCTCCTGCTGATGTGTCTGGATGGATTTATTTAGGCCTGCCATCTGTTCAGCAAGCCACGCAGTCATGGAGTCATACATAGCCTGGACCAGATCTTCAACACTGTCTTGAGCTAGCTGTAAGTATTCGTTAATGGGTTGCTCCAAACCATTAACTATCACCTCCAGCGTATCAGCTAGCCCAGTGTCGTCGAATTCTCGGATCGGCACTATCGTGGACCGGGAGGACCTCTTCAGCGACGCAAAGCTCAGATTCTTCGCCAACACCCTTGATATTAACATTTTCAAAGTGGTGTAGAAGATGCCGGTGTACTGCTCGATCAGTGCAGCTAAATCCGAATGGACGCCGGGAGTGGCCTCGATATTGGCAAGTCCTCCTCCAAGAACAACTACAAACGATGTTGCCACGGCCGTCGCCTCAACAGGTGGCGCGACGAAAGAAGAAGCGCCAACACCGGACGAAGATACCAGCATACTCAAAGGAGGCATTGTCGCAATGACAGGCTCGTCCTCCTCTCGAGATATCGGGACCTCGTCGACAGGCGAGCCGGCACCCGAAGATGTTTCCTCTTCAAAAATAGGCACCTCCGTGTTGCCGCCAGGACCTGACACAGAGCCGAAGGGCGCATCTACACTGCCCTCCCCGAAGAGGTCTTCCCCTGAAAAGAGGACGAAAGGAAGTTAATATCAGCATAATGTTAATTTTCCTAAAAGAAGAGGCGTGAAGACGACATTTACCCATGGCCGACGGCATATATGTCGCGTCTGCGGCCAGTACAGCTAAATCATTTCTTAATGATGCTAAGCAAGTTGTCATACCTGGGAAAAGGGGTCTGCTAACCGATACTGGCAAATAGTCTTCCAAGTCCTCGTCAAATTCCAACCGAGGCTCATCGACAGGAATCTCGCCAGGTGCACTTACAGGCACGACAGGGGTCCCTCCCGATGTCGATCCGCATAAAGGTATACTCAGCCCCGGAGTCGACCTCTTTCCACTACCTGAAGCAGTAGCAGCGACGACAGCCTCCAGCAGAGATTCTCCGGCACCACCAGCCGGAACTGTAGAGGTTCCCTCTCTAAAAGGCGAGGAACCTCCAATCAAAGAATCATCCCCAACATGGGGAGATGCAGGCTCACTTCCAGGAG
The DNA here is from genome assembly GCA_036927795.1 of Iris macrosiphon. Lineage (NCBI taxonomy): Eukaryota > Viridiplantae > Streptophyta > Magnoliopsida > Asparagales > Iridaceae > Iris > Iris macrosiphon. Next base: position 106,413,187 of record JAYESA010000009.1, on the reverse strand, counting down.
CCTCAATACCAGGAATCCAGAGAGGAAGATTAACCGTCTTCTTCTTCCTCTTGCGAGGGAAAGTCTCCTTCGGAGCAGGAGCCCTTCGCTTCCCGGAGATTACCAAAGGCCCTGCAGGCAGAGGTACTTCGCCCCTCGATACCGCCAACAGAGGCTCATCTGGAGTGACGGACTCCTCACCCTCGTCAGAAGAAACTGAGGGGACTTCGACTCTTCCCCCAGACATGGAAGAGGGCACCCTAAAACTTTCATGCATATCAAAATCGCGATGGAAGGTGTTCGTTGCCACATAGAACTGGGCATACGAGTGCAGGATGCGCAGCTCCGTGGAGTGTGTAATGACCGGCACAGTAAAAATTGCTCCAGTGCAACCCATGAGGAAGTATCGCCAGCCTCTCGCTCCATCGATGAGTCCACCCCTGGACCGGAATGTCACGCCCCGATCTCCCGCAGGCAATCGGCCGTTCCCGCTAGGCGGGAATCACCCTCGCCAGCGCTCCCGCGGAACGATCGCTTAACCCATCCGGGCGTGATGCCGCACGAGCGTGAGCCACGCCCGTGCAAGGCCATGGTTCATTGGCTGGCGGCAAGAGTTCTAAGCCACAGAGTCACACAGATTGTCCGAGTGCAGCGGAGTCATGAACGCATAGATAATCGGTAACAGGTTCACTGAGTCGACAAATATAGCGGAAGCATTGAAACACAAGTTGAAGTAAAGCAAGCTCTTTTATTGATATAACTTGTGTTACAGGCGGCGTATAGCCGAGATTACAAGTCGCTCAAGCCTCTCTCTCTGAAACAGTAAAAGCGTGCCAAGTGGCTACAACTGTGGAATAATTTGTACAGGCGATGTTCGGGCTATGTTCACAACATTATGTCTTCTATATGTGCTTCAGTTCCGGACGCACCGTTGCAAGGCTTCAGAGGAAACTCTTGGCCTTAGCACGCATGTTGGAGGCATCCGTACCGAACGAGGTTCTTCCGCACCCTGCACAGAAACTGGTGGATTATCAGTACATTGAATGCACTGGTGGGGAAGCTACTCGCCCGCTCGACAAATCCAAACACGTAATACAGGTTTCGTGCACAACTATTAAGTTGTCTTTCTAGTTGCCTTAGGATCAGTTTCATGCAAGATTTGAATAGCCTAACGTGTCGGACAGTGCGCCGTGCGATGTTAGAGAAAACACGACGAGACTTACCAACTTACCATCTTCTTCCCTGTCCAAGGCAAACATTGTTAATTTAAGCAGGGGCATGTATAAACATTCAGGAGGCATAGCATATGCAAACAAGAGTATTTATTTCAAGATCGTTCAGGTGTTTAGTTGTTCTTGATGCTATACAATGCCTCGCACGTGGATAGCCGCTAAGCGAGGATGATCTGTTTATCTTTCATTTACAAGCAAGCATGCAACAAGTTAAGTACAAGGCGATCACTGGCGTATGCCATATGGACGGTATAGTCTTTGACGAGATGGGTTGCAACAAAGAACAAGGGGCGCTGCAAGCCATTCCGCCGAACAAGAGACTATTTAGTCTAGACGAGAATGCTTTGCAACAAAGTACAAGAGGCGCTGTAAGCCATTCTGCCGAACAAGAGACTAAGAACAATATGTCTCGCCCGGACCGGGTCGATGCCAGTGCCCCAGCATCACCCGCGAGACCGTTACCCTGTGCAGTGGTTGTCCATGATCGAACGGGGCCTTGGTTGGGGCAACAAGAGTACAAGACAAGAGTACAAGACAAGAGGCAAGCTGTTAAGGCAACAGTAGTACAAAAGACAAGATGCATTGCCTGTTTCGTTGTTCAGTAAATGTCTTTTGCCTTGATGCAATTCTCCTGGGGCGGAGATTGCCTTGGTGACCTAGCGGTCCCGAATACTTGCAGGTTCGTTCAGGCACGGAACGACTACGTAGTAGTCTCCCGGGGTTTGGATAAAAACACGGTAACATTCAAGCAGACAAGCATGCGTTTCTAAGAAACATAAGCAGGCACGTTTGCTCGGGCCCGAAGGTAGTCCGAGAGATGAAACCGTTAAGGGACTTAGCATGCGAGGGTCTGAACATGTAAGCAGTATTTCATTTCCATGTTCTAGCAAGCAATATGAGTTGGGATTATTCCCTTAGCTAGGTGCGTTGGATTTATTAGCATGCAGGGGGGTGATTCACCTAGCGACTAGCATAAATATTCCAGATTTTATGTGTGCTGGCTAAGCAAAGACAAGTTCACCGTAGCCACCCACCTTAGCGATGATTCGCCTCGGTAGAGCGATACGCCTGAGCGAGCCTCTGAAAGCCTAAGCCGGATTCCTGTAGGGACAAGTCTGGATATCCTTTGCTTCTTGATCAAGGCAAAGCCTCCGCTTGAGCGGAACGGGGTGTTACATCCTACCCAACTTAGAAAAAGGACAAGCAGTGATCTAGGGTTGAGGCAATCCTAGACAAGTCGTTGTACTTGTTCATTTGGATATTCACTTGCACAAGCTTAGACTGGATCGTGCGCACCTTTGACATGCATTTCTAGTGTGAGCACGTCAACCAGCTTAGTGATAGCGAAGTCTCAGCACTCGAGTTTCACCTTTTCTTAAGTCTTGGATTGTGCAGTAGTTCAAGGCATCCCTCGAATAGATGCATTCAACCAAACTTAGGGTTAGTAAAATTCGGACAAGCTACTAGCGATACTCTCAAGGGTTTGCACAGGTTGGCACAAAGGCCAATCGCAGCATACAACCAGACAAGCAATCATATCAATCAAAACGCATTTTGAAAGTATTTAGACTTATTGTTGGAACATCCCATCGAGGCATTGAGAGAGAGCGTGCACATAACCCACGAACGAGCTTTCGAAACAGAGATATTCGAATTGAAGTCCAAAGGCGTAGAAGCCAGGCTCTGATACCATTCTGTCACGCCCCGATCTCCCGCAGGCAATCGGCCGTTCCCGCTAGGCGGGAATCACCCTCGCCAGCGCTCCCGCGGAACGATCGCTTAACCCATCCGGGCGTGATGCCGCACGAGCGTGAGCCACGCCCGTGCAAGGCCATGGTTCATTGGCTGGCGGCAAGAGTTCTAAGCCACAGAGTCGCACAGATTGTCCGAGTGCAGCGGAGTCATGAACGCATAGGCGATCGGTAACAGGTTCACTGAGTCGACAAATATAGCGGAAGCATTGAAACACAAGTTGAAGTAAAGCAAGCTCTTTTATTGATATAACTTGTGTTACAGGCGGCGTATAGCCGAGATTACAAGTCGCTCAAGCCTCTCTCTCTGAAACAGTAAAAGCGTGCCAAGTGGCTACAACTGTGGAATGATTTGTACAGGCGATGTTCGGACTATGTTCACAACATTATGTCTTCTATATGTGCTTCAGTTCCGGACGCACCGTTGCAAGGCTTCAGAGGGAACTCTTGGCCTTAGCACGTATGTTGGAGGCATCCGCACCGAACGAGGTTCTTCCGCACCCTGCACAGAAACTGGTGGATTATCAGTACATTGAATGCACTGGTGGGGAAGCTACTCGCCCGCTCGACAAATCCAAACACGTAATACAGGTTTCGTGCACAACTATTAAGTTGTCTTTCTAGTTGCCTTAGGATCAGTTTCATGCAAGATTTGAATAGCCTAACGTGTCGGACAGTGCGCCGTGCGATGTTAGAGGAAACACGGCGAGACTTACCAACTTATCATCTCCTTCCCTCTCCAAGGCAAACATTGTTAATTTAAGCAGGGGCATGTATAAACATTCAGGAGGCATAGCATATGCAAACAAGAGTATTTATTTCAAGATCGTTCAGGTGTTTAGTTGTTCTTGATGCTATACAATGCCTCGCACGCGGATAGCCGCTAAGCGAGGATGATCTGTTTATCTTTCATTTACAAGCAAGCATGCAACAAGTTAAGTACAAGGCGATCACTGGCGTATGCCATATGGACGGTATAGTCTTTGACGAGATGGGTTGCAACAAAGAACAAGGGGCGCTGCAAGCCATTCCGCCGAACAAGAGACTATTTAGTCTAGACGAGAATGCTTTGCAACAAAGTACAAGAGGCGCTGCAAGCCATTCCGCCGAACAAGAGACTAAGAACAATATGTCTCGTCCGGACCGGGTCGATGCCAGTGCCCCAGCATCGCCCGCGAGACCGTTACCCTGTGCAGTGGTTGTCCATGATCGAACGGGGCCTTGGTTGGGGCAACAAGAGTACAAGACAAGAGGCAAGCTGTTGAGGCAACAGTAGTACAAGACAAGATGCATTGCCTGTTTCGTTGTTCAGTGACTGTCTTTTGCCTTGATGCAATTCTCCTGGGGCGGAGATTGCCTTGGTGACCTAGCGGTCCCGAATACTTGCAGGTTCGTTCAGGCACGGAACGACTACGTAGTAGTCTTCCGGGGTTTGGATGAAAACACGGTAACATTCAAGCAGACAAGCATGCATTTCTAAGGAACATAAGCAGGCACGTTTGCTCGGGCCCGAAGGTAGTCCGAGAGATGAAACCGTTAAGGGACTTAGCATGCGAGTGTCTAAACATATAAGCATTATTTCATTTCCATGTTCTAGCAAGCAATATGAGTTGGGATTATTCCCTTAGCTAGGTGCGTTGGATTTATTAGCATGCGATCACCTAGCGAGTAGCATAAATATTCCAAATTTTATGTGTGCTGGCTAAGCAAAGACAAGTTCACCGTAGCCACCCACCTTAGCGATGATTCGCCTCGGTAGAGCGATACGCCTGAGCGAGCCTCTGAAAGCCTAAGCCGGATTCCTGTAGGGACAAGTCTGGATATCCTTTGCTTCTTGATCGAGGCAAAGCGGGTCGGGACAGTTGCACTATTGCCGTTTGAGACGGCAGTCCGCTTGAGCGGAACGGGGTGTTACACGGAAGCTGGTGACGGCGTTGCCCACGTGCAAATGATCATACCCAAACTGCCTGGCAAACCGACTAGGCAGGTAGGGCTCCAAGAAGCAATGGTCTTCACTCCTGTACAGTAAATGGGAAGGTCTAATGCAAACCAACCAATTAAAAGCTTCAGGAGAAAGATTGGTCTTCTCTCTACCTGAATCCTCAAGCCTAATCCCCGATTGATTGCGATGTACAAAGGGGACAGTGCAGAAGAGCTTCCAGCTGTGACTGAAGCCCAGTACCCGTCGACAGTCTAGAACCGTGGTCACGTTCTAGGAAGATTTCTGGTAGTTCAACAAGAAACTAGCCCCCGAACTACTGCCGGAGCCGGGAGACATAACCCTGGGGTTATGAAGAATTAACCATCCCATCAAATACAGGTATGGTAATTCTACCCTGGGAAAGCTATCACGCCGAATTTTATCGACGAGCAGCCCGTCAGTCATGGCCCTCAGGCCAGCTTGTATACGGCATACCATGGCAGGGAGCAAGCCCAGTCTTGCCCCGAACACCAGACGCACTGCAGGCCATAGCGTGTTACGGTGAATGCGGTCCGCAGATGTGATGCCAAGTACCACCAGTCGGCGCAGCCATATGGAGAGGAAGCCAGCCAGTTGAGCTTCCCTGGACAGAGGCCTGCGGCAGCGCCTCAAATAATTATAGGCCTTAGTGCCTACAGGATACTGTCCTACCCCTTCGTCGAGAATCAAGTCCGGAGCCCCAGCGTCTACCATGAGATCGTCGACTACCTGAGCATTAAGCACGCTCAGAGGATTCACAGGCTGATCCTTACCCTCCAATACCTTCTCCGGCTTAGCAGTCCTGGACCGGTGAAAGAAGAGGTAGGACGTCCATTTATTGATGTGAGCCAAATCTGAGGGCTCACCATAAAAAGTGGTGCAAGCGAGGTAGTGGCACATCAGCTCCTGGTACACTTCCACTACCCGAGGTTCTGAATCCCCCAGCTCCTGGTTCGTAGGAACATACTCTTCATACGGAGTATCCCCCATCGGCAGTCTCGAGATCTCTGCCATCTCGAGAAGGGCCAATCCCAGCTCCCCCAGTAGAGTGGCGAAAGTCCCGGTGAGCGAAATATATCGCTCCATCAGTACCAGAAACAGGTTGGGGTTAGGAGGTAACCCAACACTGGTGGCACTCACAGCTGCAAACAGACCAATGTTCTCCAACTCGGTCTGAAAATGCTTCAGGGCCCAATCAGCTAAGCGAGTCCATCGAAGATTTGTAGGGGTGATCCACCCACCGCACCGAGGGTTCACCTTAGGGTATACTCCCCCGTGTCCCATGAAATCATTGCAGAAAGTCGGTAATTGGACCGGCTGGATCACTAAGCTGTCTTCACTCGGGATACTACCCGGGTACAGTCCCCTGAACATCGTCACAGAGCCGGAAGGGCGGCTGACAAACGACCCCTGGTCGGCTCCTTTCAGTTGAAAGATCTTTTCCGGCCTGCCGTGAAGATCAGGAGTCGGCGTCCATGACATCCGCCTGGGATGTGTAGCATGAAAGAAAGCCGAGATGGGATAGTCTCTCGACATCTTGGGCAGATACAAAACCAAGCTCCCAGCAGGGAAAACCCAGAGTTCTCTTGGGCTTCGTCTGGGACTGCTTGTCAATCATGTCCCCGAAGAGGAAAGCCGGCTTTAGGTACTGGTCCCCGTCTATGTACGTCAGGGGCTCCCCGTTGATCAAGTTCAGCAGCGTTCGCTCGCCCTGAGCCGATATCAAAATTTCCCTCCCTTCGGGATACTGGGGCCTGGAGATAGGAAACCGGCGGCAGAACCCATCACATCGGCTAGCGGAGACACATGCAAGTCAACTGCAAGAGTGCAAGAAAAACACATCAGTTCCTATAACTAGACGTTACAGATCTTGCAGCATACGCCAAAAATCAACAGTCTGTGCTTCACGCCAAGACCGTAAAAACTTGACCATTACGCTGGAATCCATTTCCTAAAGCGTAAAGTTCAAGGCTGGCAGTATACAGTCTGTTCTTTACGTCAGATTGATAAAGTTGAGGTATTACGCCAGAATCTTCATCCAGAAGCGTAACACTCAAATTTTATACGCCAAACTTTTGACAGTCAAAGCTTTTACGCCAGACTGCGAAAATATGGAGTTTTTGCGCTGACACATTAAAAATGTGGGCGTAAAAGATGAAACGTCTCTGTACATCATCTTCCTCAAAGAGGCTATCAGCACAAAAGACTACCTAGCGCGGTCACGTACAACGTGTGCGAAGGATTTTCAGTCGTTCTTTTTCGTCCCAAAAGCTCTACCTTTAAGGCCAGATGCACTGCTCGTCGGCGGGATACTTCGCTCAGAATGAAGTTCGCCTTGCCCGACCGAAGACGCTCTCACTTGAGCAGAAGAACGGGAAAAAGAATCAACCTTCTATCCCTTAGTGGAAGGGACTTGTTTCGGGGCCATTACTGGAAACTTTGAAATCTCGGAGAAGAAACGAAGAAGAACTCGAACAGTCGAAGGCTTTCTTTCGCAGAAGACGGATAAAAAGTTTTTTTTCTCAGAAACTTGGGGTATATATAGAGTTCGGATGGACTCCTCGAATCCCGAACCAAATCTCCTAATTAATATTCGGTTATGATTGGGTACTACGTCTGCCTATTACTCAGAGAAGGCGGACAGTCAGCGAATTCGAAAAAATTTCGCGCAAAGCAGATTCGTGATTTTTTACGCTAAAGAGCTTTCTACGCTCGACAGCTACAGATCCACGGTTTTACGCTCACAGGCTATGAGTCTATGATTTTACGCTCGGATGCCTTTGTGCTCGGTAGCTTTCACGCTCGAGAGGCTACAAACCTACGACTTTACGCTCAGCAGCTACAAATCTATGATCTCATGCTCGGTGGCGTTTAGTTTACGCTCAGAAGCAACAGATCCACAACTTCACGCTCGGAAGATTTCCTTTTCACGGGCTACAAATCTACAGTTCTGCGCCAAGGAGTTTTCTACGCTCGACAGTTACAAATCTACGATTTTACGTTCAAAGGCTACAAGTCTATGGTTTGACGCCCGGATGCTCTCATGCTCGGTAGCTTTTATGCTCGAGAGGCTACAAACCTACGACTTCACGCTCAGGAACTACAAGTCTATGATTTCACGCTCTGTGGCGTTTAGTTTACGCTCAGAGGCTGCAAACTTATGATTTCACGCTCTATGACTTTTCGCACATCTGAAAGATGCGCAGGCCAGTACAGTACATCTGAACAATTCTCAAGACGGTCAATTGCAGGAGTTCACACAGAAGATACTCCTTCTTAACCTCAACATGCCCCAAGTATCCGAAGCATACAGAGTTCAACATTGAAAATTACTCTTCTTCATGGGTCGATTCGAAGTTCATCCAAACTCCAGTCTGAATATTTTATCTACAAATTCAACATGGCGACTCAGTTTGACAGCCATTTCTCGCCCTATTCCAAGGGATTTTCGAGAAATCATTCTTGAAGATGATGTCTGAACAAAAATTCTGTTTATCAGAAGTAACAGTTCAGAATTCTACGTAGTTCCTCATTCCTAACAGCAGGACAGTTCGAACACTCGACTGCTAAAGCGGCTTTCTGCGCATCCTTAGTTATGCGTAAAAGACAAGACAGGACCTAACACTCTTTCTAAACAGAGTCGACATAAAGTATCAGACGTGTCGAAGCTACACATATTCAGACTTCATAGCAAAGTATGGCAAGATGATCATATGCAAAGAAGAAAGACGATTTTATTAAAATTAAAAGCATGATTACATGAGGAAAATCCAGTCGACAAGGGTTTTCTTCATTTTCATGATTACATATGAGGAAAATCCCGTCTACTAAGGACTTCCTCATCGTCGTCTGAAGATCGCGCCCAGAATCTGTTCTGCCAGGTTCTCGCATGGACGAAATTCTTCATCCATCTTCTCCAGCAATCAGTCGGTAACCGTAAGCTGACTGACATATTGGTCAACGGCGGGAGGATACAAAACTGGGCATAGACCCATCCTCTAACAGAAGAAAAGCAGAGTAAATCTGCTTTCCTACAGCCAACGCCGTGACAGATTGAGTTGAGGTATTTCACCCAACTCAATCCCGGACAGAGCTAGTCTATCTTCTCTCGTCCACGGAGGTAACGGAAGAAGGCACCGCTTGCAAGCTGCATGGCGAAATACGACCCTTCCTCTCTCCCAAAGAACCACCTTACAAAGTTGCTGATTATCCCGAGCAAAGGAGACTATGATATCCTTCAATGATCCATCGTTGCAGAGGACATTTGCTCGAAGATGGCGTCTTTTTCGACTCCTTACATGCTGGAAGAACGTGGTCTCCTTCTTGCTCAAGTCGACCTGACGAACTCCGGCCATCATCTTTGTGTGGTGAAGAAAGTGTGGGAAGAACGGAAAAACTCCTCAGCCTTTTTATAGGCGAAAGAGATCACACCGATCCCCAATAACTCCGCCATAAAGTCAGCCATGAAAGAACACGTCAGGCTAGACCGTTTCAGGCTCCATTCAGAGCGTTTCGAGTTATGAGGAACGGTTCAAGCTTCATTCAAAGCGTTTCAAATTACGAGAAATTTAAAAGCTTTGAAGGGGGTCTTGTAGAAGCATGAAAAACACGCTGGATAGCTATACGCAGCATGTTGATGCAGGACAGCATAAACAGGGGACCTCAGAACCATCAAAAGTACAAACAGAGCTTTTTCGCTGAGCACAGCATAAAAATATAGGCTCAAGGACAATCCGCGTAATGCAATATGTCCAGGCTGCTTCAGCGTAAACATGGTGCTTCATCGCCTTTATGGCGTAAAACTCATCCGCTTTCAATGCAGTATTGAAGTGTACGAGGAATGCTTCGTATTCTTCGAAATGAACCTGTCAGATCATGCAATGAACCTGACGTCCGGACTCCTGACAAAGAGTACTGAACGACTACCCAGGCGACGGGTATAATGATGGCACGGCACTGCAACCCAGGCTGTCATTTACTGCCATTTCCTTTGCGTAAACCACTTTTACACATACGAAGGAATACGCTGCCTAGTTTTACACAGGCAGATGTGAGCTGTTTACACTCCGCAGAAGACAAACAGCCTGCCACGTCAAAAGCTGTACTTCGTACAGGGCTCGAGGCACGTCTCTGTATTTAATGCACAGAGCGGTGACAGTTTCTCGAGGCACATCTCTGCATTTAAAGCGCCGAATACTGACAAATGCCCAAGGCACGTCTCTGCACTTGATGCACAGAAGGGTGGCAGACCTTCAAAATACGCATCCTCATTTAATGAGCAGGATAATGGCGGATCTCCGCATTTAATGCAGGAGATTTGATTAAATGTCACCGAACCGTCGTTTAGTGACATCCCATTTGCGTAAACTAATCTTACGCATATAAGGGAATACGCTGCCCAGTTTTACACAGGCAGACGTGAGCTTCTTACGCTCCACAGAAGGCAAACAGACCGTCACATCAGCAGTTACTCTTCGTACAGAATTCGAGGCGCGTATCTGCATTTAATGCGCAGAATGATGGCAAATCTTAAAGACAAGCCTCTGCATTTAATGCGCAGGATGGGGGCAGATCTCTGCATTTAATGCAAGAGATTTGATTATATCTCCAAGAGCCGTAATTCCGACTAAAACGTCCACATCATCTCGGCTTCTACGCCTGCTCGGCTTCTATGCCCACTCGGCTTCTACGCCTGCTCGGCTTCTACGCCCACTAGGCCTCTATGACCGCTCGGCTTCTACGCCTACTCGGCTTCTACGCCTGCTTGGCTTCTACGCCTACTCGGCTTCTATGCCATGGTGACAGTTATTGGCTTCTACGCCAACCTCTTCTACACAAGGAATAACTACCTATGTGGCTTCTACGTCGTGATCTTCGCAGCTGATATACGCGTTTGTCCCTTAGTTGGACACGCGTCACATGCTCACTCAAAAGGTCATCTATACGCAGGCATTGGTTATTTTAAACCGTCGTGTAAAAGGGTGTTGTACTTTCCACTACTCGGTTTCTACACCGACTGAGTGGTCACTGTCACTAAAACTCTATAAATAGAGACCTCTATCAACAGAGGAAAAGGTCGAAAAAATTAAAGGTCAAACGGTCAAGAGAGAGAAGAATCCAGAGCTCAGGCAAAGAGAAGGGATCGACGACTTTGGCATCGGACATCCACCCTCTTTAGCAACCTTCGAAGCTGCTTTCTGTCTTCCACGGCACTTCTTCATCATCGTGTGGTCCAAGGGCTAAAGTGATCGACTGCAGATCAGACACCTATAGCAATATTTATCCAGATTAAATAAATTGTACTTAGACATCCTCGTATAGGATTAAATTGTACAATCTTGTTTGTAAACATAGAAGAAATGGCAGGTTTTCGTATAAGACCTCGTTTTCCATATTCTCTCTTGTTTATTATCCGAAACAGCTAGTGCTATGTATGACTGTAATATATATATATGATGTATGGCTATAAGTGCTAACTGTGGATATCCCGTATTTGCATATGACTATGTGACCCTGAATATTAGTGAATTGACTGTCTTGTGTACACTAACGTACTGGCTTAGACATGTGTTGGTGTTACACGGGATTTAGAACTTAAGTCATGTGTTAGTGAGTTGACTGTCTTGTTATGCACAGTAATCGAGGACATGATACTTGTGCATTTAAACGCACACTTGACACCATGTTAGTTGACAAGTATCACCCCTAGCGTAGTTCCGAGTTCAGTATAATTATGTTTGCATGCGTACTAGTGTAACTACTGATGTTGTTATTATTATATTATGTATATAGGATCGTTGGATTGTTCAGACAAGACTTCAGAAACAGGATATTGGTATTGCCAGCTAAGGACCACAGGCGAGTACATTCTCTGACAGTTTTCATTATGTTGATCATCTCTATGATTCTAGTTTTATAGTGAACTTGATTCTGATACTATTGGATACACGGGTTAGCATTATCGAGTCCTGTCACGAGGAGTCGTGATTGGAATCCATCGTGCTAGCTATGGACGAAAAAATATTAGTATATTATGTGATCATACCCCACTCTACATGCATCATAGCTCACTCATACCTCACGTCGGGTGCAGCCTGACCATTACATGCCTCATAGCCTGTTATATATGATTAGCCTGACTGTTGCTTGCATCATAGCTAGCCGGATGGTTAGCCTGACCTTACATGAATTATAGCTAATCATATGTAACAAGCCTGATCCGTCCCAAGCCGATCACATGATAGACTGATGTTTCACACACTTTGCTAGATATTCTATTCATGTATTTCCAGTTCATTGTTCTAGCATGCACTTGTATTTCTGTTCATTGCTAGCTGTACTATTGATGATGATATATTCTCTAGTATTTCTTATTCCAGTATTTCATACTCACCAGTATTTCTTATTGTCAGTATTTATATCCATCTTGTATTTCTTTACACTGTATTATAGTTTTTGTCAATATACATGAAACTTGCTGTTAGTGCTTGTACTTCGCTCCAATCCTGACTGGATATTTTTTCCAGACTGTGATTTAGAGGACTGGTGTCCGACATTTATGGACCACATGGAGAGTAGCTGCAGCCTTGGACCTTGTAGCCAAGTGTGATTCCAGGAGGTCTAGTCGGGATCACTAGTATTCAGTTAGTTTCTTTTAGAAGTTTATTGGTACCGGATTTGTTTCCGGCATGCTTTGAGATTTGGATGTTATTGTTTGAGCTAGATTAATTTGTTTAGACTTATGTTGTATTTCGTTATTTTCTTTGAGATCTTATCGTGCTTTAATTCTGTGATTGAGTATTCCATATTATATTTTGATCTCTGTCTCTCCTTATGGAGTTGGATATTCGTGTGAGATTAATTAGATAGTATTGTGACCTAGATAGCGTTCTATCGCCGATGCTGCGGCGTAGGCTGGACGTACCCACGTACTCGTGCCCCTATATCGGGTGCGGGTCATGACACAAACATTTCAAATAATATCATCCTAGCAATAACTTGAAGATAAATTTATAACATTGTCTAAACATTGTGAAATACACTTCTTTTACAATATTTTATAAAAGTTGTTAAATATAATCCTTTTACAATATTTCTTCAACATTATAAAATGATATTACATACACAATGTTTATAAAATATGGTAAAATAAAATTAATTTTACAACATTAAACAAACATTGTGAACTATAAAAATTTACAACACTTGATAAACGTTGTTGAACATGACAATTTTATAATATTTTAAATACATTGGCAAAATTAACAACGTTGAGAACATTAAATAAACGTTGTCAAAAATAATAAATGTTACAATGTTAATAAAATGTTGGTGAAGACTATAATACACAACTTTTGTGAATGAACATTGTAGACGCATTAACGTTTGAATATAAAATTGTCTACATATGTATTTTACAATATTTTCACAATAAAGGTTGTAGAAGACCCCCCCCCCCCCCCCCCCCCCCCAACAATATTTTTAGGAAGTGTTGAGATGGAACGTTGTAAAAGGGGTTTTTTCTTGTAGTGATGATGTATGATCTATTTTTCTACTTTACTCATTTTTCTTACTATTGTGCCTTGCTCTTACTTATTTACTTCCATTATGATTGTGTCATATTTCTGCTTTTACTTTCCTTCATGTATTCCATTACTATACCGTTTTATAGTCTTTGTCATTTTATTGGAACTGTTATTTGGTTGTACTCGTTCTATCATGACTGGGTAATATTTTTAGGCTTTGTTTTGCTCCACGTTCCTGATGCCATGATCGAGACTACTGTGGACCTAGTAGCGACCTCTGGTGAGATCAAGACTAGTATATCTCAATGCCATGTCTTAGTTTCATTTATGTTAGATTATTGTTGGATTATCTTTCTTCATTCATATCTTCCTTTATTTATTGTGATTGAGTACTTATTGTTATTAGTTAAACTTGTATTGATCGTGAGGTCTAGACATCGTTCTACCACCAATGCTACGGCATAGGCTGGACGTACCTACGTACTCGTGCCCCGATCATCCGGGTGCGGGTCATGACACATATCTACTAGCATTTCCCCTCCCCAAGTACCAGAACCAGAAGTATAATAAATAACACATGGAGTACAAGTCAAGTCGTGTCTGAATCGTGTCCAACATGAAAACTATACTACATGAATGAGGTAAAGAAACACAACTATAGAGTACTTGCCTTAACCCTTACAATAGCCAAATCCAATCCCTCGATATCTGTTTTTAAAGGCATAAATGCAGATGAGTTGTTTATCCCAATTCTTACCTACTCTCTAAATCCTTAATATCCCATAGTTTATTAAAACTATTATATTCTAAATTCCTAATTTCATCCTCTTAACCCATATTAATTTTATAAGTCATTAATTAACCCTAACTTATACCTTAGTCTGATCATCTGAACCTGATTTAAAATCTCACTCCAAAATCCAGTGTTGAGCCCAAAATCAAACCCTGGCCCAAGGTCCACTAAACTCATGGGAACAGATCCTAGGTACAAACTATAGCCATTTGGCTTAGTCAAAAGTCGAGTAAATACATGCAGCTCTAAACCAAACCAACATCGACCATTCAGACCTGGTTATTTTGGCCCGTTGCCAGAAGTCAATTTGTCCATAAACTCAACATAATTTCAAGTTAAATTCTTTCATGCCTATTTAACCTTCAATTTTAATAGAGGCTAGGTCTTCTAGTGTCTATATTAGACACTCTTGTGTCATAGACCATTTTGTGACACAATCGAATCCTATCCGACCCTGATCGAAGTCAAACGAAGAAACAAAGGTTCAAGAATTATACCTGACCAAAATCGACATTTCCAGCTGGTTTTGCGGACACGATCAAGAAACCTCAGAAATGATCTCCTTCGTATCTAATTGAGTAATTCTGCCAAACACCCAGTCCAATCGATATGTACTTCCTAGTCTCGAGTGAACTATGGAAATCAGAGCAAGATCTCTTAATTCAAAAATTAACACATCAAGGGAAGAAGATCGTCTGATCAAAATAGATTTAGAGAGGGACTTGTTTGTTCAAGTTTACCCCCAATCCTCTTGATCGACTGTTCTCGATCTGTGTTGTACCACTGATCAACCCCCGCGTACACTATAATAAAATTGGACACAGGGAACCGAAGCCTCTCTATATAATAAATTCAATGTGCTCTGTTTCAGAAATCAAGTGCAGAGAAAAGAATCAAGAACTTACCGAATAGAGATCTAATCCATATCTGAGCAATAATCACCCAATCGAGTTAAATTTATCACTTCTTTCGTCGAGAACTGGTCAAATTCCAGAATAGAACAATTCAAGAAGAGTTTAATCCCTCTAATTAGTTAAAAAAAATAAGGAGAAGAAGAGGAATAAAGGATCACTTGATCGAGTTTGTGATCGGTGACCGTTGCACCTTTCTCGCCCGAGTTTAGATCATATCACCGTTGCTCACTACTGCCGATTTTAGGAGATATCATAGTTACTATGGTGGAAAGGAGTGTCACCACCTGAGGAGACGACCAACCGTTATATTAGCCATCAGGTATGTGTGAGAAGATTCGACCGGAACCGCCATAGCTCGATCAGAGGAGATATCTCCGAGTCATTGCAGGAAAACGAAAGGACCAAAGGGAGAATTTGGCAGAGCTTTGCCAAACGAGATGGTGGTGAGGAATAGGGGGGTCAGGGCTACTTATAGCAGCCGAAGGCAGTAGCGGGGCACCCGCACGAAGGTTCCTGATCTGTCGGTGGAGGCGGTGGCGAGGAACCCATGCGAAGCTTCCTGATTTGTCGATGGAGGCGGTGGTGGAGCCTTCGTGAAGAATCGGAAAACATTAGGATCGATGAGAAGGCAGAGGGAAGGTTTTCTAATTGGAGAAGAGAGATTAGAGGTGGCAATTTTGATACACTCAGCTATTAGCGTTGGGCTTTTAAGCCCAACGACCGGGCTGACCACACAAGCCTGGGTTGGCTATAATGTAAAACTGACCCACTAGTCTAGTCCTCGGGCTGTCTTGCAAACCTGGCCCACTGATCTAGTCCTCGGGCTATCTTGCGAACCTGGCACACTGATCTAGTCCTCAGGCTGATTTAGTTGGAAGTAAAGAGGGGATTACAAGAAATAGTAATTTTAGTAATAATATATTTAGCAATTTTTGCAATGTTAAAGTAGAAAAAAATTTATGTAGAAATTTTATTTATTTGATAAAGAAAGGTCACATCTGAAGGATCTCAAAGAGTTACGAGGTCTACAACGAAGACTGGTATATATAAGAATGTTCATATCGAATCTTTCTGGGTGATGCTGTTCGTTCACTCAGCTGATGAAAAAAGGAGTCACTTTTCATCTGGAATGAAGAATATCAGCGAGCATTCGACGACATCAAGAAATACCTCACCAATCCTCTAGTATTGGTAGCTCATGTTATGGGAAAACATTTTCTATCATACGTTCATGTAATGGACCATTCTTTAGGTGAGCTGCTAGCCTAAAAAATAGTAAAGGTCATGAGCAAGCCATTTATTACCTTAGTCAGATGATGGCTAGTGCCGAACACAGATACAATCCAGTAGAGAAAGAGTTCCTTGCTTTGGTATTCGCAATCTAGAAAATGTGTCATTATGTGATCGGCCAAACAATTGATCTTATTTCCAGACTCAATTCCCTCAAAGTACTTATGACAAAGCCAAGTGATTTTAATTCTCATCTTGTTACATGGGTAATGCTATTGTCTCCCTATGATATGGTATATGTCCCATAAAAAGCGGTCAAGGGCCAGGCATTGGCTGATTTCCTGGCAGCCTATCCCGTCCCAGAGGCATCAAAGTTATATAAAGACATTCCAAGTGAATTATTAGAATCTGGCACCGTGTCTGACGAATGCCATATGGCACATATTCTTTGACGGTGCATCAAGGACAAGACCTAAAGGCAATATTATGGCAGGAGTATGGGTAGTACTCGTCTCTCCTGATAATCTCATCATACATCAGGCGTATTCTCTCATGGAACCGTGTTCCAATAATATAACAGAATATAACACTTTACTTATCGGACTTCAGCTAGCACGACAGTTGGGGTTGAGTACCTGGAAGCTTACAGTGACTCCAAGTTGATAGTCAGTCAGGTATGATGAGGATATGTAAACCCCCTGAACTTTCAAATTATTAAATCTTGGATTTTTTCCAATTTTCTGGAATTTTCTGGAAATTTTCTGTAATTAAAATCAAGGTTTTCAATTAATAAATAATTTTTAATTGGCGATAAATAATATTAAAATATCATGAAAATAATATTTTTGGGTGTAAAATGAAAAACTGGACTTAGGGTAATTTTTCTGGATTTTTCTGGGCCTCAGACCTATTTTTAAATGCCTAAAAACTATTTTTACTAATTAACTAATTAATTAAACTGTTTATTAAAATATTATTATTATTATTATTATTATTATTATTTTTTTTTTTTTTTTTTTATTTATTTTTTTCTTGGGCCGGCCCGGCCCAGTGGACCGGCCCAGCAGCCAGCCCCCAGCCCGCTTCCTTGCGGGTCGGGCGGGTTTGCCCGGACCCGTTAGCCGCCCGACCCGGAGACCCTTTCTCCCCCAGCCCCCACGCTGCCCCGCGTCCGGCGCCGCCGCCCGCGCCCGCCGCGCCACGTCTCCGCTCCACCCGGCTCGCCTCCGCCTTCCCCGCCACGACGCCGCCATCCCCGGTCGACCCAGCACCCCCCAGCCCTATAAAACCCTCCCCCTTCCCCTTTCCAGCCACCCGTCCGCCCCTCTCCTCCGGCGCCGCCCTCCTCGAGACCCGGCCACCCCGCCTGACCCTCGCCCCGCCTCGCCGTACCCAGTCCCGCTTCCGCCGCACCCCGCCGAGAGCCACCAGTCCCTCCTCCTCTTTCCCTCTCCTCCAGCACCCGCCTCCGGCCTCCCCACGAACAGCAGCCGCCGTCCCCGGCGCCGCCCCGCTCGGCCGTGCCTCCGCCCGGCGGTGCCCCAGCGCCGGCCCTGACCACCTCCGGCCAGCCAGCGCCACCCCAGCCTCTGGCCGGCCCGCCGCAGCTCCCAGACCTAACCCTAGCCCTAATTTTGGACTCGGACACGTCGAACCGTGTCGGACACAATTTGGCCCTGATTTTCAGGTCCCCTTCAGGTATTCATAACTTTTGCCTCGTAGCTCTGTTTTCAATTCCGCAAATTGCATTGTGAAGCCTGTATGACCCTCTCGGTGTCCGGATAAACTGTTCGGGGCATCGCGTCCTGTGGTGATCGCACACCGCGATCCAAAAACAGAAAAAACCAGACCATGTTTCACCCCGGAACTGAGTCCGCCCCGCCAAACGGGACGACTTGGTCGCGTGCGGTCTTCACAGATACGTACGCATCGTCGATACGGATGTGTGAGTTTTTGTGGAAGCTGATTCGGGTGTGCATGCACACCGGAATCAACGCGTATCCGCGGACATCGCCCCGTATCCGCCTTTTCTGCAATTTACCCTAACTTCGTGCACACTCGTCAGACCGAGACGAAACTTGTGCCATCGGACTCGTAGCGATACGCTGGTCCTGTGGGTCAAGTTTGGTTCGATTCTGAGAACGTTGACGAAATCGCGTGTCGTGGGCCCCATAGGCCCCGCTCGACGGGCGATTTTGTGTTCGGCTCATCGGAATCCAAATCTGGAAGTTCCGTTGGGTTCGTATCAGCGTTCCTGACCTGTTGACACTAAGTTTGGTGAATTTGGAGACCTTTGACCCGGACGCGTTTTTCGGTGCAAAGCGGGCCCATCGGCGGACCCCGTTTTGACCCGAAACTGTCATTTTTGCCCTTGTCTCCAAATTGGACCCAAGGACAGGCGTTTCTAGCTATTTGACATCTTCTGAGAGTGATGGTAATGTCTATTTCAACTTTTGGACTCATCTCTGGAATTTTCCCCCGAGAGCCAATATTAATCAGATCCAAACAACAGGCAAGTACCTGCACCTCAAGTTAATCTTTATATATTGTGATAATTAATTCCCTGTCTTACATGTACCCTTGATGATTACCCCTCATGTTAGAAATGTTGAATTTTATGTCTTGAATATTGGTAGTTCCTGTCTTGTTTTCCATGTCGGGTGGGAGAATACCTAGAAGGCATGTAGTTTACCCTTCCCCTTGTCATGTTTAATAGCTGTTGGTACACGACTGTACCTCAGCCGGATCTCGATTTCCCCTGTTTAATAGCCGTTCATGACGGCCGGATTAGCCTTATAAACCCCTACATGCCAACTATGTATTCTAAAAACAAACACAAGTTCACACAGATAGTTCTGGTCATGTTATATTTCTTGCTGGCTATTGTAGTTTCATTTCCTGTTTCATTTATTTCTGTTTCTCATATTCCTGTTTACAGTTAACTCTGAGATAATAATGTTCTGTTAATGCTGTTTCTCAACATGATATCCAATATTTAATTGTCATAAAATATTTAGTTTAACCTTGTTGTGCACTGTGTACTTTGCTCCTTTCCTGACTGGATCTGTTGATTTAGGCGATGATGAGGATCTTGCCCCTACTTATTATGATCCCTATGAGGGGACTGATGATACCTATGAGGAGCCAGAACCCACCCAGGAGACCCCTGCTGCTGAGTAGCTAGTAGTAGCTATCTTTCTTTCTATTCTTATCTTATTTATCGGGTTTGTCCCCGATTTCAATATTGAATTCCTGTACTAAAACATTTGAATCTGTTGTCACATTTATTTTCAGTTGCAATCTTAAGTTTCAATTATCATTATTATCTTGCCTATGTTATTTGTGAATGAGCTAGTTAGTAAATATGGATTGACCTAGACAGCGTACTACCGCCGACTCTGCGGCGTAGGCTGGACGTACCCACGCACTCGTGCCCGAATTTTCGGGTGCGGGTCGTGACACGTTTTTATGGTGGCCCATGCAGGTCCTATCCTAAAATAGGGTAATACCCTAGGACAGGGTATGGAATAAAATTGAGAATTCTAGGAAAAGCTCATTCACAGTATAGCGTCCTTATTTCAATTCTTGATATCATTGCTGCTCAATTTTTCCTATCGCCTTTGATTTCCAAGTATTCTATTCTGATCTTCCTATCCCTTAATCTTTCAGAATGGTCCAGACCAGGAATACAGTAGGAGGCACATCAGAACCAGCTGAGCAGAATGTGCCCGAGACTCTTGCACTCCCGCCGCCTCCATCTGTTCCGGCAGTTACCCTAGATGGGGCACAGCTACTAGGAGTGTTCCAGAGATTGGTGGAATTCCAGAAAGAACAGACGGCACTTCTGCGGACCAGCCTCTCAGAAGCTCTTAAGTCCCAGGAGACGTCACTCAAGAGGCCAGGGAGTGCCAAAGACTTCAAGAATCTAAGACCCCTGGAATTTTACGGAACTGAGGGCATTCTCTATGCCGATGAGTGGATAGAGAATGTCGAGAGACTCCTGAAGACTGCTCGGGTCCCTGATGACCTCAAAGTGGAGTCCGCAAGCCTGCAACTGTTCGACATTGCTCGAACCTGGTTCAGAGATGAACCCCAACTATCTGCTCCCGACATCACCTGGGAAGACTTCAAGAGGCTATTCAAGGAGAAATTCTACCCCGAAGTGGCTCGAGAAGCTCTCGAAAGCCAATTCGAGAGACTGGAACAAGGTAACCTGTCTGTTGATGAATATACTGCTGAATTTAGCAGGTTAAGCCATTTTGCGGAGTACATGGTTCGTACCCCGGAGGACAGGGCCCGTAGATTCAAGAAGGGGTTGTCTCCGGATATTCGCCTTGCTGTCACCACCAGCCGAGCTCGCACCTATGAAGAAATCCTGAGCGTGGCACAAGGCGTAGAGAGAGATATGGGGCATAAACTGAAGTGGGAAAGAGATATCGGAAATGCAGGACCCAACAAACGCCCTTTTCAACAACAACAGCAACAACAGCAGAGGGCCCCGCAACAAACTCAGCGTCCTCTCCCTCGAGCTCCAGCACCCCAATACCAGGCTCAGGGACAGAACCAACAAGCGGCTGCTTGTAACTTTTGCCAAAAACCAGGTCATACTTGGCAAGTCTGCAGGAAGAGGCTAGGTGCCTGCCTCTACTGCGGTTCAGCAGCGCATCAAATGAGGGACTGTCCAGCTGCTCAAGGACGCACCGCTGCACCAAAGGCTCCAGCCCAGGCCAGGGCCCCAGCAGTACAACAGAGGGGACCCCCACTTCCAACACAACAACAACGCTTTGCTCAGCACCAACAGCAACAGAGGGGTGCACCACAGCAAGGCCGTGCTTATGCAATGACTCTGGAAGAAGCTGAGGCCACTGCAGACGTGATCACAGGTTCTGTGCTTATAAATTCAATACCAGCTATTACTTTATTTGACTCTGGAGCTTCGCATTCATTCATGTCAGTAGATTTCCTTATGAAGCATAGCTTAATCACTAAACCCCTTAGGAAATGTTATAAGATCATTACCGGTGGAGGAATCATCCCGGTTAGTGATGCCTGTAACAATTGTCCTATTACATTATGTGGAAGAGAACTGTATGCTAGACTACTTGTAATGCCAGTGCCCAGTTTTGACATTATACTGAGTATGGATTGGTTAAGTCAACATCATGCCACTATAGACTGCCACAGAGGTAGTGTAATCTTCAGGCCCCCTGACAAGCCAGAATTTGAATTTGCTAGAGGTTCTAGAGAAATGGGTAATAACAAAATTTGTGGAGCCCTAATAACAGAAGAAGTGCCACTACCTATCATCTCTGAATACCTTGATGTCTTCCCTGAGGATCTTCCAGGCTTACCCCCAGACCGAGAAGTTGAATTCTCTATCGACCTAGTGCCAGGAGCAGCACCAGTATCTCAAAATCCCTACAGAATTAACAAGAAGGAGATAATAGAACTAAATGAGCAAATCAAAGAACTAGAAGACAAATGCTTCATTAGGTCTAGTGTCTCACCCTGGGGAGCTCCAGTATTATTTGTGCCCAAGAAGGACGGAACATCCCGAATGTGTATTGACTATAGGGCCTTGAATGCCTTGACAATTAAGAATAAATATCCCCTGCCCAGGATAGATGACTTATTTGATCAGTTGAGTGGAGCTCGGGTCTTTTCCAAGATTGATTTAAGGTCTGGTTACCACCAAGTAAGGGTGAGAAAGAAAGACATCCCTAAAACTGCTTTTAATACCCGGAACGGACACTACGAATTCTTAGTAATGCCGTTCGGGTTGACGAATGCTCCAGCAGTTTTTATGAACCTAATGAACAGAGTTTTCCAGCCATACCTAGACAAATTTGTAGTGGTCTTCATTGATGATATTTTGATATACTCCAAGACCCCCCGAAGAACATGAAGAACATTTGAGGTTAGCATTGGAGACTTTGAGGAAGGAAAAACTTTATGGAAAATTATCTAAATGTGCTTTCTTCCTAGACAAAGTAGAATTCTTGGGGCATGTTGTGACGGGAGATGGAATAGCCGTAGATCCTAAGAAGATAGCGGCAGTAGAATCCTGGCCCACTCCAGACTCGGTAGCAGAGATTAGAAGCTTCCTGGGACTAGCTGGCTACTATCGGAAGTTCGTGAAGGATTTTGCAAGAATTGCGGAGCCCATGACAAAATTAACAAGGAAGGATGAAGAGTTTACCTGGACTGATGAATG
Organism: Iris macrosiphon; assembly: GCA_036927795.1. Classification (NCBI taxonomy): domain Eukaryota; kingdom Viridiplantae; phylum Streptophyta; class Magnoliopsida; order Asparagales; family Iridaceae; genus Iris; species Iris macrosiphon. The sequence continues at coordinate 106,390,589 of JAYESA010000009.1, read as the reverse complement.
TCAGCATGCTTTTGAGGAATTGAAGAAAAGACTGACTTCTGCCCCTATTCTGACCTTACCTTCCGGAATCGGAGGTTTCGCTATTTATAGTGATGCTTCTGGAAAAGGTCTAGGTTGTGTACTGGAGCAGAACAAGAAGGTAATAGCCTATGCCTCTAGACAGCTTCGACCTCATGAAAAGAACTATCCAACCCATGATTTAGAATTGGCAGCTGTCATTTTTGCTCTTAAACTATGGAAGCATTATCTTTATGGAGAAAAGGTGGAAATATTTACAGACCATAAAAGTTTAAAATATATCTTCACCCAGAAAGAGCTAAACATGAGGCAAAGAAGGTGGCTGGAACTAATGAAAGACTTTGATATCACTCTTCAATATCACCCTGGGAAGGCAAATGTAGTTGCTGATGCTCTAAGCAGGTATCCTATGGCGATGTACTTGACTATGGACAGACACCTGCTGGAGGACTTGGAAAGTTTAGGTATTAAAGTAATTATCCCAGGAAAAGAAGGCCAAATGATGAACTTGCAGATTCAGTCTACTTTAATGGACAAGATCAAGGAGACTCAGTTTCAGGACGAAGGCCTGCGAAGCCTTCGAGGTCAAGTGCAAGCTGGACTAGTAGAAGAATTCAGAATTCATGAAGATGGATCACTGAGGCATGGCGATAGATTATGTGTACCTCAAGGAGACATAAGAGAAGAAATCATGCAAGAGGCGCACAGATCGCAATACTCTATACATCCAGGAGCCAACAAGATGTACAAGGACCTGAGGACGCATGTTTGGTGGCATGGCATGAAAGGAGAAGTAGCCAGGTTCGTATCTCGTTGTTTAGTGTGCCAGCAAGTCAAGGCAGAAAGACAAAGACCTGGAGGATTGCTTCAACCACTACCCATTCCGGAGTGGAAGTGGGAACATATCACAATGGATTTTATTTCCGGACTTCCAAGGACACCTAGTGGTAAGGATGCAATCTGGGTGATAGTAGATAGACTGACCAAGTCTGCACATTTTCTACCTTTCAAAGTAGGGCTATCTACAGAGAAGCTGGCAGATTTATATATCAGACACATTGTCAGGCTGCATGGAGTCCCAGTAAGTATTGTCTCCGACCGAGATTCAAGGTTCACCTCTCACTTCTGGAAGAGCTTACAAGCCAGCTTGGGGACGCAACTCAAATTCAGCACAGCTTATCATCCCCAAACCGATGGACAATCGGAACGTACAATCCAGACACTTGAAGATATGCTCCGTACATGTGTTCCAGATTTTGGAGGATCCTGGGAAGACTATCTACATCTGGTGGAGTTCTCTTATAATAACAGCTACCAAGCAAGTATTGAGATGACTCCATTTGAAGCTTTGTATGGACGAAGATGTCGTACCCCGCTATCATGGGATGACGTTGGAGAAAGAGCCCTGCTGGGACCAGAGATGGTGATCGATTCAGCTGAGAAGGTAAAGCAAATAAGGGACAGACTTCGAGTGGCTCAAGACAGGCAACGACATTGGGCAAATAGCCACCGAAGGCCCTTGGAATTTGAGGTAATTAAATTTATGAAATTCAAGTCAATTTAAACATTTTGCTTATGGAACTAATGTAGCGCCCCGTTCTCCCGATGCGGAGGGCGCGGCTAAGAAACACAAGTCGGTATCGTTCGATCGGGATAGATTGAATTAAGAACTCGTCCTCATTATGGATTTGTTTCTTCGGAATCGATTCCCATATTCAGTGGACTGCGCCCCAAGGATCGGCTTAGCGGCAGAGTCAGGAGGGACCTCTCCGCTGCTATCTTTTATTGCCTCAGTTTTCGATGTCGCTTGTTGCTTTCGTACTTTGAGTTGGTTTTGGGATTTGCTTGTTTTCCTTGAACGGTTTCGATGGTTTTCATTGGTTTCGTTCATTGAACTGCACTTCAATTCTGAGATTTGGAAAAGGGGAAGAGGTATTGATCGAGCTATTCGTAATGCAGGTGAACGAAGCTTCCTCCTGCTCCATATAATACTTTCCATTCCAAAGAACGGAATCGTGAAGCGCCTCTTTCCTTCTCCCTTCCAAAATCTAAGTGAGTGGCTACCAACCCGATTAGCTAGCCCTGCTTCCAAGCTTCACTCCTTCGCCCCGATCAAACGATACCAAGTAATAATAAAAGAAACCAAGATAAAAGAAAATAGACTTGGTTTATATGCTTGTCAATAATTTCGTGAACGGATACTTAACTGCATGCTTGTTCGTTTGGGAATGGATCATGAATTGCTTGTCTTGTATAATCGCTTGTCTTGTACTCTTGTTGCCTCAACTACAGATTGTTACTTGTATATTGTTCGATCATGGACAACCAGTGCACAGGGTAACGGTCTTGCGGACGATGCTGGGGCACTGGCATCGATCCGGTCCGGGCGAGACCTATTGTTTAGTCTCTTGTTCTTGGCGGAATGGCTTGCAATGCCCCTTGTACTTTCGTTGCACGCCATTCTCGTCAAAGACTATCGTCCATTATGGCAACCAAGCCAGTGATCATCTTGTATATTTAAACCTGTTGCATACTAACTTATGTCTTCGTTCAGGGAAGGCATGGTAAGTATTGTGCAGGTAATTCAGACGGTCAGGTAAAATCCACCTAACGGTGGCACGTTCATTTCAGTAAATTCAATATGCTGCTTACTTGTAAATGAACTAAGGCAAGATAGAAACCCACAAAATATGCATGCTTCACTAAACAACGTGTTGATTGGTATAGTCAGGCTAGCTCGCCTTCACCAGCATATTTCGATATGCTGACCCTCGTTGAAACAGGTTCTCCGCACTAAGGTGAACCGAGCGAGGAGCCGAAGTCGTCTTCCCGATCCAGTCCAGCTGTTAGCGCATCTTCACCGCACATCGAAGCCTTTTGAAGTCCGAAGCTTGCAACTCTTCATACACAAATGCAACTTCGTGGCAAAGCTATCCTCCAGCCTGGAGGTCTTTATCATTTTGAGTTTATAAAAGGATGTAATGTACAGGACTGCTATCTCATTTTGAGTCAACCCTTTTGTAAGCCGTTCGGCATATTAGCTAATTCGTTCAAGAGTTTGTAATAGATGTTCATTATCAATAAAGAGAACTTTTCTATGTTTCAAATCTGTGTTTCAATTTATCTGCGTACTCTGAGTATGTGCTTGCTATGCAAATCATTAAAGCCTTGTACGGGCGCAACTCCAGGCCCACACGGCGGTCACGACTCGGGGGACGCCTCGGGGCGTGACATAGTGGTATCAGAGCACAGATTCAAAGTTCCTTAGACTTCGTGCTGGAAAAGTTCCTTTAACGATCAAAATTCCTGTGCGAACTCTTGAACTCGCTAGGCCAAAATGAGATACGTTCATGCAATAAGTCCATAATACATTATGATCCTAATGTAATTTACCTTCTTTTGAAGGAATGGTACCCGCGCAATCTGCAGCGCAAGTCCCGGACGAAACGCAAGGCCAAGAGAGTAGTTCGGGAACTTCGGGAAGTTCAAAGAGCCAGCGAGCCACGCCAAGCATCGATCCCGTTCAGAAAATACTGCAGATGTTGGGGGAAAACCAACAAAGGGACGAGGCTCGCCATGAACGGGCCGAGAAGCGAGCGGAAGAGAGTCAGCTCAAGTTTCAAGACAATATAGAAGCACGATTCTCAGTCCAACAGAAGCAGGTAGATACCCTGCAGCAGATCGTTCAGACTTTGGCATCCAACCAGTCCGCGGCAACGCCAGCGACTCCGATGGAGCAGCCCGTGCTTGAAGTAGAGACACCGCAAATTCCAAGAGCGAGGGACGTGACTGCCTTCGACTTTGGCCACTTCAAGAAAGTCTGCAACACCCCATTCAACGGGACTGAGGACCCAGTCGTAGCTCTAGATTGGTTGGCCGAACTTGAAGATCACTTCGCTCTGCTAGAGGTCCCCGAAGATAAGCGCGTCTCCTGCGCGCAACTACAGCTCCGCCTCAACGCACACGATTGGTGGGACGTGCATCGACGATCTCTCCAATTTGATCACGGAGAGGAGGCGATCTCGTGGACGACTTTTCGTGCCGCGTTCGAAGAGGAGTATGTACCCCCTCCAGTCCAACGCCAGATGGAGAACGAGTTCGTGCAGCTGCGGCAAGGCAGCATGACAGTTAAGGAGTACGCCGCCGAATTTAACCGACTCTCCAAATTCGCTAGGGCCTATTTACCTGATGCAGCGAGTCGAGCTAGAAGGTTTGAAGGTGGATTACGCCCTGTCATCCATTCGCACGTAGCCATTCCTCAGTATCGAACAATGCGTGAAGTCATGAATCACGCCCTGTCACTCGAACCACACTATCCTCACGTTTCTATCAGCGCTGTGCATACATCCAGTCACAAACGCCAAAGCGACGAGAGAGGAAACAACGGTACAAAGCGTCACAATGATGGAAGAAAGCAGAAAGCAAACAAGCCTTGTAGTTTCTGCAAAAAGACGGGGCATGCAATCGATAATTGTCGCCTGAAACTTGGTTTATGCCTAGCCTGTGGCGGATCAGACCATTCTGTTCGTGATTGTTCCTTGAGTCATGATCGCCGTCCCCGACCGAATAATCCTTAACGGTAGGTCCTGTCCTAAGTTTAGGGACGAAACTTCCAATTAGTTGGGTAGGATGTAGCGCCCCGTTCTCCCGATGCGGAGGGCGCGGCTAAGAAACACAAGTCGGTATCGTTCGATCGGGATAGATTGAATTAAGAACTCGTCCTCGTTATGGATTTGTTTCTTCGGAATCGATTCCCATATTCAGTGGACTGCGCCCCAAGGATCGGCTTAGCGGCAGAGTCAGGAGGGACCTCTCCGCTGCTATCTTTTATTGCCTCGGTTTTCGATGTCGCTTGTTGCTTTCGTGCTTTGAGTTGGTTTTGGGATTTGCTTGTTTTCCTTGAACGGTTTCGATGGTTTTCATTGGTTTCGTTCATTGAACTGCACTTCAATTCTGAGATTTGGAAAAGGGGAAGAGGTATTGATCGAGCTATTCGTAATGCAGATGAACGAAGCTTCCTCCTGCTCCATATAATACTTTCCATTCCAAAGAACAGAGTCGTGAAGCGCCTCTTTCTTTCTCCCTTCCAAAATCTAAGTGAGTGGCTACCAACCCGATTAGCTAGCCCTGCTTCCAAGCTTCACTCCTTCGCCCCGATCAAACGATACCAAGTAATAATAAAAGAAACCAAGATAAAAGAAAATAGACTTGGTTTATATGCTTGTCAATAATTTCGTGAACGGATACTTAACTGCATGCTTGTTCGTTTGGGAATGGATCATGAATTGCTTGTCTTGTATAATCGCTTGTCTTGTACTCTTGTTGCCTCAACTACAGATTGTTACTTGTATATTGTTCGATCATGGACAACCAGTGCACAGGGTAACGGTCTTGCGGACGATGCTGGGGCACTGGCATCGATCCGGTCCGGGCGAGACCTATTGTTTAGTCTCTTGTTCTTGGCGGAATGGCTTGCAATGCCCCTTGTACTTTCGTTGCACGCCATTCTCGTCAAAGACTATCGTCCATTATGGCAACCAAGCCAGTGATCATCTTGTATATTTAAACCTGTTGCATACTAACTTGTGTCTTCGTTCAGGGAAGGCATGGTAAGTATTGTGCAGGTAATTCAGACGGTCAGGTAAAATCCACCTAACGGTGGCACGTTCATTTCAGTAAATTCAATATGCTGCTTACTTGTAAATGAACTAAGGCAAGATAGAAACCCGCAAAATATGCATGCTTCACTAAACAACGTGTTGATTGGTATAGTCAGGCTAGCTCGCCTTCACCAGCATGTTTCGATATGCTGACCCTCGTTGAAACAGGTTCTCCGCACTAAGGTGAATCGAGCGAGGAGCCGAAGTCGTCTTCCCGATCCAATCCAGCTGTTAGCGCATCTTCACCGCACCTCGAAGCCTTTTGAAGTCCGAAGCTTGCAACTCTTCATACACAAATGCAACTTCATGGCAAAGCTATCCTCCAGCCTGGAGGTCTTTATCATTTTGAGTTTATAAAAGGATGTAATGTACAGGACTGCTATCTCATTTTGAGTCAACCCTTTTGTAAGCCGTTCGGCATATTAGCTAACTCGTTCAAGAGTTTGTAATAGATGTTCATTATCAATAAAGAGAACTTTTCTATGTTTCAAATCTGTGTTTCAATTTATCTGCGTACTCTGAGTATGTGCTTGCTATGCAAATCATTAAAGCCTTGTGCGGGCGCAACTCCAGGCCCGCACGGCGGTCACGACTCGGGGGACGCCTCGGGGCGTGACAACTAAGACTTGATTGTGACTTTATTAAAGGTTGGAGAGCTGGTATTCTTAAAGATTTCCCCGACACGTGGCACCATTAGGTTCGGAAGTAGTGGAAAACTCAGCCCAAGATTTATTGGACCTTTTGGCATTCAGGAGAAAATCGGAGAAGTGGCATACCGACTGGCATTGCCACCCTCTCTGGATGGAGTACATAACGTCTTCCACGTGTCGCAGCTGAGGAAGTACGTGTCAGACCCCAGCTACATTTTGGATCACTCAGAGCTCGAAGTAGGCCCAAGTCTGACTTACCAGGAGCAACCCGTGGAGATACTGGATCGCTCGGAGAAAGTCCTACGGAACCAGGTTATCTCCCTGGTTCGCGTAGCTTGGAAGCACCATTCCCCCGGCGAATCCACCTGGGAGCGAGAAGACGAGATTAGAGAGCGATACCCCTATCTTTTTGAACCCTGAGGTATATTTTATTTTTCGGCCTTTCCTTTCGTGCCTTGTTATTCTTAAATTTTGAGGACAAAATTTTTGTAAGTTGGGTAGGTTGTAAACCCCCTGAACTTTCAAATTATTAAATCTTGGATTTTTCCCAATTTTCTGGAATTTTCTGAGAATTTTCTGTAATTAAAATCAAGGTTTTTAATTAATAAATGATTTTTAATTGGCAATAAATAATATTAAAATATTATGAAAATAATATTTTGGGTGTAAAATGAAAAACTGGACTTAGGGTAATTTTTCTGGATTTTTCTGGGCCTCAGACCTATTTTTAAATGCCTAAAAACTATTTTTACTAATTAACTAATTAATTAAACTGTTTATTAAAATATTATTATTATTATTATTTTTTTTTTTTTTTTTTATTTTCTTGGGCCGGCCCGGCCCAGTGGACCGGCCCAGCAACCAGCCCCCAGCCCGCTTCCTTGCGGGTCGGGCGGGTTTGCCCGGACCCGTTAGCCGCCCGACCCGGAGACCCTTTCTCCCCCAGCCCCCACGCTGCCCCGCGTCCGGCGCCGCCGCCCGCGCCCGCCGCGCCACGTCCCCGCTCCTCCCGGCTCGCCTCCGCCTTCCCCGCCATGACGCCGCCATCCCCGGCCGACCCAGCACCCCCCAGCCCTATAAAACCCTTCCCCTTCCCCTTTCCAGCCACCCGTCCGCCCCTCTCCTCCGGCGCCGCCCTCCTCGAGACCCGGCCACCCCGCCTGACCCTCGCCCCGCCTCGCCGTACCCAGCCCCGCTTCCGCCGCACCCCGCCGAGAGCCACCAGTCCCTCATCCTCTTTCCCTCTCCTCCAGCACCCGCCTCCGGCCTCCCCACGAACAGCAGCCGCCGTCCCCGGCGCCGCCCCGCTCCACCGTGCCTCCGCCCGGCCGTGCCCCAGCGCCGGCCCCGACCGCCTCCGGCCAGCCAGCGCCACCCCAGCCTCCGGCCGGCCCGCCGCAGCTCCCAGACCTAACCCTAGCCCTAATTTTGGACTCGGACACGTCGAACCGTGTCGGACACAATTTGGCCCTGATTTTCAGGTCCCCTTCAGGTATTCATAACTTTCGCCTCGTAGCTCTGTTTCCAATTTCGCAAATTGCGTTGTGAAGCCTGTATGACCCTCTCGGTGTCCGGACAAACTGTTCGGGGCATCGCGTCCTGTGGTGATCGCACACCGCGATCCAAAAACAGGAAAAACCAGACCCTGTTTCACCCCGGAACTGTGTCCGCCCCGCCAAACGGGACAACTTGGTCGCGTGCGGTCTTCACAGATACGTACGCATCGTCGATACGGACGTGTGAGTTTTCGTGGAAGCTGATTCGGGTGTGCGTGCACACCGAAATCAACGCGTATCCGCGGACATCGCCATGTATCCGCCTTTTCTGCAATTCACCCTAACTTCGTGCACACTCGTCAGACCGAGACGAAACTTGCGCCATCGGACTCGTAGCGATACGCTGGCCATGTGGGTCAAGTTTGGTTCGATTCTGAGAACGTTGACAAAATCGCGTGTAGTGGGCCCCACAGGCCCCGCTCGACGGGCGATTTTGTGTTCGGCTCATCGGAATCCAAATCTGGAAGTTCCGTTGGGTTCGTATCAGCATTCCTGACCTGTTGACACTAAGTTTGGTGAATTTGGAGACCTTTGACCCGGACGCATTTTTCGGTGCAAAGCGGGCCCATCGGCGGACCCCGTTTTGACCCAAAACTGTCGTTTTTGCCCTTGTCTCCAAATTGGACCCAAGGACAGACATTTCTAACTATTTGACATCTTCTGAGAGTGATGGTAATGTCTATTTCAGCTTTTGGACTCATCTCTGGAATTTTCCCCCGAGTGCCAATATTAATCAGATCCAAACAACAGGCAAGTACCTGCACCTCAAGTTAATCTTTATATATTATGATAATTAATTCCCTGTCTTACATGTACCCTTGATGATTACACCTCGTGTTAGAAATGTTGAATTTTATGTCTTGAATATTGGTAGTTCCTGTCTTGTTTTCCATGTCGGGTGGGAGAATACCTAGAAGGCATGTAGTTTACCCTTCCCCTTGTCATGTTTAATAGCTGTTGGTACACGACTGTACCTCAGCCGGATCTCGATTTCCCCTGTTTAATAGCCGTTCATGACGGCCAGATTAGCCTTATAAACCCCTACATGCCAACTATGTATTCTAAAAACAAACACAAGTTCACACAGATAGTTCTGGTCATGTTATATTTCTTGCTGGCTATTGTAGTTTCATTTCCTGTTTCATTTATTTCTGTTTCTCATATTCCTGTTTACAGTTAACTCTGAGATAATAATGTTCTGTTAATGCTGTTTCTCAACATGATATCCAATATTTAATTGTCATAAAATATTTAGTTTAACCTTGTTGTGCACTGTGTACTTTGCTCCTTTCCTGACTGGATCTGTTGATTTAGGCGATGATGAGGATCTTGCCCCTACTTATTATGGTCCCTATGAGGGGACTGATGATACCTATGAGGAGCCAGAACCCACCTAGGAGACCCCTACTGCTGAGTAGCTAGTAGTAGCTATCTTTCTTTCTATTCTTATCTTATTTATCGGGTTTGTCCCCGATTTCAATATTGAATTCCTGTACTAAAACATTTGAATCTGTTGTCACATTTATTTTCAGTTGCAATCTTAAGTTTCAATTACCATTATTATCTTGCCTATGTTATTTGTGAATGAGCTAGTTAGTAAATATGGATTGACCTAGACAGCGTACTACCGCCGACTCTGCGGCGTAGGCTGGACGTACCCACGCACTCGTGCCCGAATTTTCGGGTGTGGGTCGTGACAGGATATAGGGTTCATCTTGAGGATCTAATTCCATATTATCAAGTGTAATATCTCCTTCCTAGTAAATCAATAAGTGATTTTTGAATAAATTCTTAACACTAATCTTGTGAATTTGTATTTTACAAATAATACTCCTAGTAAATATTTTTCCTAAATAGTGTTAATAAGTATATATATACTAGTACTATACATCCAGTCCAACCTATTAGTTGATCAGTCCAACCCAATTGACTACAAGCAGTGTAAACAAGTGAAGCAGTATACTATGAAGAGTTTATAATGATCTACTCGAAGCATTATCGGAGTCTACTAGCACGAAGCTAAGGTAGCATGCGATGGGTCCAATTAAAAGCCAAGTATCATTTCCATGTTCTAACACCAGCAATATAAGATGGGATTATTTTCTTATCTAGGTGCGTTGTATTCTTTATTAGCATACAAGGGGTGATTCACCTAGCAACTAGCATGTATCGTCCATATTTTATGTGTGCAGGATAAGTAAAGACAAGTTCATCGTAGTCACCCACCTTAGAGATAATTTGCCTCGGTCGAACGATACTCAGAACGAGCCTTTAAAAGTCTAAGTATGAACTCCTGAAAGGCCAAGTCTGAAATCATTTGCCTTAAGCAAGTCTTCTCACTGAGCAAAGCGGGTCAGGTCATCGCACTAGCACTGTTTGAATTGGCTATCTATTTGAACGGAATGGGTCATTTCAGATTGTACATTAAAAATAATAATCCTGATATTGTAATGATACTTCTGATAAATTCTAATAGTGGCTCAACGTAGCGCACTCCTGACTTGAGAATTTCTGTAATTATTCTGATCAAAGATATTAGTAGCACATGTATTGTATGACATGTATCCCCGTGGTTGATTTTGATTATACTCGTCAAGTTACTATCATGTCTTGTATCATGTCTAAGGCAGATTCCTGAGCACCACATTCGAGAATCCTTGATAATTGTCCAGGCTAATAACTAGAATAATAATCTAGAAAGTATCTAAAGAGATTTTTTGGCTACATGCAATTCCGGTAATCCCAACGACACCTGATGGATTTGGAGCTCTTCGTCGTGAGGGGCACACTTCCAGCACACCGTCGAGTATTACATTATCAAAAAAGATAAAAAATGATTATACATGATAAATCTATACTATGTACATGTTCGTCTAGATAACTCGGATAGTCTGCAGGGCATGTGGCTTTAAGGAATCCCAAATTGTATGTGTTAGTAATTAGGACTGTGATAACCCTAATTAGCTATTGATAGCAAGTCGTAGGGCATGATTGGCCATGATCACTTGATTTTTAATCTAGTCATGTCCTGATTTCATTAACAGTTAATCCAGAAATGGTAACCGGAGTACTGATTACAGATGTCCATGTTTAATTACTCATGAACTGCTTAACTGTTATCTTACCCGTTGTACTATTTAACTGTTACCTTACCTGATATTTCTTACTAATCTATCTGCTTGATGGTTTTAGTTTATAAGTTTGGCTCCCTTGTGGTACTTTTTATTTTGGGGTCTGACCCCACTGGTTTTGTATGCCAGATTTCGGAGAAGGACCACAGGATCTTTCGTATTTTCCGTCTCAAGATGGTGAACACCAGGAGCACCCGAGGACATGAGTGGGTTTCTTCTTCAACACCCACTTAATCTTATAACTATTACTCTTGAGACGTTTAACCACCGAGCACGTGTTTAGCACATTTTTGGAATATAACATTCTAGCCTACGGGCCTACATGTAAAGCATATTCTAGACTATAGCTAGAGCTGATCATATAATATTGTACTCTTTCTAGTTCTTCGTTTTGTAAATAGCTTCATGATCATCTGTGTATGTATAGTTTGAAATACCTCACTATTATGTTTCGTAATCATACATCTTGTAACTTATTGCTTGCTTGAGATTGAGACACCTAGGATTCTTGACCCAGGAATGAATGTTGGATTATAGAGTAAAAACCCCATATCTCTAGACAGTCGTGACCGTATCTCGGGGTATTAAGTAATATGGTATACGTAGATGGCTTTGTCCTCCTCCGCTCTCCAGTATTCTGGTTCTGGGGCATGACAATATGTCCCGTGTCGAAGCACGTTACTTAACTATACGAGATCATTCCAACTTTAGGTAGCAAGCCTGTTGGAAGTCTCACCATACCCTGTACCAAAGTACATTTTCTTGATATGCGACACAATCATTTCAGCGCCCGGGGAAACCCGCCTAAAAGCCCCGTTATACCGTGCTAGGAGAGTGCTCTCAAATTTACTCCTAGGTCGATACGATTTCGGCCGCGCCACCCGGTGTATTTTTCGGATGGCTCTGGTACATCTCGTTCGAAGAAAACCAAACCTGTGCACGGACAGCCCATGACCATTTACCATGCAACATTTCTACTCGACGTAGTATTTCGTTCTCGCACGATCTCAAGGCACCATGCCACATTCGATAGTTTCGATAATGTAAGTACGACGAGGTACGTGTCTACTCGCCCTACTATTTAAATGTAAGTAAAGAGAGGTACGAATCGACTCACCCCACTATACTCTAGCGCCTCTTCGTCCTTTGATTCATTATTTCATGGCGACCCCTAGTTGCCAAATACTCCGAGTCACTATGTCGCTTCTCGATACAGTGTTCCATGGCGCCCTATCCCTGATCGATAGTTCTGTCGCACCATTCCCTTTCTGATTGCTTGAGATATCTTGTATCCCTTCTTGACAGTTTCGTGGTCTGAACCATAACTGCCTGCTTCACTTATGAAGCATTATTATGATTCTCATTCGATACTCGTGCTCTTGATGCACGCCTCGATATGCATTATTTTAATATTCTATCTTAGTGTTCAACTTATGTTACAACTTCTATTCTCCGAACCATGCTTGTTCAATATATAATATCGCTAGCACGGAACTGATGAATTCCATTAAGCATGAAGGAGCAGAGGAGAAGGGCCAGGGCCTGCTCACCTTTACTTATCTCCTTAGTCGTTCTGCTGAGTTGACACATCATATCGCTCTACCCGAGTCAATACAGCTTATCCCCAAATATTCGTGGTCTGATACGAAGCACGATTTACTTAACTGGTTTAACCATGCGAGCAAGCCGTGCTTATCAATCATTCGATCCGAACAGATTCAAGGAAGACTGCACCATTGCTTAAGTCCCACTATCTCTGTACTACTCTAATTTATTCCATTGATTCCCTTGCACGATGCTTGACTCCGTGCATTTGTCCACATCGAGGCGATAAATCGAATATCAAAAAGTTCTATGTAAAGCCGGTAAATAAAACCAAAATCTGAATCAATACTTGTTCTCGAATTTGTCTTATCTTAATTCAAAACTCAATGCCTCGTTTCCATTCCGACTTATGTTATGCAACCAACACAAATATCTTGTTTCAATCCGACTCAGCATAATGTACCATGCGGATCGAGGCATTACATAATATACCACTCAAAACATGGTTTGTCCCCAAACCAAAATTAATGCTCATTCCTTTTCGATGATACTCAATCTTTGTTAATACTGCCTCAAATTTACTGTCTTTGTTTCATGTCTAACACTCTTACAAATTTCTTAACTTCACATTGCTTTCCTACATATCCATTCGAGTTCAACATATCTTTTAGTTTGGATTTGTACACATATTTTAGGCTCCCCGAAATATATGCATTTCAGCCTAGCTCAGTGATAGCGAAGTCGGACAAGTTGCAGGTGCGACTTTATTTTCAAAAATACTATATGTGTCATTCTCCCGACTGAACTGACCTTAGTATCTATTCTCGTAACTCATTCGCATATGCACTATTTCTAAACACCTGAATTCTGCCATAACCGTCTACCATCATTATATGTTTCATGCTGACAATTCTGACTTGCACATTGCATCGAGTCATTACGCAATCTGAGCATAACGAGTCTTCGCAACACCTTCTCGTTCCTCAAATTTTTAATATCAATAATCCTAAGTAAGCATTGCATCAAGCCCTTTGTGCATACGATCATAAGAAAATTTCTATAACGCACTCCCGTCCAACTGTTAGCTACCTCTTATCCAACTATTTATGAAGTCTTGCTTCATATAGACTGAGTCCAACATATGCAAGAACCGTCTGCCTCAAATCACACTATCGCTTGCGCCATCTATTTTTCATGATTATCCTTCTCTGAACTGCCGATGCATCAACATCTAAGTTCACCCCTGTTAGGCAACTTACCTAGACAACATAATAAGTCTTCCCGATGCAAGGGACTAACTTAAACCGACCATTCCGGTCTATCTTCTTTTCTCAAAATACACTGATATGCTATCACACCGTCTCGACATATTTTGTTAGCATTGATCGAATCGATAATCAACGCTAACTATCCTTTGGATTTTGCTATAAAATCGATGATGCTCAAAGGCATCACTCTATCGAGTACGAAATCACCAACCATCAAAATCCTGCTATGTTATATTTTCCAGCCGAAGGCTATTCCATCGAATTCTGAAATTTATATTCGATCGCTTAGACTTATCCTCAACATGTACAATTCAATATTTATCCTCGACGCAAACTCTTATGCATCATCTTTCGATCATCTTATGGGTCTCCAATGATTACTTTGATTCAGCGATCAAGTTTCTAGGGTCATTTGCCCCGAAGCTACACTAGATAATTGTGGATCATCAACGATGGACAGTTACTAAGAACCATGCTATATCTTATTCCGAAGCCAAACTAATTTTGACAAGTTCTATGGAATTCTATCCAAATCTGAGAGTACGTTTCAAAGTCTGAAATGCATGCACTACCTGCCAACATATCAGCTAACCAAGAAACATCTAGCCGTCTTAGAGTTTGAGTCTATCTACCCTTTGATTGATATCCGAGATACTCTATACTTGGCGAAACCATTCTCAATCGAACCGCCAATCCCGCTAGCACATCTCGCTAACTCTATCATTTTGCCCTGAATCTATCAAGTAAATTCCCGTCTGATCGATCGATACAACTTCTCGTATCGTTACTCGCAACTTTCTGAATCGTAAACATTACTCTGTTTTATATCCTTTATCCCGCTTAAGTTTTTTGCACATCTATTTCGCTTGAGCGATACTGTAATTCATCTCAACGTCAAGTCCTGCCAAGTTTTCTCAAAAATTCTATCCCTTATGATCCTTGCCCCCGTTTTGATCATTCACATCGCTATGTTAATTTTTATACGTTTCGTTCATGCCACACAGTCCCGATGACTTGCGCACAATTCCTTATGATAAGTTTATTCCAACTATATCCATTCTGATACACCACATCTGTCTATGTTTTATAGGAAACTTGCGTACTCTCGTTACACCATCCCGCTAATATCTGCCTCTGTTTATCTCTCAATCACGTAACCAAGTTACCGATCAAAGTCACAAGCAACAACGATCAAGTCCTCGATGTTTTATATGACAAGAACTATTTTGAATCTTTCATTCCCAAATGAGTCCCTCTACTCGGCCAATAATTTTTTTGCGTTTACAAATCCACGGACTACGCTTGTTACTCATGGATTTGCATCGATCCCTGGCGCACATATGCACACCTAGCCGCCTATCGATTTCCTTTGGTATTCTTAGCCAATTGTCCGTCTTATACTTTTTGAATTCTCTTCTGATATAACATTTGTTCGACTCGAGAGTCTGTTCTCGGTCGTTCGAATATAATACATCAAAGAATACTTGAGTCACACACGACCTTGCAATTTCCTAAACCAGTCTCGGCATTATCCAATCCATTGTGGGCAATCTATCACTGTTTATGCAAATGTCCTGTTGCACGCATCTCTTCGTGGTATGACATATACCACTCAGAAATTGATCCACTCTTTGTATCGTACTTCCTTTGCCTCGATTTGATATCTATTCTGAACTTTCCATCCTGCGATGATTCTACCGACCACAAACTCAGCATTCACTTACTAAAAGTCTAACACAAAACCCAGCCAACATACGAACCATCTTACTATTTCTGTTAATTCCTGTCCGTTGCATCTCGTGCAATATTTCCTTTTAATATTCCAACTATTACTTAAACGTTCAATCTATTTGTTATCGTTTAACCACGTATATGCTATCATTCAAGAGATCGACTTGTTGTACTGATACAACAAATATCGCTCGAATCGACTTGCCGCACGCTATGCAACAAAGCTGCACGGTGTTACTCGTTATTACGATAAATAAAGATTAAAGCAGTAAACACATACAATAGTTTAAGTTTATATAGACTCATTATATGGAACATCTAGTTTACCATCAAGTAGATTCAAGATTCGTTCAATACGCATAAGCATCTTTGAATTTATGATGAAATGAATGATTGTCCAAGGAAGTTAACCTGGCAATCTGATACCACTTTATCACGCACCGACTATGTAAAGTTAATAATCGTCCCCCGGGCGTGATATCGTGGGTGCCTAGATTGCGCAACGCACAAGCCAAGAAGATAAAATAATACGGTTTTTATAGAAAATACCGAGTCGCAGCGAAAGATTTTTAGAGTCAATATGAAAAATTCAGAGTATATGAAGTGAAGCTCTTTTATTGATAATTGTAATGGTTACAAAGGCTTGAATAGCCCCCATTAAATATGCCAAGTTGGCTTACAACACTCGTTTATCTCTCTTGCTTACAAATGATTTTCACCGTTCCATACATTATGTCTTCATATATCCAAGCTAAGGCCTCGTACTTGAGAACCTGAAAGAGGATGCCCACAAACGTGGGTCAATACGCAACTTGTACTAGTGAGCAGGATAACCCACTCACCTAAACCGATACTAAGTTATCATGTAAAACATGCAGATTATATAGTGATCTTTCTATTAGAACTTAGATGAATTTAAATTCATGTCGAGGCACGCCTCGAAAGCAGTAAATCATGCTCGCATGTAAACTTTAAAGTAATGAAAGCAAATTAACATATAGGCATTGAATTCACTTAAGCGGACAAGCATATTATTCTCGATCGCATTGGTAAGTAACTTATTGTATTTGGTCACCTCGATCTCTAACCATGTTATATTTGAATCGCATCGTTAACTAAGCAAGCAATACTTGTATCGCTTATGAAACGCATGAAACACGTTAAATCACCTTGCTCAATAGCGACTCTGAATCTATAGCCGATGTGCACACTCTTGCTCGACGTAAGGCGACATTCATCCTCCTAGCTCAAACGTTCGATATTCCATCGTCTTTTATCTATATGCAGGTCACTAATGACAAGAGCGCTATACTTGGGCTATTTTTAAGCATTAAACGACATGCCCTATCAGTTCAGAGCATGATTCCTACTGAAGGTCCCGCAATGCCAAGACATTAGGGCGCATCCTCTCAGTCTGAGTCGACCTTAGGTCCCCATATATCCCGTGCTGAAGCACATTACTTGAGTATGCGAGATCTTTCCAACTCTAGGTAGCAAGCATGTTGGAAGTCTCGCCATACTCCGCGTTGAAGCGCGTTTTCTTGATATACGACACAGTCATTTCAGCGCCCAAGAGCAACCCGTCTGAAACCTCCGCTATACCGTGCTAGGAGAGCACTCTCAAATTTTCTCTTAGGCCGATATGATTCCGGCCGCACCACCCAATATATTTTTTGGATGGATCCGGTACATCTCGTTCGAGGAAAACCAAACCCGTACACGGGCGTCCATGACCATTTACCATGCAACGTTTCTACTCGACGTAGTATATCATTCTCGTGTGGTCTGAAGGCACCATGTCACATTCGATAGTTTCGATAATGTAAGTATGACAAGGTACGTGTCTACTAGCCCTACTATTTAAATGTAAGTAAAGCGATGTACGAATCGACTTGCCCCACTATACTCTAGCGCCTCTTCCTCCTTCGATTCATTATTTTATAGCGACCTGTAGTCGCCAAATACTCCAAGTCACCGTGCCGCTTCTCGACACAGTGTTCCATGGTGCCCTATCTCTGATCGATAGTTCTTTGGCACCATTCCCTTTTCCGATTGCTTGAGATATCTCGTATCCCTTATTAACAGTTCCATGGTCTGAACCACAACTTCATGCTTCACTTATGTAGCATTCTTATGATTCTTGTTCGATACTCATGCTCTTGATGCATGCCTCGATATGCATTGTTTCAATGTTCTATCTTAGTGTTCAACTTATGTTACAACTTCTATTCTCCAAACCACGTCTTTTGAATCTATAATATCGCTAGCACGGAACTGATAAATTTTATTAAGCATAAAGGAGTAGAGGAAAAGGGTCAGGGCCCGCTCACCTTTACTTATCTACTTAGTTGTTCTGCAGAGTTGACACTTCCTATCGCTCCACCTGAATCGACACAGCTTATCCCCAAATATCTGTAGTCTAATGCGAAGCACAATTTACTTAACTGGTATAACTATGCGAGCAGGTCATGCTTCTTAATCATCCGACCCGAGCAGATTCAAGGAAGACTACACCATTGCTTAAGTCCCACTATCGCTGCACTGCTCTGAGTTAATCTACCGATTCCCTTTCATGATGCTTGACTCCGTGCATTTGTGCACATCGAGGCGATAAATCAAACCTCAAAAAGTTTACGTAAAGCATGTAAATAAAACTAAAACCTGAATCAATACTTGTTCCTGAATCCGTCTTATCGTAATGCAAGCAAATCAATGCCTCGTTCCCATTCTGACTTATGTTATGCAACCAACCCAAATATCTCATTTTAATCTGACTCAGCATAATGCACCGTGCGAAGCGGGGTGCATTACAAGATATGGGTACAAGACATGTGTAATCTAATTACGAAGCATTATAATAATAATGGTAAAATATCTTGCTTATAGGGTACTTGCTTGATCCTTCCGACGAAAATTATGGACTACAAACTTGAGATGAAGGAACCATCGATATACTAGCTACTCACAATCACAAATGCAGTCCAAATATTTTCCCCGTATAACAATTTCGCATAAAAGGTTAGTTTCTTGTTATCAAAGTAACATATTAACTTAGATTATTTACTTGGAAAGTACTCTATCAAAATAGGGTTCAAGCAGGCCTAACTGAATCTACTTTAGTTTTATAAACTATGTACCATAAATCAACAAATAATTTATTAAGAAGTTAACTTTGTAATTCGTGGACATGTGGCACACAAATCAAGGTAAATATTGACAAAAAAGTCACTATCTCAAAATATAGATTTGATAACTTGAAACTGTGTATTTTAGCGCTACGAAAGTGCTAAAATCAACCGTTTGCCCATCGAGTTTATTCGTTAAAAGTTATTCATGTTTTAGGCTCTAAATCAAAAACTAGTTTTGTAAAGCCCCTCAAAAATCATTTTTGTAGATGGGTTATGGTTAGAAAATTTTGGTTTAGCATCAGGTGTTTGAGGTTTAGAAATTAGGCTAAGTTGACTGGTTCTTTATTTAAACCCTTGGTGCACCCTACCATTGCTACAATATTTGGAGCCCAACCATAGTCCTAAATTTTCAACAAATTATTGCACTCTTGACTTGACAAGCCAACCTAGGCGCTGGAGTTTTCCGTCACTCACAAACACAATCCCTTGTGCTCTAATTTAATTGCACAACTTTCCCGTCCTGGAATTAATTCTTTAATCCTATGTCGCGTACCTTTGTCGTTGCCATCAATTTTCGGACACAAGCTCAGCCCGTTTAGCCGAACCAATTAAAGGGTCCAATACTGACACCAAGCCTACACCATTCATGACCTTCGTGTCACTCCTAATTGAAACCCCATGTGCCCCCATTTAATTTAAGAGCACATAACATTTTATTTTAATTAAATTAGGGATACCAACTTTGACTAATCCCAACTTAACCCCAATTTAACACAATACCCCATTCATTAAGCCCATACAAAATACACAATACCCCCTCACCCTACATAACACCAAATACCACTTTCCACACCAAATCCACATCATTTTTTATTCATGTGCAAATACCCAAAAATTAAGGGGCTTATTTGCAAATATGGTGCTAGGTGTCACTACCCTATTGGTCAAGGCCAGTGAAGAAAACCCCCTCCCCCTCTTTGATCGGTCCAATCACCACACTCTCTCTCCTTTTGTATGAACACTTTCTCCATGTTAAATCTTGGCCCTCCATTCAAAACGAAGCATCATCCTCACCACACAACCTCCTATATAATCACTCATCCTCACCCCATTTCCCAATATGCTGGCCCTAATCCTAAGGAACCTAGAAAACCTCCCTCTCTCTCTCCTCCCTCTTTCCTTCACCATGGTCGAACTTCTCCCATTCTCTTCTTCTTCCTCTTTACTTCTCCTTCTCCTTCACTCCACGAACTGCCACCCACCTCTTCTTCTCTAGCCGAGTCACCCCTGTTGTCGACCCCGCGTCTTCTCCGGCAAGAACCCGATGTGCCACCCCTGCTGTCGACCCCCGCGTCTTCTTCGACGAGAACCCGACGCTGCCAACCGCTGCAGTTGACCATCCTCGCTCCATCACCTGCAGTCGACCCCCGCTACTTCTCCAACGAGAACCCGACGCTGCCAACCACTCGACCATCATCGCTCCATCACCTGCAGTCGACCCCCGCGTATTCTCCGGCGAGAACCCGACGCTGCCAACCGCTGCAGTCGACCATCCCCGCTCCACCACCTGCAGTCGACCACCGCAGCTTCACAACTCCGACCGAGCACCTGATGTTAGTTCACTACCACTACCTCCACATTACTCCATCTCGACCACCGCTGCTACACCTACACCTTCCACCGTCTACCACTACCCCGCTCCACCGCCACGTCCACCTCGACGACCACCTCCAGTCACCCGAGCACCGGCCACTTGGTTGCTGCCTTCCCCCGCACGACCACCACCCTTTTCCCTTCCTCCACCCATAGCCACCTCAATAGACCACCACGATCCACCACTACCTCCAGTACCTCGACGAACCACCCTCGTACCACCACCAACTCCACGGCTAGCACCACCACCTCCACGACCAGCTACACCACCCCCCGCTACCTCGGTTGACACGCGTGCTACTCCTGAGGTCGACGTCATCACTGACCGGAGCCGCAACATCGACGTTGCCACCACCCGCAAACACCGGGGTAACCCCTCACCCTTCTCTTATAGTGTAGTTTGCTATAAGAGAACCTAGTTAGGGTTTATGAATGATACACATGCGTTAGGGTTTATAGTGTATTTCCATGCATTGTTGTTAGGTATTGAGGAGTATGTGTTGTGATATCATAAGTTGGTCATTTGTTGATGATTTGATAACTAATGACGAATTGATTGAGGTGTATGTGTTGTGATATCATAAGTTGGTCATTTGTTGAGGACCTGATAACTAATAATGAATTGATAAAGGAGTAGCTATGTATATGTGAGCTTTGTATATGTGAAACGGTGTTCGAATAATAAAATGACTGTTTTATAATTGAGGGTTTAATAATTAATAATTATTTTATTCGAGGATGAGCATAGCTGAACTACTGAAAACACCGTGATAAATAGTATGATTGAGGATTTGGTTTGATGATGTTATACAGATGATTGATCGTATTAGATGCAACGTACCTGTAGTCAACCTTGGTCAACCCTCTAGCTTAGTGTCTATGTGAGCTATGTAACTAAAACTGAAGCCTATGCTAGACGTGTGTCACCTCTTATTTTAGAATAGCATCGTGATAGTTTATTGATTGAGCTTGTATCTCGTCTCTAGGTACTACGGGATTCGTGAACTTGGACGTTGTACCGGAGCCCCATCTTCAGCATCCGGATCCAGGCAAGTGTACCTTGCCATCCTGTATCTCAGTTTCTAGATTACTATTTATTTATTGTATGCGTTGTGCGTTGTAAACCCCCTGATTTTTCTGGAATTTTTAATACAAATTTTTATAATTTTTTAGAATTTTTTGGGATTTTTATTAATTAAAACCAAGGTATTTTGAAATTAAATAATTTTTAAATAATGTTAATTAATATTAAAATATTATGAAAATAATATTTTTGGGTGTAAAATGAAAACAATTAGACATAGGATAATTTTTCAGAAATTTATTGGACCCCAAAAGCATTTTTAAAACCCTAAAAATCAAGTTTTAAATTAAACTCGGTTCAAGTGAACCAAACCAACCCGAACCGGACCCGATTCAATTGAACCGACCCAAACCCTGCGGGTCGGATCCGGGTCTAACCCGCCGATCCGAAACCCGATTACCCGACCCGGCTCCGCCTACCCGAAACCCTTTTCTCTCCCCCAACCCTGGTGATTCTCCTCCGCCGCAACCGCCGTGGCCCTCCGGCATCCTGCGCCGCTCTGGCTTCCTGCAACGCCCGCCGCAGCCGTCTTCTCCTCTTCCCGAACGGCCGCCGTTCCTCCTCCTCCCTCTCACCCCTATATAAACCTAGCTCCGCCGCCTGAACCGTACCCTAGCCACCCCCGCAGCGCCTCGAGCCGGCCATCTCCCTCAGAGCTCCGTCGTCCCCGTCGTCATCCCCTCAGTCATCGTCCCCGACCTCGACGAAGCCCAGCGCTCCGCCTCCCTCTCTCCTCCAGCCTGACAGCTGCAGCAGCAGCCCCGGCCGTCATGCCACCTCCCCGCAGCCTCGTCTGAGCCGTCCTCGGCCTCCTCCGCCCGAGCAGCCCACCCAGCCGTGCCTAGCCGCCTCCGGCGAAGCCCCCAGCCGCAGCACCTCAGCAGAGCCGCCTCCGCCTCCCTCAGCTCCGGCGAGTCTCCGGCCATCGAACCCTAGCCCGGACACAGGACACTGTGCCGTGTCTCATTGTGTCGTGTCGCCTCGCGGACACAAGAAATTCGGTTTCCGCGGAGCCCTGTTCAGTTACCCTTTTCTCTCTCCTCGTTGCCCCATTTTTCGTTCCGTCTATTGTGACGCGAATCCTGCGTGACCCTCTCGATGAACGTGCAACCCGCTCGGTGTGTCGCGTCCTGTGGCGATCGCAAACTGCGATCCAAAAATAGGAAAAACAATACCCCATTTCCCCCCGGAACTGAGTGTGCCCCACCAAGAGGGACGACTTGGTCGAGTGCAGTCTTCACCGAAAGGTGCGCGCTGTTGATACGAACGTGTGGGATTTCACAGAATTTGATTTGGATGTGCGTGCACACCAGAATCAACGCGTATCCGCCGACAACGTCCCGTATCCACCTATTATGGATCTCGTTGTAACTTGGTGTACACACGTCGGATCGAAACAAAACTTGTGCCATCGAACTCGTAGCAATACGCTGGTCATGTGACCCAAGTTTGGTTCGATTCTGAGAATGTTGACAAAATCGCGTATCGTGGGCCCCGCGGCTCCACTTGACGGGCAATTTTATGATCGGCTCATCGGAATCCAATTTTAGAAGTTCCGTTGGGTTCGTATCATCGTTCTGGACTTGTTGACACTAAGTTTTATGAATTTGGAGACCATTGCTTCTGACACGTTTTTTGGTGCGAAGTGGGCCACATATGGACCCCGCTTTGACCAGAAACTGTCATTTTTGTCCCTGTGTCCAAATTGGACTCAAGGACAGGCGTTTCTAGCTATTTGATATTTTCTGAATCTGATGGTGATATTTATTTCAGCAACCGAAGGACTACCTGCAAATCCCGCTGCTGTCAGAGCTACAGTTGGAGTCAGAACCCCAGGCAAGTGTACCTTGCCAACATTGTAATTCTTGTTACATATTTCTTTGATTTATTTATATCTTGTACATGCTTAACCTAGGGCCGTGTGAGTTTACTTAGCGTCCGATTAATAGTCGGGTGCCAACACCGTACGCGGAGTTGTGTAACGTCACCTAGAGATGGATATCGTGATCCTTTGTATTCTCGTGCTTGCATTATCAAGTACTTTATAACCCAGAACACCTAAAATTATTCATGAGACAGAATCTTCATGAGATATTCATGGTGATTCTGTATAGGATACAGATTTTATGATATATACTTTATTCATATGCTTAGATCTTATTTTGACTTGTTGCATTAGTTTTTATCATGCGTGACATGGACATGAGACATCGTGAAACTGTGACGTGAGATTACATTGGGTGGGGAGAGATTTACCATACAAAAGGCTGATTATATATATATATATATATATATATATATATATATATATATATATATATATATATATATATAATGTTATCTGGAGGTGTCTTAGACTCTAACACAGAGCTTTGACACATGTACGGTCCCTTCGAGAAAATACTGGTATAGGTTTCTCCGACACAGATCCTATAGTAGTCTCAGCCCGAGTATGACTAAAACTCTCATTTACATATCACTTAGCAGGTTATATAGTTTACCCTATTATTTTATTTATTGATGCACTGCTTTTATTTTGGCATGAGTTATTTTGTACCTTGCTATGTCCCCTGAGGACCTGGATCCGGATTATGTCCCCAGGATTAGCAGACGAGGTCTATCTAGAGGTATACGGGACCGAAGCAGAAGCAGGAACATGTGCATACATTGGAACAGAACCCGGAACCGAGGACGAGGTGATTGCAGAGGATTTCTCCTGAGTATATGTTTCTTATATGCTCAGCCTTGATACAATTAAACTCTTTTAAATTCTTGTTTAATGAACATTTATAACAGACTTATTATCGGGTTGTTCTTCGATTTTAATTACTTGTGACTGATGATGTTTTATTTCCTTTTGTTGATATTGATATATTTTTCTATGGATGATATTAGTATATCTAGACCCTTATTGTTGTATTACAGCTTAAGTACATCCTGATGGGTCCATTAAATTGGATTTGCCCATCGGTGTGTGCTGCTGGCCATTGCCACGTGTCTAGTCCCTCGATATTTTGGGACTGGGGCGTGACATAGTTTTTGTGGTGGCCCATGCAGGTCAACGACTAAATTGCTTCAGTTTCAACTTAGGGACCGAGCAAGCCTGCAATAAGAATAGGATAAGTTTTAAGGATCTCATCCACTTGCTTGAAACGTTCTTGATATCTATATCGGATTCAAATTAATTTCTTGACTTGCATCTTGCCTTGATTCCTGTGCGCCTCTTATAGTTTATTTTGATGCAGAGTAATGGATTCAAGAGAAAACAACGAAACTCCAGTAAACACACTAATAGGTGCTGTAGCCACCTACGGAGAAGATGAAGTAACGCCATTGAGTGTAGATCCCTCTACTCACCGAAGCAGCCAAGCAGATCAGTATGCTTCTAGATTTCGGCATGATGACATCCCACGGCCTCCGCAGTTTGTTCCACCAATGCCCGTATTCCCACAAGGGCAAGCTATGGACGGGCAACATATTTTCTAAATGATCTATGCAATGATGTAAGTCCAACAGCAAATTTATCAAGAAGCTCAGCATCGCGAGGCGGATTATTTGAGGAACAGCCTAGTAACCGCACTGGAGCAGGCCAACCTACCAGCTCGACGGCAACCGACGGGCTCTATCACCGATTTTTGCCAGCTGAAGCCCCGTACCTTCTCAGGCAAGGAGGAGCCCACATAAGTTCTTGAGTGGCTCACCAACACACAATATTAATTAGAAGCAGTTGAGCTTCCACGGGAACGTTGGATGACTGCCGTCAGAATGCAATTGACGGGCAATGCACATCACTGGTGGCTATCTAAGGAGACACGACTCGGACCAGACCGAGTCACTTGGGAAAAGTTTTTCAGACTCTTTCAGGAGATGTACATTCCAGCTATTGCTCGATCAGAACTTCGGGACAAGTTCAATCGTCTCACTCAGGATACTATAAAGGTGGAAGAGTACAACGCGGAATTCATTCGTCTGAGTCGCTTTGCCCCTACCTTGATTCCGACAGAAGAAGAAAAGGCTGAGAAGTTCTTCAACGGACTCAACTTCGAGCTACAGAAACTAATTGGATCCGTTGCACCTATATCTTACTCGGACGTCCTTGCTACAGCCCGACGCATGGAGCGCATCACCGGAAGAGAGACCAGTCTGAAGCGGCCTTCCACATCAGCACCAGCCAGAGCACCACAAGAAGAAGATGCAAAAAGACCTCACTTATACCAACAGCAGAAAGCATCTACACCACCAACACTAATCCTACCTTCTTGCCACTACTGTGGCAAGGCAGGCCATCTTGCGAAGGAATGCCGACGCAGATTGGGATTATGTTTAGCTTGCGGATCCAGGCGGCATTCGGTGTGGGAATGCCCTGAGCGTAGAGAAGGAGCACCAATGGCAACCCAACAAGCTCTACCAGCACCCGAACCAAGGCCACCCTTGGCACCTCGAGCAGCACCCTTCCAGCAAGTCCAGCAACATCAGAGGGCACCACCTCAAGGATGCGGACATGCTTTTGCAATGACTTTGGAGGACGCGCAGACTCGCGGATTAGCTAATGCGAGTAAGTTTTTGTAGTTTTCTGTTTCTAGTATTGCTTTTGTTCGTGCATGTTGGTTCGTGACCTTAGCCTTAACCTAGTAATTTTGAACTTGCTAATAAATGATAACCTAATATGTTTTGATAAATGATAACCTAATATGTTTTGATAAATGATAACCTAGTTTTTTTCTAAAACTGTAGTTTTTTAGATTTTCTTTCTTCTGGAAATTTTATAACTTCCATTGCTTAGGGAAATGATTTTTCCCTATGTGTTTTAAACCCTCAACCTTGACTCTTCTTAATCGTGATGTGCATCGATCAATGCTTGCAACCGTGTCATCTCTGTTGACCGGTTATTCTTTGATTGCGAGGACGCAATCCTCTTAAGGGGTAGATTATAAACCTCCTGATTTTTTTGGAATTTTTAATACAAATTTTCACAATTTTTCAGGAATTTTCTAGGATTTTTATTAATTAAAACCAAGGTATTTTGAAATTAAATAATTTTTAAATGATGTTAATTAATATTAAATATTATGAAAATAATATTTTGGGTGTAAAATAAAAAAATTAGATATAGGGTAATTTTTTGGGAATTTATTGGACCCCGGAAGTATTTTTAAAATCCTAAAAATCAAGTTTTAAATTAAACCCGGTTCAAGTGAACCAAACCAACCCGAACCGGACCCGGTTCAATTGAACCGACCCAAACCCTGCGGGTCGGATCCGGGTCTAACCCGCCGACCCGAAACCCGATTACCCGACCCGGCTCCTTCTACCCGAAACCCTTTCCTCTCCGCCGACCCTGGCGATTCTCCTCCGCTGCAACCGCCGTGGCCCTCCGGCATCCCGCGCCGCTCCGGCTCCCTGCAACGCCCGTCGCAGCCGTCTTCTCCTCTCCCCGAACGGCCGCCGTTCCTCCTCCTCCCTCTCACCCCTATAAAAACCTAGCTCCGATGCCTGAACCGTACCCTAGCCACCCCCGCAGCGCCTCGGCTGGCCATCTCCCTCAGAGCTCCGCCGTCCCCGTCGTCATCCCCTCAGTCATCGTCCCTGACCTCAACGAAACCCCAGCACTCCGCCTCCCTCTCTCCTCTAGCCCGAAAGCAGCAGCAGCAGCAGCAGCCCCGGCCGCCGTGCCACCTCCCCGCAGCCTCGCCTGAGCCGTCCTCGGCCGCCTCCGCCCGAGCAGCCCACCCAGCCGTGCCTAGCCGCCTCCGACGAAGCCCCCAGCCGCAGCACCTCAGCAAAGCCGCCTCCGCCTCCCTCAGCTCCGGCGAGTCTCCGGCCATCGAACCCTAGCCCGGACACAGGACACTGTGCCGTGTCTTATTATGTCGTATCGCCTCGCGGACACGAGAAATTCGGTTTCCGCGGAGCCCTATTCAGGTACCCTTTTCTCTCTCCTCGTTGCCCCATTTTTTGTTTCGTCTGTTGTGACGCGAACCTTGCGTGACCCTCTCGATGCCCGTGCAACCCGCTCGGTGTGTCGCGTCCTGTGGCGATCGCAAACTGCGATCCTAAAACAGGAAAAATAACTTCCCATTTTCCTCCGGAACTGAGTGTGCCCCGCTAAGCGGAACGACTTGGTCGCGTGCGGTCTTTACCGAAAGGTGCATGCCGTTGATACGGACGTGTGGGATTTCGCAGAAGTTGATTTGGATGTGCATGCACACCAGAATCAACGTATCCGCCGACAACGCCCCGTATCCACCTGTTCTGGATCTCGTTGTAACTTGGTGTACATACGTCGGATCGAAACAAAACTTGCGCCATCGGACTCGTAGCAATACTCTGGTCCTGTGACCCAAGTTTGGTTCGATTCTGAGAACGTTGACAAAATCGCGTATCGTGGGCCCCTTGGCTCTACTTGACGGGCGATTTTGTGATCGGCTCATCGGAATCCAATTCTGGAAGTTTCGTTGTGTTCGTATCATCGTTCTGGACTTGTTAATACTAAGTTTGATAAATTTGGAGACCATTACTTCTGACACATTTTTTGGTGCGAAGTGGGCCATAGGTGGACCCCACTTTGACCAGAAACTGTCATTTTTGTCCCTGTGTCCAAATTAGACTCAAGGACAGGCGTTTCTAGCTATTTGATATTTTTTGAATCTGATGGTGATATTTATTTTAGCAATCGGAGGACTACCTGTAAATCTCGTTGCTGCCAGAGCTACAGTTGGAGTCAAAATCCAAGGCAAGTGTACCTTGCCAACATTACAGTTATTGTTACATATTTTTCTTGATTTATTTATATCTTGTACATGCTTAACCTAGGACCGTGTGACTTTACTTAGCGTCCGATTAATAGTCGGATGCCAACACCGTACGCGAAGTTGTGTAACGTCACCTAGAGATGGATATCGTGACCCTTTGCATTCTCGTGCTTGCATTATCAAGTACTTTATAACCCAGAACACCTAAAATTATTCATGAGACAGAATCTTTATGAGATATTCATGGTGATTCTGTATAGGATACAGATTTCATGATATATACTTTATTCATATGCTTAGATCTTATTTTGACTTGTTGCATTAGTTTTGATCATGCGTGACATGGACATGAGACATCGTGAAACTGTGACGTGAGATTACATTGGGTGGGGAGAGATTTACCATACAAAAGGCTGATTATATATATATATATATATATATATATATATATATATATATATATATATATATATATATATATATATATATATATATTGTTATCTGGAGGTATCTTAGACTCTGACACAGAGCTTTGACACATGTACGGTCCCTTCGAGAAAATACTGCTATAGGTTTCTCCGACACAGATCCTATAGTAGTCTCAGCCCGAGTATGACTAAAACTCTCATTTGCATATCACTTAGCAGGTTATATAGTTTACCCTATTATTTCATTTATTGCTGCACTGCTTTTATTTTGGCATGAGTTATTTTGTACCTTCCTATGTCCCCTGAGGACCTGGATCCGGATTATGTCCCCAGGATTAGCAGATGTAAACCTCCTGATTTTCAAGAATTTTTTTAAATTTGGATTTTTCACAATTTTATGGAATTTTCTGGAATTTTTCTGTAATTAAATTCAGGTATTTTAATTATTAAATAATTTTTAAATAATAGTAAATAATATTAAAATATTATGAAAATAATATTTTATGATGTAAAATGAAAAACTAGACATAGGGTAATTTTTCGGGAATTTATTGGACCCCGAAAGTATTTTAAAAGCCCTAAAAACTAATTAATTAATTAAACCAAAATAAATCGGGTTTATTTGAAATAAACCAAACCAAACCAATAGTTGAACCAAACCGGTTTATTTAAACCAAAATCCTTAGCGGGTATGATCCGGGTCTAACCCAGACCCGACCCACTAGCCCGACCCGACCCGCATTGTTTTGGATCGGGCCGGATCCGTTAGACCCGACCCGACCCGACCCGTCGGACCCGCGAACCCGTTAATCTTTCTTCCCCAAACGCCCGACCGTTCACTTCCCTCGTCGGCCGACCTGCCGCCGTTCCGCCTCCCTGGCGCCGCTCCGGCTACCACAACCGTCGCCGCCGGCTGCTCCTCTCCCCAGCCTCTTCCTCTCCCGTAACCGCCCGCACCGGCCGCCTCTCCCTCCTTTTCTCTCCCTATAAATTAGCCCCAGCCGCCTCGAGTCGGAACCCTAGCCACCGCCTTCTCCTCTTCGCCTCCCTCCTCAGGCTGTCCCCTCCGCCGACGAACTCTCTCCGGACCTCCGCAGCCCCAGCCGAAGCCTCCCCCGCCTCTGCCCGACCTCCCCGGAGCCACCGCCCTCTCCTCCTCCTTTCTCCCCGTGTCCAAGCGTCGTCCCCCGGTCGCCAGTGCCGCCCCGACCTCGTAGCAGCCGCCGGCCGTCTGCGCTGCCTCCCAGCGCACCGCCGCACTACCCTCGACCTCCCCTGCCCCTCCGGCCCGCCTCCGGCCGCAGCGCCGTCCTCCTCCGGCGAGCTCCGTCATCAGAAGCCCTAGCCCCAACCCTAGGGTGAACAGTACTCTGACACGTGTCGGACACGAAGAATACGCTGTTTTTTGAGCCCCGTTCAGGTACTCGTATCTCACTCCTGGCTACCCCGATTTCTTTTCTGTTTGTTGCATCGCTTAGCCTGCATGACCCCCTCGGTGCCCATGCAACCCTCTCGGCGCATCGCGTCCTGTGGTGATCACAAACCGCGATCCAAAAATAGGAAAACCAATGCCCTGTTTTACCCCGGAACTGAGTACGCCCCACCAAACGGGACGACTTAGTCACGTGCGGTCTTCACTGATACGTGCGCGTCGTTGATACGGACGTGCAGGATTTCGCAGAAGTTGATTCGGATGTGCGTGCACACTGGAATCAACGCGTATCCACGGACATCGCCCCGTATCCGACCTTTCTGAATCTCGTTGTAACTTAGTGTACACACGTCAGATCGAGACAAAACTTGCACCATCGGACTCGTAGCAACACGCTGGTCCTGTGAGCCAAGTTTGGTTCGATTCTGGGAACGTTGACAAAATCGCGTGTTGTAGGCCCCACAGGCTCCACTTGACGGGCGATTTTGTGATCGGCTCATCGGAATCCAATTCTGGAAGTTCCGTTGGGTTCGTATTATCGTTCCTGACCTGTTACCACTAAGTTGGACAGATTTGGAGACCTTTGATCCTGACTCATTTTTCGGTGCAAAGCGGCCCACATGTGGACCCCGCTTTGACCCGAAATTATCATTTTTGCCCCTGTGTCCAAATTGGACTCAAGGAAAGGCGTTTCTAGCTGATTAATATTTTTTGGATCTGATGGTGATATCTATTTCAGCAACCGGAGTACTGCCTGCAATCTCCGCTGAAGCCAGAGCTACAATTGGAGCTGAAAACCCAGGCAAGTGTACCTTGCCATAATTGCAGTATAATGATTTATTTTGTTCTCTTGATTTATTTTCTGTGACTGTTGTACATGCTCAACCCTAGGGCCTTGTGACTTACTTAGCTTCCGATTAATAGTCGGGTGCCAACACCGTACGCGGGGTTGTATAAGGTCAACTAGAGATGGATATCGTGACATTTACATTCTCGTACTTGCTATATCAAGTACATTATACCCAGGACACCTGACACAAATCATGAGACAGAATCTTCCTGAATATTCAAGGTGATTCTGTATAGGATACAGGATTATGACATCTTTACATGCTTAGATTTTATTCTGACTTATTGCATTAGTTGATCTTGCGTGACATGAACATTATGAAACTGTGACGTGAGATTACATTGGGTGGGGAGAGATATACCATACAAAAAGGCTGAATATATATATATATATATATATAATAACTTAATGGATGTGCCTTAGACTCTGACACAGAGCTTTAATACCGTACTGGCCCTTCGAGAAAATACTGCTATGGTTTCTTCGACACTGATCCTATAGTAGTCTCAGCCTGAGTATGACTATAACTCTCACTTGCATATCACTTAGCTGGTTATTTATTTACCCTATTTGTCTTATTTTTCCTGCACTGCATTATTTTGTCTTGAGCTTTCTTGTACCTTGTTATGTCCCCTGAGGACCTGGATCCGGATTATGTCCCCAGGATTAGCAGATAAGGTTTATCCAGAGGTATACGGAATATGAGCACTTCACGGAACAGTACCAGTACCTGAGGACGAGGTGATCGCTGAGGACATCTCCTGAACATCTGCTTCTTCCATGCTCAGTTGTTATGGCAAATAAATTCTTTATTTCCTGTTTTAATGAACATTTGTAAACAGACTTAATATCGGGTTGTTCCCCGATTTTATTTACTTTTGACTGGATGTTGTTTAATACTTTCTATTGATATTTTTGTGTTTATTCTGTGGATGAGATTAGTAAACCCTTATCAATGTAATACAGCTTAAGTATGCCCCGATGGATCCATTAAATTTGGTTTGTCCATCGGTGCGTGCTGCTGGCCATTATCACGCGTCCAGTCCCTCGGTATTTTGGGACTGGGACGTGACATAGTTTTTGTGGTGGCCCATGCAGGTCAACGACAAAATTGTTCGGTTTCAACTTAGGGACCGAACAGGCCTGCAATAAGAATAGGATAAGTTTTTAGGATCTCATCAACTTGCTTGAATCATTTTTGATATCTATATCGTATTTGAACTAATTTTTGACTTGCATCTTGCCTTGACTCCTGTGCGCCTCTTATAGTTTATTTTTGATGCAGAGTAATGGATTCACGAGAAAACGACGGAACTCCAGCAAGAACACCAATAGGTGATGTAGCCACCTACGGAGAAGATGAAGTGACGCTATTGGGTGGAGATCCCTCTACTCACCGAAGCAGCCAAGCAGATCAGCAAGCTTCTAGATTTAGGCGTGATGACATTCCACCTCCGCCGCAGTTCGTTCCACCGATGCCTGTATTCCCTCAAGGACAGCCTATTGACGGGCAACAAATATTCTAAATAATTTATGCAATGATGCAAGCCCAGCAACAAGTCCAACACGAGGCTCAGCGTCGCAAGGCTGATTACTTGAGGAACAGTCTAGTAAATGCACTGGAGCAGGCCAACCTACCAGCTAGACGGCAACCGACGGGCTCTATCACTGATTTCCGCTAACTGAAGCCCCGTACCTTCTCAGGCAAGGAGGAGCCCACAGAAGTTCATGAGTGGCTCACCAACATACAACATCAATTAGAAGCAGCTGAGCTACCAAGGGAACGTTGGATGACTGCCGTCAGAATGCAATTGACGGGCAATGCTCATCACTGGTGGCTATCTGAAGAGAGACGACTCGGACCAGACCGAGTTACTTGGGAAGAGTTCTCCAGACTCTTTCAAGAGATGTACATTCCGGCTATCGCTCGATCAGAACTGCGGGACAAGTTCAATCGCCTCACTCAGGATGCTATGACGGTGGAAGAGTACAACGCCGAGTTCATTCGTCTGAGTCGTTTTGCCCCTACCTTGATCCCAATAGAAGAAGAAAAGGCTGAGAAGTTCGAAAAGGCTGAGAAGTTCTTTGATGGACTAAAATTCGAGCTACAAAGAATGATCGGATCCGTCGTACCTACTTCGTACACGGACGTCCTTGCTGCAGCTCGACGTATGGAGCGTGTCATCAGACGAAAATCCAACCTGAAGAGGCCTTCTACATCAGCACCAGCCAGAGCAACGAATGGAGAAGCTGCCAAGAAACCTCATCTGCATCAAGCACCACAGGGAGCTGCATCCAAATCCCTGACTCTTCCTACTTGTTACTACTGAGCAAGATAGGCCATGTTGAGAAGGAGTGTAGACGTAAATTCGGACTGTGCTTAGGTTGCGGATCCAGACAACATGCAGTAAGGGATTGCCCTGAACGTAGAGAAAGAGCACTAAGGGCAAACCAACAAGCTCTACCAGCACCAGGAGGACATCAACCAAGGCCACCCTTGGCACTTCAAGCAGCACCCTACCAACAAGCCCAGCAACAGCAGAGAGCACCACCTCAAGGACGCGGCTAAGCTTTCGCGATGACTGTGGAAGACGTGCAGAATCATGGAGTAGCTAATGCGCGTAAGTTTTTATAGTTTTTCCGTTTCTAGTATTGCTATAGTTTATGCCTGCTGGTTCGTGACCCTAGACTTAACCTGATAACTTTAACTTGCTAATAATTGATAACCTAGTGTTAACCTAGTAATTTTGAACTTATAATTTAGAATGTTTTATAAATGATAAACTGATATGTTTTTGAAAGATAACCTGGTTTTCTAAAACTGTAAATTTCTAGATTTCCCATATTTGGGAAATTGTATAACTTCTATTGCTTAGGGAAATGATTTTCCCTATGTGTTTAAACTCTCAACCTTGATTTTTCTTCATAATATTGTGATTCGAATAAATTTTGCAACCGTGTCACCTCTGTTGACCGGTTATTATTTGATTGCGAGGATGCAATCCTCTTAAGGGGGGTAGATTGTAAACCCCCTGATTTTCAAGAATTTTTTAAATTTGGATTTTTTACAATTTTCTGGAATTTTTTGAGAATTTTCTGTAATTAAATTCAGGTATTTTAATTATTAAATGATTTTTAAATAATAATAAATAATATTAAAATATTATGAAAATAATATTTTATGATGTAAAATAAAAAACTAGACATAGGGTAATTTTTCGAGAATTTATTGGACCCCGGAAGTATTTTAAAAGCCCTAAAAACTAATTAATTAATTAAACCAAAATAAATCGGGTTTATTTGAAATAAACCAAACCAAACCAATAGTTGAACCAAACCAGTTTATTTAAACCAAAATCCTTAGCGGGTCGGATCCGGGTCTAACCCAGACCCGACCCACTAGCCCGACCCGACCCACATTGTTTTGGATCGGGCCGGATCCGTTATACCCGACCCGACCCGTCGGACCCGCGAACCCGCGAACCCGTTATTCTTTCTTCCCCAAACGCCCGACCGTTCACTTTCCTCCGCCGGCCGACCTGCCGCCGTTCTGCCTCCCTGGCGCCGCTCCGGCTACCACAACGGTCGCCGCCGGCTGCTCCTCTCCCCAGCCTCTTCCTCTCCCGTAACCGCCCGCACCGGCCGCCTCTCCCTCTCCTTTTCTCTCCCTATAAATTAGCCCCAGGCGCCTCGAGCCGGAACCCTAGCCACCGCCTTCTCCTCTCCGCCTCCCTCCTCCGGCTGTCCCCTCCGTCGACGAACTCTCCCCGGACCTTCGCAGCCCCAGCCGAAGCCTCCCCCGCCTCTGCCCGACCTCCCCGGAGCCACCGCCCTCTCCTTCTCCTTCCTCCCCGCGTCCCAGCGCCGTCCCCCGGTCGCCAGTGCTGCCCCGACCTCGCAGCAGCCGCTGCCCAGCCGCCGGCCGCCTGCGCCGCCTCCTAGCGCGCCGCCGCACTGCCCTCGACCGCCCCTGCCCCTCCGGCCCGCCTCCGGCCGCAGCGCCGCCCTCCTCCGCCGAGCTCCGTCATCAGAAGCCCTAACCCCAACCCTAGGGTGAACAGTACTCTGACACGTGTCGGACACGAAGAATACGCTATTTTTCGAGCCCTGTTCAGGTACTCGTATCTCACTCCTCGCTACCCCCGATTTCTTTTTCGTTTGTTGCATCGCGTAGCCTGCATGACCCCCTCGGTGCCTGTGTAACCCGCTCGGTGTATCGCGTCCTGTGGTTATCGCAAACCGCGATCCAAAAACAGGAAAACCAACACCCTGTTTCACCCCGGAACTGAGTACGTCCCGCCAAATGGGACGACTTGGTCATGTGCGATCTTCACCGATACGTGCGCGTCGTTGATACGGACGTGCGGGATTTCGCAGAAGTTGATTCGGATGTGCGTGCACACCGAAATCAATGCGTATCCGCGGATATCGCTCCGTATCTGACATTTCTGAATCTCGCTGTAACTTAGTGTACACACGTCGGATCGAGACAAAACTTGTGCCATCGGACTCGTAGCAATACGCTGGTCCTGTGAGCCAAGTTTGGTTCGATTCTGGGAACGTTGACAAAATTGCGTGTCGTGGGGCCCACAGGCTCCACTTGACGGGCAATTTTGTGATCGGCTCATCGGAATCCAATTCTGGAAGTTCCGTTGGGTTCGTATTATCGTTCCTGACCTGTTGCCACTAAGTTGGACAGATTTGGAGACCTTTGACCCTGACTCATTTTTCGGTGCAAAGCGGCCCACATGTGGACCCCGCTTTGACCCAAAATTGTCATTTTTGCCCCTGTGTCCAAATTGGACTCAAGGACAGGCGTTTCTAGCTGATTAATATTTTCTGGATCTGATGGTGATATCTATTTCAGCAACCGGAGTACTGCCTGCAATCCCCGCTGAAGCCAGAGCTACAATTGGAGCTGAAAACCCAGGCAAGTGTACCTTGCCATAATTACAGTATAATGATTCATTTTGTTCTCTTGATTTATTTTCTGTGACTATTGTACATGCTCAACCCTAGGGCTGTGTGACTTACTTAGCTTCCAATTAATAGTCGGGTGCCAACACCGTACGCGGGGTTGTGTAAGGTCAACTAGAGATGGATATCATGACATTTATATTCTCGTACTTGCTATATCAAGTACATTATACCCAGGACACCTGACACAAATCATGAGACAGAATCTTCCTGAATATTCAAGGTGATTCTGTATAGGATACAGGATTATGACATCTTTACATGCTTAGATTTTATTCTGACTTATTGCATTAGTTGATCTTGCGTGACATGAACATTATGAAACTGTGACGTGAGATTACATTGGGTGGGGAGAGATATACCATACAAAAAGGCTGAATATATATATATATATATATATATATATATATATATATATATATATATATATATATATATATATAACAACTTAATGGATGTGCCTTAGACTCTGACACAGAGCTTTGGTACCGTATTGGCCCTTCGAGAAAATACTGCTATGGTTTCTTCGACACTGATCCTGTAGTAGTCTCAGCCTGAGTATGACTATAACTCTCACTTGCATATCACTTAGCTGGTTATTTAATTTACCCTATTTGTCTTATTTTTCCTGCACTGCATTATTTTGACTTGAGCTTTCTTGTACCTTGCTATGTCCCCTGGGGACCTGGATCCGGATTATGTCCCCAGGATTAGCAGACGAGGTTTATCCAGAGGTATACGGAACATGAGCACTTCACGGAACAGTACCAGTACCTGAGGACGAGGTGATCGCTGAGGACTTCTCCTGAACATCTGCTTCTTCCATGCTCAGTTGTTAAGGCAAATAAATTCTTTATTTCCTGTTTTAATGAACATTTGTAAACAGACTTAATATCGGGTTGTTCTTCGATTTTATTTACTTTTGACTGGATGTTGTTTAATACTTTCTATTGATATTTCTGTGTTTATTCTGTGGATGAGATTAGTAAACCCTTATCAATGTAATACAGCTTAAGTATGCCCCGATGGATCCATTAAATTGGGTTTGTCCATCGGTGCATGCTGCTGGCCATTATCACGCGTCCAGTCCCTCGGTATTTTGGGACTGGGGCATGACAGCAGACGAGGTCTATCCAGAGGTATACGGGATCGGAGCATTAGCAGGAGCAGAAGCAGGAACAGGTGCATACGTTGGAACAGAACCCGGAACCGAGGACGAGGTTATTGCGGAGGATTTCTCCTGAGTATATGTTTCTTATATGCTCAGTCTTGATACAATTAAACTCTTTTAAATTCTTGTTTAATGAACATTTGTAACAGACTTATTATCGGGTTATTCCCCGATTTTAATTACTTGTGACTGATGATGTTTTATTTCCTTTTGTTGATATTGATGTATTTTTCTGTGGATGAGATTAGTATATCTAGACCCTTATTGTTGTATTACAGCTTAAGTATATCCTGATGGGTCCATTAAATTGGGTTTGTCCATCGGTGTGTGCTGCTGGCCATTGCCACGTGTCTAGTCCCTCGATATTTTGGGACTGGGGCGTGACATGCGCGCTTTGGACCAGAATCGTTACTTCTCGTCCGGGTTGTAACCGAGTGCAGACGTTCGTTGGTAACGTCTGGTAACGATTGTTAGATGTTCGCAACACCTTGATGTGCCTACTTGGTTACATCATAACCCTAGGACACATCCAGACACTGTCATCGTGTTAGATTTCTTGTATCCTGATACTGTCAGCATGACCGGAATCCGGGTCGTGATTGTTGATAAATACTTCAGTATGACGAGACTGTTAGATAGAGGTTCAGGTTCAGCAAACACTCATTGACCGCTTTGGGAGGGGAAGACAGTTACGAGACATTTGGGCTACTCTGCACGCGCTATATATATATGTATATGTCCTATTTATGTAGTGTTCCTGTATCCGGAGTAGTAGTATCACCCGTGTGACTCTGTGCTCAGAGCTACGGTACGCCCCGTGTGTCTCTGTGTTTGGAGCTACGGTTTTATTTTGGACAGCCCACGCGTCGAACATTGTCTTCAAAATTTGTGTCTCACTTAGGTGGTTATGCTAGATTACACCGGCGTTGCATTTTTTTTTTGTTATACTATGGCATACTATTTTTGTACCTTGTTATGTCCCTCTGAGGACCTGGTCCCCTGCCAGTTTTGCAGCATAGACGATTACGGAGCCTTTGGAGTTGCTGATGGAGTTGCTTGTCTTGCAGGCATTGGTACCAGGTACTTATATCATTTCTACCGGAGTTATGGTTATTTTATTCATATTATTTATTTATCTGCTGTTGTAGCCTAGTTTTTATAGACTCATATTTTTTCTCGAGTCTATTCGAGTTTGTGTGTTGCTGGGCGGCCGACTTTAGCACATGTAGCTCATTCTTGTGTATTACTGTTCATTGTGGATTGAATTAGATATTTATATTTACGTGATTATTTAGATAGTGACCATTGTTATACAGCTTATACGTATTCAAGTCGGACCAGAGTCTGGTCGAATGCGTAGCTGGCATGTTGCATATTCCCGGTCCTATGAAATTTTGGGACTGGGGCGTGATATATTTTTGGTCTAAAAGTTGCACAAATCAAATTGTAGTAAATATTAATAAATTTAAATAATAATATAAAATTGATGGTTTTGAGAAAATTAGATAAGAATTCCAAAAAAAGAACAGATCATGAATCCATGGTCGACAACTCCTGGGAATAAAATAAGGTCTAACAACTCCTGCGAAAACACCAAATAAGGTCTAACTTTCGGACCCCTCTTACTAAAATAATTGCCATTACTACAACAAAAGATTATTTTTTCCTATTAAGGTAGGGTTTTGGAATCCTGACGTGATTTTGGAGTTTTCTACAAAATATAGAGTGATTTGAAGTTCGGACAACAAGCTACGACATTGGAAGTCGGATGACCGCTCTAAAACCTCGCCAGAAAGAAAATCCCAAAAAAAAATTAAAAATAAAACCCTAAAACCAATTGACTATTATATATATATAAAATCAAGACTAAATCAGATGACCAAGGATATTCCAACCCCACTTCATGCAGTTGTGGCTCGTCCATATTGCTTGGGCGGGGGTAGGTGGTCCCAGTCGTTACTAAGCTCGACTTAGGTCGACTTTTATCCCCTAACACTGGATCCAGTGGTTGAGCGCCACTTATGCTAGATCTAATGGTTAGGACCTTACACAAGTTTGGCCTAGTTGGCTTCTAGGGCAACTGAACTAAATTAATTAGGTTTTTATTTTTAATTATGAATCCTGATTATTAATATACAAAAATGTTTTAAATCAATTTTTATGTGTTTTTAATTCCTAAAAGTAACTTATAAATCTAAAAAATCTTATAGAATTCTAAAAATAACTTTGGGCCACTAGAAAAATAAAATGAAGTTTGGGACCATTTTATAGACTAGGTTCCTATAGTAAATCCTATAAGCCTATAGATAATTAGTTTCCTAAGTCTTTAATAAGTTTTAATTCCCTAAAATAACCAATAATTTCCTAAAATTATAGAAAATCATTGAGGGCTATTACAAAGTATTAAAGATGGTTTCTGGACTATGGTTCACTTATTAATCAATGTACATTCTTATCGATTCTTTATCAGTAACACATTTTTCTTAGATAAAATTGTGTAATAAATTCTAAAACTTCTAAAATAAATAAAAAAATTTAAAAAAATTTAAAAATAGTTTTGGGCTCATTGGTCACCATTTCTAGCCTAGCTCACTTAAATGTTAGTTATAGGCTTAGGGGGACGTTGCCCTGGTACCCAAACACAATTTCTTTTACCATATATTCCGTTTCATACTTACTTAGTGTATTGATTATGGTTTTCCAAGTGGCGTATGATATAACTTGCATAACACAACTTCAAGAAAGATTCATCAAAGGAGACATGTCAAAGTATATTTCACTCAAAATTTTCTTCACTCATCAACTCCAAGAACAAAAATTGATTTATGTAAAGTAAATAGAATCTTCAGGAAACCTCATAGATCTCTTCACAAAATTACTTCCTAAGTCAATATTCCATAAGTTTTTATACCATTTTAGCATGAGGAGACTTCATCAAATATGCATATGAATGTATATATTAGAACTATGAGGGTGACCTTTTCTTTATTTGGTTTAAGACATGGATATAATCATTTGTATTATAATTTTGAGGGAGAGCATCCTGAAAAGGTCTTTGCGCCTTATACTCTTTTCCTCCAATGATGTTTGTTTCCATTGGAATTTTTTATTGAAAGGTTTTAATGAGACAATGTAAGTCACACTCATTGAATTCTGAAGAACGTGAAGAATCATGTTCTTAAATAATATATTGTACTATTTTCTTGCACTAATGATTTCTTCCAAATATGAGTTTTTCTTTTAAAAAAAGTTTCTAATGATGCAAAGATTAAAGTGGACATCTAAGGTAGAGTGTTGTGAACCAAATTAGCACCATTGGTGGTTGTCCACTAATTATGTGATACTAAGAGATTCACCACACACACACACTAGAACCATCCGAGTGGTTTCATATTTCTGAGTGGTTTCATATTATAGAATCACCCTATGTTACATATGTTGGATTGAGATTGAGTGAGTGATATTAAAAGGTGGCGGGGTCTACACATTTCAATCTCATCCATCCAATCCCAATCCAACCCATGTAAAATATGGTGGTTCCATAATATAAAACCACCCGGATAGTTCTAGAGCATTTTTGTATATATATATATATATATATATATATATATATATATATATATATATATATATATATATATATACGCGCACGCGCATAATAAGATTATTACTTAGGATTACTCACTTTTTCTTCATCACCGAACTCAACTGACACTTGTGCTCAACGAGGAGAGGTATAACCTCCATGGCTAGGCGGATAGTTTTGGGATCGAACCGCGTGGAAGATGTGTGTAAAAACTGAAGGTAGTGGACCCAAAATGTATACAATACAATGTGCACAAAGTCCCGTGTGTTACGTCAGACATCCAAAAAAATAACAACAACTATTTTTTTTCTTCTCTTTTTAGAATAAAGAACAATTCATTTTTTTCTCGACTTATCATAGAGTTAAATTTATCTAATTATTATGCTAAGTTCCAACAGGGAGTTGGAGAACTTTATCATAATAATTTGTTTGGTATTTGCACTTATGAACTTTTTCCTCAACACACATACATGAATAATGTTTACAATAATATTTCTTATATTTATTTACAAGATAATTATAATTCTTAGTTTAATTCTAGTGCCCCACCCGGATTGGGTTTATGGCTCTGCCCTTGTTCGTAAATAGATTGTTTGGTCACATGTAAATGATGTTGTAAGATTTTTAAATCCATTGTTTTGAAACTTTGTAATGCTCTAGTTGAAACTTTTGTTATTGAAAATACAAATCAATTATTTTTTTATGACTTAAATGAAAGGAGAATGATGTGAAATGATGTAATACATAATATCGTAAGTATTGTCAATAACCACAACATATAATAGTGAAGGTAGATGATGCAATATTTGTTAGAGCAATCGTACTACTTACTCCAACTAGACACTTAAATTAGTATAACAAATATTGTTTGTATTTTTATTTACAAGCAACCAAACACCTCTTATATTTAACTAGCAATATGTACATACATTACATGCACGTAAAAAAAATAAAAAAAAATATAAATATAAAAATAAAATTATTAAAATATTATCTTTCATAGGAATCAAACTCAAGCAAAAAAAAAAAAAAAAACCTCCCACCTTAACCACACTTGAGTTAGAATTGTTTATTTGTAAATAAAAATAAAAGGTAGTTAAATAATTAATTATTTTTAAAAAATAATAATTAATGGTCTATTTACAAAGACGGTTCAATTTTGAAACATTTTCAAGAGCCTCATTAAAAGCGTAGAGATAATAATCATGTATTCAAGATAATTGCATATATATACCGAACTTGAGTGACTCTTATGGTTACTGAGGATATGTATAAGATCTTGTTTTGATGACGAAAGATCGATAGATTGAGACAATATGACGTATTATTTTTTTTATTTATAAATGGTAAAAGTTAGAGACAATAAGTCAAAAAATATATGCAAGGTAGATGCATTAATTGCATATATGACAACTTTGATATAGGAATAGTGAGTGTAAAAACTTTCTTTGCAAACAAAGTTGCACACTTTTCTTCACAGTACCCAACTACCCACTACCCCTCTATTCACATCGACTCCTATCGCCGGCGCATAATAGAGCAAAGACCCTCGCTAAATTAACCAATCTCTTCAAAACCAAAGTCTTCACCAAGACTCCGGTAAGAACTCCATCGCTCAAACTTAATCCTGACCCTAACCCTAACCCTAACCCTACCCCTAACCCTAATTTTTTCATCCCTCGAAACCCTAACCCTAGCTGGAGGAGGTTGCTTCCAGGGACCGGCAATGTCGACGAGCAGCGCGGTGGACGCGTCAGGCGATCCGATCCCGACGTCGGCGGTGCTGACGGCGGCATCGAAGCACATTGCGACGAGGTGCAGAGCGGAGAACATGGCATTCATCAACTGCAAGAAAAAGGACCAGAACCCCGAGAAGTGCCTCGAGCAGGGCCGGGAAGTCACTCGCTGCGTCCTAAATCTGTAAGAGATTCAATTCCCAACGCCCCCCCCCCCCTTTTTTTTTTCTTTTTTTTTCTTCTCTCGATTAGATGTGCATTATGTTCTATTCTGATCTCATTAAACTTGTCAATACTCGTGTTTGAGTTCGTTTATTTGCTTAATGAAAGGAGTTCTAAAACCTATAAATATGGTTAGACTCTTGAAATCATGAACACTCTGAAATCGGTGCTGTGTACATATCGTGCCAAAGCTCTCAGGACACAACAACGTTGTGTGTCCGCTCACGCGGTGTCATGTTTTGTGTTTGTGCAATGTAGGTTAGATTGTGGTATATGAAATCAAATTTGGTAATGAATTTCCCGCAGGGGTCCTTGGTGGCTTGAAGCCGCAGTCATTGGTAACTACAAAGAAGCAACATAACAAATTCCACTAGAAGGTCTCAACTTACACTTTCGTGTAGTTTTTACGAAGCTATTAGAGAGGTTATCATGCTTGTGTGTTAGTTTCTTCATTATGGAATCAGCTACTCAGGTTGGCTTATCCCGGTAAGTGGACAAAATTAAGGAAATTGTTGGTGGGTTACAACAATGTAATTGCATCACAACGTTCATAGCTCTGAAACTGACATGAAATAGACTTGTCCGATTTCATGTGTAGTTGGCTTGCCAACCAAAAAATGTGCGATGAAAGTTTTTGTTCTTGTTGTTGCATCTCTTGTCGGCTTGCTGCCAATTAACTACTTAGATAGTAAGGTGCATAATTAGATATCCTTTGATGTGATGGTATCAAGGTCCAAACATTTAGTTGCGGTATCGGTTACAAACCCTTCCAAGTGTATCAGGTTCGGCAGTTGCGGAGGGTTTTGGTGGTTTTGAGTTGGTCGGGTTTAGGCCCTAAAATTCCAATTTGAAACGGCGAAGATTTATCAGTTTCCACCTGTACTTCAAACTTTAGTTGACATGTTGTCACGCACTAGGACAAAAGTTCTTGTATGTCAATTGGGTGGCGTTGGAGGGGAAGTTCTAGGGAGATTGAAGAGAAACTCGAGTGCTTAATATGGTACAAGTACTTCATACAAATTATGCAATTGTAGAGATTGAGAGAATGCTAAATGAAATTGAGATATCTTGCTCTTCTCAAGGAGGGGAAACATGATTGATGTTTTAATTTCTTATGCTTGTGAATTTGTGATAGAAATGACTGTGCCTGCTACCGAATTAAAAATAATGTTCTCAACAAGTTCGTTTCCCAATGCTGTAAAGAGGCTGGTTTAATTAAAGTTTGATGAGGTACCATGTAGGTCCTATATGTTATTTATATTCTAGTTGCAGTGGTGCACCTAGTAACTTTTCACAAGGGAGCAAAAACACTTGACTATTTTTTTAATATATCGGCAAATCTCAAAAAGTCATCAATATCACGGCTTACGTTAACGAGGTTGAAAAAAAACTTCGTTCACTATTGGTTTTGGATCAGTTTTGAGGGGTTTCAGCTACTTTGAATCAGTAGGCTTCAGTTTTATTTGGAAAACTGATCCTTAAACTATTGTAGGTATATTTGCTTCCTCGACCACTACCAATCATAGTTTGTATGTCACTTTTAAATTTGTAATGTAACTAAACAGGAGCAGGTCCCACATTAGTTGGGTGGCTCTCATCTCATAATAAACAGGAAAAGAAGAATTAATTAGAAAAAAAGTGATATCTACAATCATAGGAGGGGCACCGTATATAATTGATAAATAAAACATTATAAATCACCCCTGTGCCATTTTTAAGTTTGTAAATGATAACCGTTTGGTAGCGGTTCCCACATTAGTTGAGAGACTCAAATCTCATAAAGATAACGAAAGAAAGAGAATAATTTAAAGATAGCTATTTCACCCAAAATTATGGAGGGGTGCATTATATAAAGTTTATAAAGAAAATAAATGAACTACCCCTATATAAATTTAACTGA
Source organism: Iris macrosiphon (assembly GCA_036927795.1). Taxonomy (NCBI): domain Eukaryota; kingdom Viridiplantae; phylum Streptophyta; class Magnoliopsida; order Asparagales; family Iridaceae; genus Iris; species Iris macrosiphon. The sequence continues at coordinate 106,346,111 of JAYESA010000009.1, read as the reverse complement.
AGACACTTATAACCTCACCTGCTTATTACCATCTAGACCACCCATTGGTGGTTGAATTTATAAAGAAAATAAGGAAATTTTAACAAGAAAATAAATGAACTCCCCTTATGTAAATTTAACTGAAGACCTCCGGCTTATAACCTCACCTATTTACCATCTAGACCATCGTTTTGGTTGAATTTACAAAGAAAATAAAGGAAATAACAAGATTGACAAATATTCTATGGAAGGAAATTGAGAAATTAGAGGAGGTGGCTTCCCACCCTCAGCCATAGGTGAGTCTGCAATATCTATTTTTGGCTAGTGTTACTAGGAACCATTATTTTCTTGATATTCTACTTAAATCTAATTTGTGGAGGTATTAATGATATTGGTGACTTGATGCCAACGGTTGCGAAGTACCTCCTTTGATTAAGCAAGTCCAAGACCGTACTAGTTAACGCCTATAGGAAAGGAGAAAAGTGTTTATGTTTTTGTTTTTGGAAGAGAAGACATTTAATAATTTTAAGAGCAAATGCAACAATAGTCAAGTAGACCATAGTATAGGTGTAGATAAAGTAGAATGTAATATTGCAAAGTTAAAATGTGAGAGAGAGTGAGAGAGTTTAACCGCTCAATATAAGTTGGAGAAGAGGGTATACCAGAGATGCTGGAAATGGTGATCAGAAGCTTGTCTTGTGCTTTGAAGGTTGTTAAAATCAGATCGGATTGTAGAATCGTAAAGGAACTGGATTGGGTCTAACATCCGGATCGTAAATTGTAAGATCATGAATTAAATCTATAAAAAAATTATATAAATCTGAAAAAAATATGGACAAATTGAATATAAGAGATATATTGCATAATTGATAAATCGATCCACAAACATCTAGGTTTTAGCATATATCATGGACAAAACAAGTCAATCGACTCAAAAACTATAGGTAGTAGGACCCTAAATGTTAAAAACCTAAAACGTCACTCTCATAAGACATCTTCATCACTAGAACTTAAGAGAGGATCATCATTGGAGTCATCCATGTATGTAATGTTGACATTTGCTCATCCTCGTCTCATCAGAAGGTAACACCTCTTTCCCTTCATCCTCTTCTAAGTTTACTACCTTCTTCTTCTTACTATTATTAGTGTGGGAGATAATCCTTGGTTCTCTCTTCTTCTTTCTAGTAGTATAAGTACCATTACCATCTTCTTTATTCTCAAAGCAATCAACTGCTGCTGCATCTATCACCTTTACATAGTGCATGAAGGAATTGGGCTCAGGCAGTGAACAGCCGTTGGATGTGATGGGTCATTGAATGTGTAGCAATCAAGAAAGAAAAAACAGATCACACCCCCATTTCTCTCTCCACTCCATCTATTCTCTCCACAGCTCACAAAACACTCCCCCTCCCCTTCGTCCACACAGCCGCATGCTGTCCAACTCAGCCGCAGTTAATTTTTTATCTAATTTATAATGATTTTAATGTAATGTTTCAATTATTGATTTTTTTAATCTGAATTTAATGATTTAATTTATGTAATTCGAATATATTGTTTTATTGGATCGATTCGTTTTTTCTTTTGAATTATTCGTTGTTTTTTTTTAAAGAAAATGGTTCGTATCGGTCCGTATCGGTCACGTATCAGCCGATACAAACCGATACCAAAAAAAAAACATGTTTCGGCCGATACCGATCATTTTTTGGAGTATCGGATCGGTAGTGTCCAAATCCGATCCGATACTGCCAATACGTATCGGTATCGGCCGATACTTTGATCCTTGATTTGAAGTTAACCTCGCAGCGGATTGCCGAATTTAGGTAATACCCTGCCACATGTAGAGGCCTTGTAATTGATTGTTTATGTAGAGGCTTATTCTATTAATTGTTCTACCTTGCATCAATGATATCCTGAACATGAGAGTTTGCTCCCAATAGGCCAATATTATTCAAATTTTTCGCAATGTCCTTTTTAATATGATCCATCATTTCATAGATATAGCCTATTGGAGACTTATTTTTCCTATCAAGGATTCGAAGCACTTTCACAAGAGAAAAAGTATACTTGAGAGAGTATTTGAAATCCGACCCAAATCGTTTTATCTCCAAATATAATGTATTCCACCACCCTCCTTTCTTCCTTTTTTGCATATGAGCTTTGAGTCCATAGAGGATTAGTAAATAGACTTCTCAACTCTCCTTTCAGTTCATGTAACCTCTTGAGAGTAAAAAAATTAGTAGCAAACCGAGTGACGTTGTAGCGTATCAAATTCGTTACTTTTGTAGTCCTTTTCATCAAGTCTAACATCCAAATATGATTGTAGATGTATTTGGTGACAGTTTGAGCCTTCTCAATAGTAGAAGCTTGTGAAGGTAAAACTCCCACATCTTCCAACATAAAGTTCAAATGCGACACAAGGGTACCAAAATAATGTCGTCTTCTTCTCCATTAATATCTCACCCGCCTTTACATAAAAGGTAATAGACCACATTATCTTTTCCTACCTCCTCCACAACCACATGAAGAAAAACAAAAAGATTCTGTATTCTTTGAAATATCGGACGTATAAACCAGTCTGGGAAAGTATGCCCCACTTGGACTATTAACGAAGAAATTGGTTATGGATCTACTCGTACAACCCGTTAATTCATCCGATATTATATGTGCATCATTTCTTTATTTCTTCCTTGTAATCTTCCGCATAAGCTTCCACAATTTCCACCTCCACGGAATTTATTCCTAACCTTGTGATATGTTGGAGACTTTAGTTCCTTTTCGAAGCTTGCGGTTTCCTCCAACCTAGCATGTAGATAGGGACTCTTCACGAGATTAAAGGAAGACATAAAAGAACCTAGAGATTACTTGACAAATCATATTCCTATCTCCCGCATTCTAGACTTGCTTCATCCTCTCTTGTCCACCCCTCCGGCGGCAACATCAAGTTCCTTTCCCTTCGTTCTACTTCACTTCCAGCGACACCGCCATCTTTTGTACCGCTGAAGTAATTCGAATTTTCGATGTCATAGTTCTCCGTTATTTCTACTTCTTGTCGTCATTGGAAGTAAGAAGACGACTAAACGACTTGGGGACATCGTCGGAAAGTTGGTTGCATATTGCTACTTTCTTCTTCGTTTGGGTTGGTTAATGCTTCATACAGAATACCCTCCCTATTATCTAGAGCCACAATATTTGCATTATTGATGTTTTCGATTCTTGTCCACAATCATGCAATGCTCCTATATCACATCATTTTTCTTCAAAAACCAAAGAGAGCACAATTTCAAATTTGATCCAAAATAAAAGAGAAGTAGAAGGAAAGATATCACGAATTAAAAATTACGTCAATCATGTGCTTCTCTAAGCCATATAAGTCTTCGCAAGAAATCAAAATAGATTTTAATGAACGAGGAAGAATTGAATTTTCTTTATTATCAAAACCCTACTTTTGGGAGAATTTTGATCAAATAGAATATGAACATGAGATATGAAAGTATATAATAAGTTAAAACTACAAAAAAAACCATTAAATTAAAAAAAAAACCTGAATTTGAGTTGGGAATCCACCTGATCGAGATCTTACGATGCGGATCGAATCCCGATTCCCAATCCGATCGTGCATTTCGTCTTATGATCAGGCCCAGCCTAATCCAAATATGGGATCTAGATCACGGAGCTCGCAAATCAGGTCAGATCGTACGATATGCGACATGGATCGCACGATTATGAAAAAACAAGAAACAAGCATTAGGGGGGAGCTACACCGTAGAATGGGGATATGCGGATCACACGATTCTGACAACACAAGAAACAATCATTAGAGGGGAGCTACACTGTAGAATGGGATCACTACTATCTGTCGATGGTGTGAAACAAGGTCCAATGACTTTTGCTCTTATGTGCTGCTAATGTTGTTGGTGGGATAAGATCAAGGTAGTCAAAGACGCAAGGCGCACTCGAGGCACAAAAGGTCCATATCGTTCGAGGCGCAAGTTGCATTTAAGGTGCGCGTCCGAGCGAAACGAGGCACAAATATAAAAAATAACAAAAATATACATAGATAAATAAATAAATTAGTAAATAAGAAATAAAACCAAATAAAATATTAAAACCAACAAAAATACCTTAAAATATAATAAAATAAACTAGCAGAGTCAACAGAACTAACATGAGTTTGTATTATCCATACCATGCTTTTAGTAAATTTTAGTTTTTATAGTTTAATTGTAACCAACTACTTGTATGAGGTAAGGATTATCTCCATGTTTCAAAGTTTCTTTTATAAATAAAAGAACCATAATGTGCTCATTTTCTTGGTTGTGCCTTGCGGAAAGACGCATCTAAGACGTGCTTGGAGAAATGCGCCTTGCCTTGTGTGGTGCAAGGTGCGCCTTCGGCGCCCCTTTGACTACCCTGGATATGATTGGGTATAGAAAAGAGGAGGGAAGTGGAAAGACAAAAGAGAGGAGTTTGGGGTAATACCGAGGTTTCCTTCACATTGGACGGAAGGGCTTTTGTGAAAAATTAAAGATACAAAAGGAGATGGATGGAAAGAAAGTTCACATAGTGTCATTTAGAGTGCATATCAACCACAAGACTTCGAGATTTGGCTTGCTCTTTTTCCATTAAGCTAAAAAGGCTGTATGGTTACGTTTTTATATATACTTTTCAAAAGAATTTATAGAAGGAAGGTTTGGATTTTTTTCTTTCCTATGGGACTAGTTCCGTAACCATGCTAATAGTTGGGGTACTCGTCGTGAGTTTGAGCTTGGCGATAACTTAAATGCAAGGCTCGGTCGTATCAGCAATATATATATATATATATATATATATATATATATATATATATATATTGTCACGTCCCAGAACCAGAATATTGGAGAGCGGAAGAATGACTCAGCCAACCACATCTTGCGGAATACCGAAGCAACCCGCAATGTGTTAAGGTTGTCTAGAGACATGAGGGTGCATATTACAATCAAGTCTCCTAGGATCAAGAACTTTTATTGTCTCAATCATTCAAATAAGTATTAATAACATAGAACATTTCAGAGTAAGCAGTAAGGCGTCCCAAATGGCACATCAAAATGTTCTAGAGATACATAATGATATGCCAGATACACAATCAAAAGTATACATGACAGTGAATCAGCTGCAGTCTAAATATAATACAGTCATGTAGGAAACTAGTGTCCAGATTCTCCGGCTAATATATATCAGTTGGCTAAACGCCCAAAAGAATATAGTTTACAAAAGACGAGCAGTGAAATAAGAAACCCCCTCATGACCCTCAGCAGCCATCCTTCGGGTGCGTGCCATCAGTGAGGGAGAAGTAAGCTTGATTCTCAGGTGTTGATTCTAAACCTGGCTATTCAAAACCAGTGGGGTCAACCCCAAATAGCAAGTAACCACAAAAGAAGCACAAAATGAAAAAACAAAACCAGTACTATAGCATGAGATGTTTGAGCCAACAATCAATGGCATATATCCTATCCATGACATGATACGCCTTCACCAAACAAGGACAGAAAGTGTCATATCACATCAAGATAAAATACGTCCCTTGATTGTGGTCAAGCTAAAATAATTATGCGTCGTAGTTTCAGTCCACAGCCTATCGTAACACAATAGCGCAACCCAAAAACCAAACAAGGACATGAGTTAAACTATCATGCCACAACAGTCGGTGTCCCTAATTCCACTTCAACAGAAGGCATAATACGCAAGTAGAGATACAATATAAGAAAATAACATAGCTTCGGTCCATGGATTATCGTAACATAACGACGCAACCCAACAACCAAACAAGGACATGGGTTGAATCATCATACCACGATAGCCCACTTTCTTGGCTAGGCACATAATATAAGCAAATTAGACGGCCAATCATGTATTACGGCTTGATATGTGATCTCTGAGTTATTCCAATAATGCAATATATGAGTATCCTCAGATCGTGCCATAATCGAGCAGGGCTGGCTGAACCAATGATATACGAGCAAGTATATATGTAAAATGATACACCAGTCCCTTGCAAGGGCACTGTGCTAATTAATGATTAGTAACAGTTCCAGGCTTTCTATAGGAAAGATACCGGCTCGTTCTTATAATTAAATCAGATACTGCACTTCACTAGTGCGGATGATATACAATATCCTTGGTGGCCAACCTTTACTTCTTGCTAATTTAGGGTGGTTGACATGCACGATTTCGAGATACCGTTCCCTCCTAATGCTCTACAAATTTAGTTGCCTAGTTAACCTTAGGTTAATTAGAATCCCATTCCGTGGTCACATGAACATTCCTTCTTAGATGTACTTTAAGTACGGGCACTCTTGACACGAATCCATATTGTCACTCGAAAGTTAAATCTGGATTCACCCAAGTGTGATGCAACAATCAGTACTATCTAGCTACGACTAAAGTCACTGTCCAACTACCAGATCCGTGCATGAAAATAAATACATATATTACGTAGCAAGAGTGTGTGGCACGACGACTCACCATATTTATATCTATCAAGTAGTACTCTCGGTGCGATCAAGTGTATCAGCACGAATACAATAGTCAGGGCAGGAACAAGTTCTAGAATCAAGATCATGGACAAGTTGTCACGTAGCAAGTTATTCAGGATAAGATAGAACAGCCAATCACTGGCCACATTAATTGTCACTTTATTATATCGATATATGATGATAAGAGTAGTGTGAGAACCCCTCGAGATCAGATTCTCAATCCTTAAACCAAATAAGGACCAGGATTGCAGATCCTCCCCCGAGTTGAACTACGTCCCTTATTCTATCCAACGTATAATAAGGTGCTCAAGGAAAAAGTATTTTACTTAGCAAGTGAGTACATATATAGCCACATCTACAGGGCTCATTCAGGTGCTTAGTCAAATTTAGAACACGGTCACATCTGGGTCATACAAGTCATTTCTTGATTTAACACACAACATCACAATTATTCAATCAAACGAAAACATTAACCAAGCAAGTGTCCAACGTGTGCAAGAAACATGATGTCGCATAAGAATAATAGGCGCATAGGCAAGCTACCGCATGAAGCATGGTGCCGCAATCGAGGTCGCATGAGGCTGCATAGTTGGCTTGGACGTATGGGCAAAGCAAAGTCCACTCTTCTGGAAATATGCAATGTGACCATCAATAAATGCAAGTCAGAAGAAGTGACATAAAGTGATAAATATGACTGATGTGACAAGCAATAAAGTGTGTCAGAAGAAAAGACAAAATCATACAAAGTTGTGCCAAGTCGGTGAGAAGTTATGCGTCCAGAAGAAGAGAGACGCATAACTTCTGGCTGCATGGTCGACGAGGCCGCATTCTCCTCTTGGCCGCATACACACTTGGCCTCATGAAATCTTTTGGGACTTAGAGAAATTTCTTCAACTTGTGAAGTTTCATTCGTCCAAGGTCATGCATTTGGTCAAGGGGCGCATGAGCAGATTCAGTCATGTGTTCAATAAGGTTGGCCGCATGCTGACTCGAGACGAGAAGTCCAGGCCGCATAGCATAGAATGCCGCATAGAACTCCTTCGTCTCCTCCAACAGCAGCTTTTCGGCCATGGCCAAAAGGTCGAAAATGAGAAATTGTTTCTTCCATAGAAACCTCAAATGATGTCCAAATCCAACAAAGTAAAGTTCTAAACTACTCAAAATCAAGCGCTCAACAATATAGAACAAAATTTTTTCGAAAACAATAAGTTTTTAGGAGATTAAAACCCAAGAAAACTCAAGAACACATGAAAAGCTTCTAAACTAAAAGTCTAGCTCTACACTAATCCATCCACCAAAACTGAAAATACCAAATTTGAAAATACCAAATTCTAAATGTATCGAGAAACACATAATGGAAAAATGAAATAGGGAGTTTCTTCATTCCTCATGCAAGGTGTACTTGCCTATGGAGGGAGAGAGAACCTAAGAGAGAGAATGAAAGAAGAATAATGAGAAGAGAGAGAGAAATTGGGTTATATATGGAGGGTTTGAGGTCAATTCATGATCAAACCAAACAAATAAACCAGGAGCCAAGTGAACCAAAGAATGGGTCTAGTCTCTCTACAACATACAACTATGCTAGCAAGAAAATTAAACACGCTCCAAATACGATTATCGGGAACGGGGAGTGACATCTCTATCTACCTTAGAAAAATTTTGACCTCGAAATTCAAACTCAAGGCTAGCTAGAGATATTAAGACAAGCAACAACTAATTACAAGCAATATACACATATAAATAAGCAAGTATAACAACACATATAATGAAGCAAAGCAATTTTATCTCACATTAGTACTTGTCGATCACGGAATGAAAAATGTGAAGGCATACGAAAAAAATATATCTTACGAGTCGAATAGGTGCGGGTACCGAGATCGAATTTCGTCCTCGCCCTCCCACGTCGACTCCTCCAGGGAGTGATGACCCCAAGCAACACGAACAAGACGGATAGTTCGGTTCTTGAGTACCTTCTCTCTTTGATCCAAAATGGACACGGGCAGTTCCTCGTAAGTTAAGTCGGTACCAACGACTAACTCAGAATGATCGAGGACATGACTCGGATCCGGAACATACCTACGCAACTGAGACACATGAAACACATCATGCACTTCATAAAGCGAAGGCGGAAGGGCAAGACGATAAGCAACATCCCCTACCCTCTTGAGAATATCGGACGGTCCTATGTATCGCGGACTAAGCTTCCCGCGAACCCTGAACCTAATGACCCCATGGGTGGACGAAATCCGCAAAATTACGTGGTCGTCGACAGAAAATTCTAACGGCCTACGATGTTGATTTGCCCAATGTCGATGACGATCTTGTGCAACCCGAAGCCGCTCTCTGATATGCTTAACCACTTCAACCGTTTGAGTGAATTTCAGGCCCCAACATCTTCCGTTCACCAATGTCATCCCATGCTAAGGGTGACTTGCACTTCCTTTCGTACAATGCTTCGAAATGAACTATCTGTATGCTGGCCTGATAACTATTATTGTACGAGATTTTCACTAAATGAAGATATTTCCAAGCTCCACCAACGTCTAAAGTACAAGCCCGCAGCATATCTTCCAAAGTCTGGATTGTCCTTTCTGATTGTCCATCTGTCTGGGGATGATATGCGGTACTAAATCTCAACTTGGTACCCAAGCGCGTGCAAGCTTTGCCAGAAACGAGATATAAAGCGAGTATCACGATCTGACACTATACTTGCTGGAACTCCGTGTTGCCTTACTATCTGTCGCATATACATATCTGATAACTGCTCTGTGGACCGCCCTACCCGAAAGGGAAGAAAATGTGCCACCTTCGTGAGTCGATCTATTATTACCCAAACTGCATCGTGCCCAGTAGGGGATCTAGGTAAACCGGTCACAAAGTCCATCGTAATGTGTTCCCACTTCCACTCTGAAATATGCAGTGGTTGTAATAATCCTGCTGGTCTTTGTTGTTTTGCCTTCACTTGCTGACATACAAGACACCGTAAAATGAACTGAGCTCTCTTTTTATTCCGTTCCACCAGAAATATTGCTTGATATTCTGGTATATCTTTGTGCCTCCATGATGTATAAAATATTGAGAACTGTGTGCCTCGATCATTACTTCCTGTCTGATATCTCCACTTGGCACATAAAAACGGTTTCCAAATCTAAGTGTTTCGTCTTCATGAATATTTAATTTCTGTTCTAAGCTTCTGAATCTGAGAATCTTCTGCTTGGGCTATGTCACGCCCCGATCTCCCGCAGGTAATTGGCCGTCCCCGGTAGGCGCGAATTACCGTGCTAACGCTCCCACGGGACGATCTTTCCCATCTGGACGTGATGCCGTACGAGCGTAAGCTTACGCCCGTGCAAGGCCATGATCCGAACCGACGGTAAAATAACTAAGCCACAGAATCGCACAGATAGTCTGAATGCAGCGGAATAAGAAACGAACAGGAGATTGGTAACAAGTTCACAGAGTCGTCAATAGCGGAAGCATTGAATAACACAAGTATGGAAGTAAAACAAGCACTTTATTGATATTGCACAAGTATTACAAGCAGCGCTAGGCCGAGATTACAAGTCGCTCAAGCTCTCTCTCGAAACAATAAAAGCGTGCCAAGTGGCTACAATTTGTGGAATGATATATAGGCGATGTTCCAACATTGTCTTGTATATGTGCTTCAGTTTCGGATGCAACGCTCTAAGGCTTCAGAGCGAACTCCACGTCTTAGCACGCACGAATAGGGTTTCTGCACCTAACGAGGTTCTCCCGCACCCTGCAAGCAATATGGTGGGTTATCAGTACATGAATGCACTGGTGGGGAGGCTTCTCGCCCGTTCGACAAATCCAAACATGTTATATAGGTTCTGTGCACCATCTATTAAGTTATCTTTCTAATCTTGCCTTAGGATCAGTTTCATGGCATAATGTAAAGTCTAACTCGTGTGGCAGTGCACCGTGCGATATAAGAGTAACACGGTGAGATTTACCAACTTACCATTCGTCCTTCCTTGTCCAATGATAAAACCAAGTTAAACAAAGCAAAGACATATAATGAAGGCAATAGCATAAGCAAACACGAGTGTCATGAGCGAGGTTCTGTTTCAGGTGTACGTATTACACGGATTATCCAGAAGTGTTGCAGAAGATGTTCAAGTGTTCAATTTGTACAAGTGTGTTATACTCATATCCGTTCAGGTATTTCAGGATGCGATGCAATGTCTCACACGCGGATTGCCGCTAAGCGAGGATGACTTGTCTATATGAACAAGAGTCGCTGGCATAGCCATAAAGGACAGATTGTAGTCAACGAAAGAACACGAGGCGCTACATGTCATCCTGCCCGAACACGAAGATTAACACGATGTTTTGTCTGGATCGGCCTCAGTGTCCCGGAGACCGTCCGCTGGAACCCATTTAATACCTTGTGCACAAGTTGTTCGCGACATGCAAGTCTTGGGTCTTCCAGATTCATAACATGACATGATAATTTTTGATTCTTGTTCTGAACGAGTATGTTCTCCGAGCTGTGATTCTTTGCTTTACTTGACATGATTCTCGTTCAGAGTTAAGCTTGACTTAATGCGTTTTCCTGGTTCGGGAACTGCCTTGGCGACCTAACGGTCCCGGATATTTGCAGGTTCATATTGCACATAAGGACTATTTGATAGTCCTCTGGCTAACTAGATGCATGCACGGTATGGATAGTGTTACTGGATCGCGGCATAAAATTATGTGACAATCATTGAAACGAGGCAAACAAGTGCAAGTTACAATGTAAGCAGGCAAGCATGCATTTGTTGGAGACAAGCATAAGGAAACATATTGAATAGTCTACCTTAGAACGTAAGTCTAGCCTTTGCGTTGCATGGGTCTAAGGGGTAGTGCGATGAGTGAAACCGTACAGGGACATTATCGAGCAATATAATTTATGGACGTGCAGTGTAAACAAGTGAAGCAGTGCACTACGAAGAGTATATGATGATCTACTCGAGACATAGCGGGGTCTACTTGCACGAAGCAATTGTAGCATACGAGGGTCCATGTTATAAGCCAAGTTTCATTTTTATGTTCTAACACAAGCAATACAAGATGAGATTATTCCCTTAGCTAGGTGCGTTGTATTCTTTATTAGCATGCAAGGGGTGATTCACCTAGCGACTAGCATGTATCGTCCATATTTTAAGTGTGCTGGCTAAGCAAAGACAAGTTCATTGTAGCCACCCACCTTAGCGATGATTCGCCTCGGTCGAGCGATACTCCGAGCGAGCATTTGAAAGTCTAAGTCTGAACTCCTGAAGGGCCAAGTCTGGAATCCTTTACCTCAAACGAGTCTTCTCGCTAAGCAAAGCCGGTCGGATCGTTGCACTTGCCGTTTGAATCGGCTGTCCGCTTGAGCGGAACGGGTCGTTACATTATACACCACTCAGAAAAAGTCTCGTCCTCGAGACATCCTGAGCGCAAACCGTTCTATCACAACTATCGAATCTGTCTCAGTATGGCAATCGGTACCACTAGATTCGATCGAACACAATTTTCTACTCGTTCCTTATACCGTGTCGCGTGTATGCTGGATCTGTCTCATTGAATGACTATATCATTCAATCCAAGCTCTGACTCGGTCTCTACTGTGCCTTAGCGCGGAACATATATCGCTTAACGTGGGGTACGGTATAATCCATCTTGAATGTTGATATAAGGCTGAGGCATACTTATCCAAATCGTTATACTTGTCCATGCGAATCTAACATATTCACTTGCACTAGCATTCGAGATCAGCATATCGCAAGTCTGGATCGTGCACATATTCAAAGCGTCTCTCAAACATATGCATGTCAACCAACTTAGCGATAGCGAAGTCTTTGCACTCGAGTTCAACATATCATTGAGTCTTGGATCGTGCACACGTTCAAGGCGTCCCTTAAACATATGCATTCAACCAAACTTAGCGATAGTGAATTCGGACAAGCCACTAGCGAAAATTTCAAGGGTTTTTGTATTATGAATCACGATCATACCTCCAACAGAGTCAATAAAATTCCAAGTCATTTCCATTCCAACCAAGAATCAAGCATTGCACTACCGTTAAGCACGATCTATCCGATCAACCTACTAGCGTTCATGTCCTATCGTATATTTCATTCGTGTCAAACATAGCACACGCTTACCGTTCCAAGTCTAACACTAAGTCTTGTTGCCCCAGTTCTATGGCTTGCTCAAGCAATACTCTAAAGTCGGTCACACAAGTTCTTTCACTCGGCACAGAGCCGTCTGCCTAATTACTAGGTCAGCTCACAAGGTCATAGGTACAAGTTCAAGCACACGATTCATCGTACAAATTCGTCGCACGATGCTCGTCCCAATTCCTAAGGTCAAACCATTGTTCATTTGCACGGGATATTCTACCAAGCTCGTTTCACCCAGATTTCTAAACATCGAGCACGGATCATCCTACTCACATTAACACGTTCGTGTTTGATTTCGTTCAGTCAAATCCATGGTATATCCAAGTCGCATGACAAGCCTAGCAATTCACATAGTCTATTTCCTCAAACATGTTTGATAGAATCTACTTGTCCATTAAGTCTAGACCACCAAGCCATTATTCAATTCTAAATCTTTGATCTCAATCATAAATCAAAGTCGTCAAACAAGATTCATGTATTCGTTTACGAAACCATCAAGCGTGACTTACTCCAGGTTCTAGACTAATTCATCAATGAAACACTTCCGATTCACTTGTATTCCCAAATTCGTCTTATCGTGTCGAACCACAAGTCAAGACGATCCATCAGTTGTCATGCTCCGGTCTCCCGCAAGTTCGATCATCCTCGCTGGACGTGAGATCACCACGCCAACGCTCCCGCTGGATAATCGTCATAATCCGGAAGTGACATATGTACGAGCATAGAGTTACGCTCGCACAAGAGAAGAACGTCGAACGCTATGGTTATCATCGAAACGATCGAGACACCTTACCATTATACTTCGCTCCATCCAAGATATATATAATCCTTCAAGTCATGTCCGTTCATGCCGTGATCATAATTCGTCTAGCCAATCATCCAACTTCAATGTTACCGTTCGATAATTCCATAGTCTACTTCTGGCATTCCTCAATCAACTAAGTTCAAATATTCGAGTAAAGTCTATCCACTTTTGATACGTTCCATTCATCGAGTTCGTTTGAATAAATATCGAGCATGTTCCCGTGAGTTCGATTATCCCCGCCGGACGTGAAATCACCACGCCGGCGCTCCCGCGAAATAATCGTTCTCGGCCGGGCCTGATTGTCGAGAGTTATCTTTCGAAATAGATTCAAGATCGTTCTTCCAAACTCCAGATCAAATCCGTTATCGCTTACCTCTTTCATCGAACCACAATATTCATTATCGGGCTAACTTCTATTCGAGCGATATTCTACTCAAGCTTAATCCGTTTGATTCAATTTGAAATCGCTCGCACGATCCTCCAAGTTTCCAACAAGTTTCCTTGACCAAAATTGATTTCATTACCTTGAATCCCTATTCGATATAAGCCTTAACACTTATTCAAGACATTTTCAATCGCTCAAACCAACTATCATACGAGACCTATGAATTCGTTTGAACATTTCCAAAATGATCCGTACACCACTCAGGAATCGAGTCACCCAATTAATCCTCAATCGTGTTCCCATCACTCGCTAGCATATTCACCAAGTCGTTCCTTAGAATTCCTGTACGACACCTAAGCATCGCCTGATAAATCTTAGTCGTATATATTCCTGTTGATAATCATCCAAGTAAACCATATTTGATTTGTATTTGCCGACACGAAATACCGTCCGAGTTATTTCTCAAAATTCAAGCACAATCTCTATATTCGCCTTCGCGATAATCTGATAAGGTTTCTATCGGTTGCCATTCTAAGTCTGACTTATCCTTATCTGAACGATCCCAATCTCGCTTGCAAACTTACACCAAAATGGTCTTGACGTGCGATACTCAACACAACTTAGCTGAAAGGCTGTGTGCATAGCTAACCGTCTGAACGATATCCTATCTCGTACACTAACCAACTTGGTAATCATGTATAGGTACTCAGGTTCGTACATAACTTGCAATTCTAGCACGAGTCTATTCCCAGAAAGTTAACACATGTCGGAACAAGAGTCATCGCATAACTATCCAGTTCAAGCAATCATATCAATCACATGCACTTTTGAAATTATTTAGACTCATTGTATGGAACATTCCAACTGGTCAACGAGAGAGAGTGTATGCACATAACCCACGAACGAGCTTTCGAAACTGAGAAAATCGATCAGAAGTCCAAAGGCGTAAAGCCATGCTCTGATACCAATATGTTACGTCCCGATCTCCTGCAAGTAATCGACCGTCCCCGCTAGGCGCGAATCACCGCGCAAGCGCTCCCGCGGGACGATCTTTTCCATCTGGACGTGATGTCGTACGAGCGTAAGCTGCGCCCGTGCAAGGCCATGATCCGAACATGCGGTAAAATAACTAAGCCACAGAGTCGCACAGATAGTCCGAATACAGCGGAATAAGAAACGAACATGCGATTGTTAACAAGTTCACAGAGTCGTCAATAGCGGAAGCATTGAATAACACAAGTATGAAAGTAAAACAAACATTTTATTGATATTGCACAAGTATTACAAGCGGCGCTAGACCGAGATTACAAGTCGCGTAAGTCCCTCTTTCTCGAAACAATAAAAGTGTGCCAAGTGGCTACAATTTGTGGAATGATACATTGGCGATGTTCCAACATTATGTCTTGTATATGTGCTTCAGTTCCGGATGCAACGCTCCAAGGCTCCGGAGCGGACTCCACTCCTTAGCACGCACGAAGGGGTTTCCGTACCGAACGAGGTTCTCCCGCACCCTGCAAGCAATCTGGTGGGTTATCAGCATATGAATGCACTGGTGGGGAGGCTTCTCGCCCGCTCGACAAATCCAAACACGTTATATAGGTTTCGTGCACCATCTATTAAGTTATCTTTCTGATCTTGTCTTAGGATCAGTTTCATGGCATAATGTAAAGTCTTAACTCGTGTGGCAGTGCGCCGTACGATATAAGAGTAACACAGCGAGACTTACCAACTTACCATTCGTCCTTCCCTGTCCAATGATAAAACCAAGTTAAACCAAGCAAAGACATATAATGAAATCTAGGGGCAATAACATAAGCAAACACGAGTGTCATGAACGAGGTTATGTTTCAGGTGCACGAGTTACACGGATTATCCAGAAGTGTTGCAGAAGATGTCAAGTGTTCAATTTGTATAAGTGTGTTATACTCATATTCGTTCAGGTGTTTCAGGATGTGATGCAATGTCTCGCACGCGGATTGCCGCTAAGCGATGATGACTTATCTATATGAATAGGAGTCGTGGCATAGCCATAAAGGACGGGTTGTAGTCTTGAGCAAGAATAACGTGCAACGAAAGAACACGCGGCGCTACATGTCATCCTGCCCGAACACGAAGACTAACACGATGTTCCGTCCGGATCGGATCGGCCCAAGTGCCCCGGAGACCGTCCGCAGGAACCCATTTAATACCTTGTGCACGAGTTCACGAAATACAAGTCTTGGGTCTTCCAGATTCACAACATGACATGATAATTATTGATTCTTGTTCTGAACAAGTATGCTCCCCGAGCTGTGATTCTTTGCTTTATTTGACATGATTTTCGTTCAGAGTTAAACTTGACTTGATGCATTCCCCTAATTCGGGAACGGCCAACGATCCCGGATACTTGCAGGTTCATATTACACAGAAGGACTATTTGATAGTCCTCTGGCTAACTAAATGCATGCACGGTATGGATAGTGTTACTGGATCTCGGCATAAAATTATGTGACAAGCATTGAAACGAGACAAACGAGTGCAAGTTACAATGTAAGCAGGCAAGCATGCATTTGTTGGAGACATAAGCATAAGGAAACATATTGAATAGTCTACCTTAGAACGTAAGTCTAGCCTTTACGTTGCATGGGTCTAAGGGGTAGTGCGAGGAGTGAAACCGTACATGGACATTATCAAGCGACATAATCTATGGGCGTGTAGTGTAAACAAGTGAAGCAGTGCACTACGAAAAGTATATAATGATCTACTCGATGCATAGCGGGGTCTACTTGCACGAAGCAAAGGTAGCATGCGAGGGTCCATGTTATAAGCTAAGTTTCATTTCCATGTTCTAACACAAGCAATACAAGATGGGATTATTCCCTTAGCTAGGTGCGTTGTATTCTTTATTAGCATGCAAGGGGTGATTCACCTAGCGACTAGCATGTATCGTCCATATTTTAAGTGTGTTGGCTAAGCAAAGACAAGTTCATCGTAGCCACCCACCTTAGCGATGATTCGCCTCGGTCGAGCGATACTCCGAGCGAGCCTTTGAAAGTTTAAGTCTGAACTCCTGAAGGGCCAAGTCTGGAATCCTTTGCCTTAAACGAGTCTTCTCGCTAAGCAAAGCGGGTTGGGTCGTTGTACCCGTTTGAATCGGCTGTCCGCTTGAGCGGAACGGGTCGTTACAGGCTGCCTTGATCCTCTCTACCAAAGTTGACTATATCTGAAGACTCGTTAGTACTCCCGTTCCTTGAGGTAACAATACCTCGATGTCCATCTCTCGAAGATCTTCTAATATGTGCTTCTGATTTGTCAAAATGAATGCACTGTCTCTCCTACTTAGAGCATCTGTCACCACATTTGTCTTATCTGGATAATATTGAAGTGCTACATCGTAATCACCAAACAATTCTAGCCATCGACTCTGCCTTATGTTCAAGTCCTTCTGGGTGAATATGTACTTCAAATCTTGTGATCTGTAAATATCTCCACCCGATCGCCATATAGGTAATGCCTCCACAACTTGAGAGCAAACATTACTGCTGCTAACTCCAAATCATGCGTTGGATAATTCTTCACATGAGCTCGAAGCTGCCGAGACGCATAAGCTATCACATTTTCGTGCTGCATCAATACACATCCCAGTCCCTTCCCAGATGCATCACAATAAACTGTGAATCCTCCTGATCCTACTGGAAGTGTAAGGATCGGTGCTGATATCAACTTCTCGAATGCTGCTTGGCACTCTACCGACCAAACAAACTTCACCTTCTTGCGGGTTAGACGAGTCATTGGCGCTGAAATACTTGCAAAGTCTGCCACGAACCTTCGGTAATATCCCGCTAATTCCAAGAAACTTCGCACATATTCTATTGTCTTCGGGACTGACCAATTCTCTACTGCTTCAACCTTCTTGGGGTCCACCGACACTCCTGCTCCTGAGATGATGTGCTCCAAGAATGACACATAATCTAACCAGAATTAACACTCACTGAGCTTGGCATACAACTGATGCTCCCTCAGAACTTGCAACACTTTTTGAAGATGTTTTTCATGCTCTTCTTCACTGTTGGATTCTGGTCCTTCACTGTTTTGTTGAAGATAAACTCTTCCTTATCCGGGATGTTAAACAATATTCTATCCCTACGGCAATCTATCGTCGCATGACTGTCTCTCAACCAGTCCATGCCTAAAATAACGTCAAAATTATCCATAGGAAACTTTATCAAACTTGCAGGTAATAATTGCTCATACATTACGATTGGACATGCTAAACATACTCTACTAACTCCTACGAGACCATTACTAGTGAGTATATTCAGTCTCTCTGGTATTGCATCGAACTCCAATCCAATACGTGTCACAAATCGTGCACATACAAATGAATGAGATGCTCCCGAATCAAATAATGTTACGGCGTAAAAAGATGTAACGAGAATGTTACCTGCCACCACGTCACCTGATGCCAAAGCCTCTTCCAAAGATAGGGTAAAAGCTTGCCTTTGGCCTTGCTGCGCTCCTTGTTGCTGCCTCCCTTGAATACGCAGTTGTGGCCTCTGCTGCCCATACTGCTGATTCCTCTGCTGGTTGTACATCTGAGTTTGCGTCGGCAATAAACGCTGAGCCAATGGCCTGATTGCCAGTGCCGGTCCTCTGTACTGAGCTACTCCTGGTGCTGGTAATGCTAATCGCTGCGCCGGTCCTTCAATCCTCTGCATTATCGGACAATTGGCAATCCGATGATCTGGACTACCACATCATAGGCACAACCCTTGTGCTACATTACACACATCTTTCCTATGGCCTCCCTTGCCACATTACGTACATCCGACTGGGGTTCCCAATCGTTGTTGCTGCTGCTGCTGCCTCGGCTGATAAGGCCAAACTGGTGCTGTTGTTGCCGATGCCACTGGCCTCCTTGGCTCTGTCTCATGAATGCGAATGCTAGGAGATGGTGCTGACGTCCGCTGTGCTGGTCCTCCTCTGCATCGTCAGCTCATGTCGCCTAGATGCGATCAATACTTCGTCAAAAGTCTGGTAGTTATGGTCCTCTACCAGTTGCTGAATCTCCAAATAAAGTCCGTACTGAAATCTCATTGCCCTCTCTGGTTCTGTTACTACCATCGTTGGAGCAAATCTGCTAAGCCTGTAGAACTCTGCCGCGTAGTCATCCATCGTCCTTCCAGACTGCTTGAGATTGATAAACCTTTGTTGTAGCTCATACTGCTACCACACCGAAATACTTAACCCTGAAACGGGCCCTGAAGTTGTCCCACGAAATATGTTGTCTTAATCCAACTTCTGCTGCCCACCAATCTCTAGCAAGGTCTTGGAGTTGCAATCGGACCAGATCAACTTGTTCCTCAGCTTGAACCTTTGCCGTTGTCAATATCGTCTCTATACTCTGCAGCCAAGCATCTACGGTAATGACGTCTTCCGTGCCATCAAAATACTTAGGGTTGAGTCGGCAAAACTTCACCGATGCCCCTGAGTTTGTTCTAACACTCATTTTCAATGTTGTCTGTAATCCTTGATTTAACAAGACATTCTGCTCTTGCTGCTGAAGCTGCTGACATTGTGTCGCCATCATTCCTCGTATGATTTTAAGCAATGCCGGTGTATTAAGTGCTACTGGCACTACTGGTATGACCTGGGGTACTGGAACTTTTGGTATATGTTTCTCCTCAGGCTCCTCTATTGGTTCTATCCTGATCCCTCCAGGTACAGGTGTTGCCTCTCGTTGTGGACCAACGGATCCTTGCCCTGCTAAAATTGTTGGTGCTCCATCCACCGATGCTGGAGAAGCCCCAAGGAAAAAGGACACAAGACAAATCAAGAACATGACGAGAAAGGATCGAGGAATCAATGGTACAGAAGTCAAGCTGAGTTTCGAGGAGACAAATTCAGGATTTCAAGGAGAAGCATGTTTGATTGAGACATACTATGATTAAACCATCCCACGAGTCTAAAAAAATCAGACTTGCATGGACCACCACTAAAACTTTGTCACGCCCCAGAATTAGAATATTTGATAGCGGGGGAATGACTCAGCCAACCACATCTCGCGGAATACCGAAGCAACCTGCAATGTGTTAAGGTTGTCTAGAGACATAGGGGTGCATACTACAATCAAGTCTCCTAGGGTCAAGAACTTCTATTGTCTCAATCATTCAAACAAGTATTAATAATGTTCTAGAGATCTAGCGATACAAAATGATATGCCATATACACAATCAAAAGTATACATGACAGTGAATCAGCTACAGTCTGAATATAATATAGTCATGTAGGGAACTAGTGTCCAGATTCTCCGGCTAACAGGTGTCGGTTGGCTAAACGTCCAAAAGAATATAGTTTACAAAAGACGAGCAGTGAAACAAGAAACCCACTCGTGACCCTCAGCAGCCATCCTTCGGGTGTGCGCCATCAGTGAGGGAGCAGTAAGCTTGATTCTCAGGTGCTGGCTCTAAACTTGGCCATGCAAAACCAATGGGGTCAGACGCCAAATAGCAAGTACCACAAATGAAGCACGAAATGAAGAAACAAAACCAGTACTATAACATGAGATGCGTGAGCTAACAATCAATGACATATGTCCCATCCATGACATGATACGACACCCCTTCACCAAACAAGGACATGAAGTGCCCTATCACATCAAGATAGAATACGTCCCTTGATTATGGTCAAGCTAAAATAATTTTGTGTCGTAGTTTCATTCCACAACCTATTGTAACACAATAGCGCAACCCAACAACCAAACAAGGATATGAGTTGAATTATCATGCCACAATAGCCTATGTCCCTAATTTCACTTCAACAGAAGGCACAATACGCAAGCAGAGATACAATATAAGAAAATAACATAGCTTCGGTCCATGGATTATCGTAACATAACGACGCAACCCACCAAACAAGGACATGGGTTGAATCATCATGTCACGATAGCCCACCTTCCTGGCTAGGTACATAATATAAGCAAATTAGACGGCCAATCATGTATTACGGCTTGATATGTGGTCTCTGGGTTATCCCAATAATGTAATATATGAGTATCCTCGGATCGTGCCATAATCGAGCATGGCTGGCTGAACCAATGATATATGAGCAAGTATATATGTAAAATAATGTACCAGTCCCTTGCAAGGGCACTAAGCTAATTAATGATTAGTAACATTTCCAGACTTTCTATAGGAAAGATACTGGTTCGGTCTTATAATTAAATCAAATACTGTACTCCACTAGTGCGGATGATATACAGTATCCGTGGTGGCCAGCCTTTACTCCCAGCTAATTTAGGATGGTTCGACATGCACAATCTCGAGATACCGTTTTCTCCCAATGCTCTACAAATTTAGTTGCCTAGTTAACCCTAGGTTAATTAGAATGCCATGTCGTGGTCACATGAACATTCCTTCTTAGATATCGTACTTTAAGTACGGGCACTCTTGACACGAATCCATATTGTCACTCGAAAGTTAAATCTGGATTCACCCAAGTGTGAGGTAACAATCAGTACTATCTAGCTACGGCTAAAGTCACTGTCCAACTACTAGATCCGTGAATGAAAATAATTACATATATCGTGTAGCAAGGGCGTGTGGCACGACGGCTCTCCATATTTATATTTATCAAGTAGCACTCTCGGTGCGATTAAGTGTATCAGCACGAATACATTAGTCAGGGTAGGAACAAGTTATAGAATCAATATCATGGACAAGTCACGTAGCAAGTTATTCAGGACATGACAGTCAATCATTTGTCACATTAATTGTCACTTTATTATATCGATAGATGAGGATAAGAGTAGTGCGAGTACCCCTCGAGATCAGATTCACAATCCTTAAACCAAATAAGGACCGGATTGCAGATCCTCCCCCGAGTTGAACTACGTCCCTTATTCTATCCAACGTATAATAAGGTGGTCAAGGGAAAGTATTTTAATTAGCAAGTGAGTACATATAAGGCTACATCTACAGGACTCATGTCAGGTGCTTAGTCAATTTTAGCATTGTCACATTTGGGTCATACAAGTCATTTCTAGATTTAACACAGCGTCACAATCATTCAATCAAACGAAAACATTAACCAAGCAAGTGTCCAACGTGTGCAAGAAACATGGTACTGCATAATAATAGGCGCATAGGCAAGCTGCCGCATGAAGCAGGGTGCCGCAATTGAGGCCGCATGACATAGGGTGCCGCATGAAGCTGCATAGTTGCCTTGGACGCATGGGCAAAACAAAGTCCATTCTTCGAAAAACGTGCAATGTGACCATCAATAAATTTAAGTCAGAAAAAGTGACAAAGTGATAGATGTAACTGATGTGACAAGCAATAAAGTGTCAGAAGAAAAGACAAAATCATATAAAGTCGTGCCAAATCGTTGAGAAGTTATGCGTCCAGAAGAAGAGGGACGCATAGCTCCTGGCCGCATGGTCGACGAGGCCACATACTCCTCTTGGCCGCATAGACACTTGGCCTCATGAATTTTTTTGGGATTTAGAGAAATTTCTTCAACTTGTGAAGTATCATTTGTCCAAGTTCATGCATTTGGTCAAGGGCGCATGAGCAGATTCAGTCATGCGTCCAACAAGGTTGGTCGCGTACTGACTCGAGACGAGAAGTCCAGGCCGCATAGCACAGAGTGCCGCATAGCACGCCTTCGTCTCCTCCAAAGCAGTTTTTCGGCCATGGCCAAAAGCTATTTTTCGGCCATGGCCAAAAGCTCGAAAATGAAAAATTATTTCTTCCATAGAAACCTCAAATGATGTCCAAATCCAGCAAAGTTAAGTTCTAAACTACTCAAAATCAAGTGCTCATCAACATAGAACAACAAGTTTTCGAAAACAATAAATTTTTAGGAGATCAAAACCCAAGAAAACTTAAGAATACATGAAAATCTTCTAAACTAAAAGTTTAGATCTACACTAATCCATCCACCAAAACCGAAAATACCAAATTCTAAATGTATGGAGAAACACATAATACACATAATGGAACAATGAAATAGAGGGTTTCTTCATTCCTCATGCAAGGTGTACTTGCCTATGGAGGGAGAGAGAAAACCTAAGAGAGAGAATGGAAGAAGAATAATGAGAAGAGAGAGAAGTTGGGTTATATATGGAGGGTTTGAGATTTGGACCATGGGTTCAACTCACGATCAAACCAAACCAAACCAAACAAATAAACCAAGAGCCAAGTGAACCAAAGAATGGGTCTAGTCTCTCTACAACATACAACTATGCTAGTAAGAAAATTAAACACGCTCCAAATACGAATATCGGGAACGGGGAGTGATATATATATATATATATATATATATATATATATATATATATATATATATAGAATAAGGGAGGTGAGATGGCACCTCACCCTAAAAACAAAGGTGACGGTGACGTGGCACAATCTCAACCACACAAACGAGGGGAAGGGGTTAAGTGCAAATTGCCAATTATGAAATGTGTGGTTGGGATTGTGCCACGTCACCGCCACCCTTGTTTTTAGAGTAAGGTGTCATCTCACCTCCCTTATTCTCTCTCTCTCTCTATATATATATATATATATAAATACTTATCTAATACTTATTGATACCCTTATCAGCCGATATCGAAATCGTGCTCTCCTTTATGGCCAATTTAGCAAAAAAACTAAAAGAAAAGAGTGTTGATACTATCATGGGGTATTGTGTTGTAGATCAACTTGCTAGAGTGTGGCGATAAAATATCATCGACAATTTAATTATTGTCACTTGTGGATGTTTTATACTATTGTGGTGTTGATACAATCATTGGGGTACTTTGTTTAAAAGTGAATAAAATAAACAACAATCTCTATTGTGGATAACTAATTCCATAATGTAAATATTATTCCATTCAAAACTAAACAAAAAAAAAGAAATAATGCATAAGATTATGTCTAAATGTATAAAATATTTTCTAGTTTTTAAAAATAATATCTATTGTATTTTGGCTTCCGAAACCATGAACCTGATACTCCAATTCGAAATTGCTGAAACCCCGAAACCATCGATAACGGTACTCATAAGAAGGGTCCTAAAGTGATTCCGATGCCAATACTGCAGACCTTGCTTAAATGATGCCAATAGGGGATAGCCGCTACATAGTGTCTACATAGTGTCTAAGGGGTGACATAGGAAAATATAGAGCGGTGCACGGACACATACTAGTATAGTGTTATAGCTAAGTTTGGGCCATGCTAACACATAATAGTATAGGGTTATAGCTAAGTTCGAATACTGTGCATATGATACAACTTTTAATAGTATGTTGTGGACTCTTAGAAATATATTAAAATATTACATCATGACTTAAATAATAATACCAATTTGGTATAAATTGGGATTGTTTAATGGCTAAAGTATCTTACCCATATACTATATACCATAATGATGCATTTTCTTGCATTTGTTTTTTTGGTTGATTTCTGTTATTTCTACTTTCTAAGTTTCTGGCATTTTCTTTTAAATTTTCTAGACTTAGAAGGTTGCTATAGAGTTTGCCAGTAGGACTTCCAAGCAAATCTTTGTTCTATACTTCTATTGTCTTAAAGAAACTCCTAGTTAGGGTTCTATAAGGCAAATTTTTAGACCTATCATCGTTTCAATCAAACTATGGAAGTCGTATTCGTTAACACTTAACACTTGACTTTAGAAACAGAACATTGATAGTAATGCCTTATATAATATTAACAGTGTGATAAATGAACTTATGTGATAATGATTGGGACTCGTGAGAGGCTAGAATGAGGCCAATAAACTTATATAGGTGAGGATCAACAGTGTGATCAACTGTTTGATGTTTGTTTCTATTATGTTTATGTTATATACATTTGCCAGTTTTCTCGAAGCGGTTGTGGCGTGAAGATCTTAAAAGAGCAGTGTTATAAATTTTGGTCTAGGTGCCGCCTAGGCGCTAGGCTGCCACACTGAAAATCCCATAGGCGGCGGTCCTAGACGCCTGTTCGGTCCTAGGCGGACTTGCTTGGCGCCTAGGCGGCCCTGTTTGGCCTGTGCGGCACTGTTCAGCCGTGCGGTTTTTGATTTTTTTTTTTTATGCTTAGTTGTATTGTGGATATGTTATTTGGGTTTTAAGATTAGATTTGGATTTTAGAACATTTAAATTTGAATTTTCAAGTTTCAAATTTCAAAAAAATTTATGAATTGTATTGGATTTGGAAGTTAGAACATGTTTGGATTTCAAATTTCACATTTCAAATAAAAAAACAAAAAAAACTAGGTGGCCTAGGCGCTAGGCGGCCATCTGGCGCACCGATTCCACCTAGCGAAATTTAGAACACTATAAAAGAGGAAGAGACTGTAGGTGAAGGTATCATGTTCAGATTTTGGAGTCACAAGAGCTAGTTAACTTCTGGTGTATTGATAGTGAGGTAACACTGTTGGAGCAGTAAATGTGCTTGGATGAGCTGTCAAAAAAGTAAATTGACATGGTACACCGAGCCACCAAATATGCCAATATGTAATATCTTATATCTGACCATAAATGGGGTGCTTAAACCTGGAACATGAATGTTAAAGGAATATCTTGACTATGGTCATGAAGGGTCAATATTCATAGTGTAAGTACTTGAGGATTTGTGGTTAGGGAGCATATAGAAAGTGTCAACTTGTTCGTATGATATACATTGTTTATGCTCTCCAAACCTGTCAAGGTGTCCAAAACACGCAAAGGTGATTTATACATCATTGCTTCAGACATTTCGTATTCTTGGGCAGACATGAATGGTCAATATATCCATATGGCATTATGAAGTATTTGAGGATTTGTGTTGCTATGGTAGCATAGAGAAATGGTGGCAGCATGTTTATATGAGATAGTGTGCGGTTAGTAGGAGTCCATGATATCAAAAATTGTCACGCGCAAAGGGATTATCTCCTGTAGAAATAACATGGATCCCTAGAGATACTACAGTCAATTTGTTCGACTTTATGGCATTGTTGCGCCAAGGGAGAGAGGTGGGGAGAGTAGAAACTAGGTCAGATATCTAAATTTCTTGACCAAACACTAATTTTAAATGGAGGTATTGTAGCGTTCTAGTACAAGGTCAAGTCCCTAATTGCACCCTCCGCCAGGAATCTATGAATCAATAAAAGTAATGAAAGACGTGGAATTAGTCAGGTCACAATTTTAACTCCCTGGGTGTGTCAAAATAGCAAATGATGGGATATAGGACAGTTCCTCATTCGAATTCCCGTATCTAATTGTACCTTAAGGGTTATTTAACATTTTTCACTTTCGGTATAGCTTTGCAGTTTTATTTCGACGTTTATTACTTTCAAATAAGGGGATTAAGTTATTGCAACGGGTTAATGGATGTTAGGAGTGATTTAGTATCCAACAAGGGGGACTTTTTGGATGGGGACTGTTCATGTTAACGATACCAGTTCAGTTATTTTCAAGTAAATAGTAACTTGATGTGTAAGAAAGTTCTAGTTGTTGCAATGTTTTTATATTTTATTCAGGGTGTTTTGCCGTAACATTGACTTAATTCTTGGTTTACGTGGATTTTTTTTAGGATTGAAAAAGGTAAATTGGAAATTTCTCAAGATACCTCTTTCTTGGTCATCTTTTCTTCCTCTTTCTCTGTTTAAGTCAATGGTGGTATTTTCTGTTTTCGCTTATAATATGATAATTTTAACCACTAATTTGTCGAAAACTCCTTTGTCCAGTCTCTAAAACTATCAACTATCTAGGAAGCTTGGACATTCTAACAATCGATGTTGTTTCCGTGTTGTGTCGTGTTGGAGACGTATCAGACACTACATTGACACTCCAAAATATAGGACACTCCAAATGCTTGTCTTATCCGCGTTGCTGTGTCCGAATCATGTTGTTTACGTGTTTGTGCAACATACTTCATATCACAATTAAAACACACAGAAGCACAAAGTTCTGAGGATACATGTTTCTTCTTTCCCAGAACCAATTCCCTTGTGGTCCTGAAACCTAGATTATATGGAAATCGGTATGAGAGCCCAAATTGCTGTGTTTGTTTATTCGTTTTTCCTTTCCCATTTTTGATCTTATATGCACATTCGTGCAGGTGCTTCCTATTCTTTTTCATTTTCTTCTCAACTTCTAGTGCAATAAGCTAATAATTGATTGGAGAAGAAATGTGATAATGAAGCTATTCCACCAAGAAAATTTGAGAGGATTTCCACAAATTATGTCTCTAAGATGGCTAGGAAGCCGTCAAAGGAAAGTTATTTCTGTTGTTGTTCCATGTAGTCTTCCACCATACTGCACCAAGATAAACCCATCTTGCAACTCGCTATAAGATGTGCCTCCGTCGCTTCATCACCTCTTATTGTTGCTCCATGACTATCTTTACATGATCCACGATGAGTCTGGTCTGCTAGTGAGGTTTGGTGGATCAAGTTAGATGCACCTAACTTAATGGTCAGCTTTTGGACAGTCTCATTTGAACATGTAAACCAATGTGAAATCTGATATCAATGTATGTATAGCAAATATTGAGGTTAGCACACATCTTGTACTAAAATTTGAATGCTCACATCAAACTTAGGATAATCAAGATTAAATGTTTCATAAATATGTATCATGTTTGATAACCTTCTGGATCCTTTTTGAAGTACGATTGAATATAAATATGATTTAAATGATAGTTTTGCAAAAACTTGGTATAAAACTATATAGAATCTTAAACATGACCCAAAAATAAAAAAGCGAATCCGGTCAACATAAAAGTGGTCTCCAAGTTGAATAAGTCCCGCGACAAAGGTTTGAGGTGCTCTAAAACATTTCAAAAGTTAGAATTCTTCGATCCAATAATGCAGGGTGAGGGCTTTACAAATTCGAGAAGTCATCAATCAAATTCAGAAAGGAACTTTTGATCCTAAAATGTCAGAGAAATGAAGATAGTCCACTCTGTCAAGCTCATTTTCCACAAATTTGGAACTTTTGAATATAGTGATAGATGGAAAGAGATTTGAACCGAACCTGGATCCTAGCTAAAAGTGCTTATAGGTTTTTTTTTGGGTATTACTTGAACCTGCCCCCGAAAAGGTAAGTTGCAGTCTTATTGGGTACCCATATATTGAATAACCCTTGCTGCTTATTGGATTCTATATCTTACGAGCTTATTTGAGGAATAAGTGATGTGGTGCCTATTTCAGCAAGTTATATCCTCCTTGGATGGCTATGGTCATATGATGATGAGGCTCAAATCGATGTTGAAGCTAACACCTAAGACTTCAAAGTTCAAACACTGTTGGCAATAGCATACTCACTTATCTATGCAGATTGGCAGATAACCCACCAAACATGTATTTCCCTTTCTTTGCCATGTACTCATATCACAATGGCGTATCTTAGGTCTGTCCAGGATAGTGGGGCTCCAGAAAGCACCTTTACCACAAGTTCAAGGACAAACATCGCGTACCAGAAGTGAATGATGTGATCAATTGATCTGTTGATTGTAAAAAATAAGATAA
The DNA here is from genome assembly GCA_036927795.1 of Iris macrosiphon. Lineage (NCBI taxonomy): Eukaryota > Viridiplantae > Streptophyta > Magnoliopsida > Asparagales > Iridaceae > Iris > Iris macrosiphon. The sequence continues at coordinate 106,317,785 of JAYESA010000009.1, read as the reverse complement.
AACTCTAGCAAGTTTCATATGAATCATTTAAGGACAATCTTCCACCTTCACTACAAGTTAAAAGGATAAATATTTTGCATATCAGAAGCGAATGATGCAATCAATTGATCTGTTGATTGGAAGAAATAAGAAGAAAATTCAACCAAGTTTCAGTTGAGTTATTTAGTTACTTTTGGTGTTCTCTATGCAATGTATGCATTTATTTATTTGAAGGCTATCTAAAGTTGCAAAAGTATTTTGTTAACATGGTTAGGTAAACTAAACTGTTCTTAGAAGTGCTTTAGTATCCGTTTAGATAAACTTTCTTAAATTTTGTTCTGAAAACAGTTTTCTGAAAGTAAGTTATAAAGTTGTTTTCTGAGTATAGAAATTTTGGCTTTGCGTTTGGCTACTTTCATCTGGAAAGTGATTTTAAGATACAAAAATTGAAAATTCTGTTTGGTAAAATATTTTCAGATTTTTTTTAAAATAAATTTTTTATGTTTGTCCTAATCTTTGTGTCCATATCTGTGTCCACATGTTTCATGTTTGGTAAAACATCTGTGTCCATATGTTTCATGTGTTCCCATACAGTGTCTACTGTGTCCGACAATGTTGCTGGCATTGTTGCTGTGAGGGTCGCCTGCAACCGTCTCCTCTAGCCGCGGAGATGACCATGACGAGGTCTTCCCCGTGCAGCCGCCTCCTCGAGCCGCGGAGACGACAACGACGAGGTCTTCCCCGTGCAGCTGCCTCCTCGAGTCGTGGATCGGCCGGCCAGAGTCGTCCGGTGGCACACCGCGAGTTCAGTGTCCGGTGGCTCAGCGGTCGATGAAGGGAGACGAGGGAGGAGTCGATGAAGGAAGGAGTCGGTCGATGAAGGGAGGCGAGGGAGGAGCCGGTCGATGAAGGGAGGCGAGGGAGGAGACGGAGAAGGAGAAGGAGGAGCAGTCGTCGATCGATTCGAGGACAGAGGAGGAGGAGGAGCAGCTGCGGGTGGAGGCCGAGATCGAAGCTCAGGCACTGGAGTCGAACTCGAGGACGGAGGAGGAGGAGCAGCCGCTGGTGGAGATTGAGCTCCGGCACCAGTGTAGAACTCGAGGACAAGGCTGAGAAAAGGAAAGGAGAGAAGAATTTTGGGTTGGAAAAAAACATATTGCTGAAAGAAGAAGGAAAGGAGAATAATTTTTTGGGTTGAAATTTTTTTTTTTGCAGGAAGAAGGAAAGGATAGAGAAGAAGTAAAGGAGAAACAATAATGGTTGCTGACGCTCCAATTTTTTTTGGGAAAGCTTCTTTTAGTTGCTTTCTGAAAACAGATTTAAAACGTCGGTTTCGAAATATTTTTGGGAAAGCAAAATGGAAAAGTGTTCTGCCAAACACTCTTTTCTTTGGTGTTGACTTTTAAACTCAAAAATTTGCAAAAAAAAGCATAACCAAACAGAGCCTAGTATCCAGCAACACTCTTTGGCTGCCAATGTTTCTGTGAACAGTAACCACATGGCTACGGGCCACATGAACAATGACATCTTAGATCTATGACATCTAGTCGACCCTAAAAAATTGGGATCAAGGTTTTGTTGTTTCGTCACTTGATCTGTACTTTCTTTGGAACTCTGCTATCTTATTCTATTTCTGCCAACTTGTTCTCTCCTCAAAATCGCTGGTCTATATCTGTTAACTATAAATTGTTTAGTTCAGCCACTAAAATCTATCGGAAATCCCTCCCTCAGCCTCTAAATCTTACGATCCATCGTTGATACATCTCCATTTACAGTGACAATTTCCCAAGTATACTTAAATTTTAGAATATGTTGCTGCTCTCCTAGGATGGGTAGCATATTATTATTAGGTCCTACTGTGAAACCACTATCTTCCCTAAAATCAGTTCTTTTGTCATCTTGCGAGCCTAGACTAAATTATAAGCACAAGAAGGTGAAGGAGAATACCTCAAATGACCCTTTTTTGGGGCTAATATGTTGGTTTCTCTGCGGATGCGGTAGGTGAGGTGTGTATTTAATGAGAGATCACACTAGTTTTTTTGCTAACAAAAAGTGTGGGTTTCTTCCACTTTTTCTTTTGATTTGATATATTCTGATTTTAATAAAATGTTTGAGTTCTCAATAGAAAAAAGAGAGAATGAGTATTGCTGCACATTTTCGCAAGGCTGCAATGTTGCGTCGACACCCAAGAGACAAATTTTCATTTCATAACAAGTACTATGTTAGCTATAAGTTATCCTACAGTCATAATCCATATCAAAATACAAATCATACAAACCAAGCTAATCATCAAAACTGTCCCTTGTGAAATAATGTTTTTAAACCTTAACAATCTTCAAAAAGACAAAATATTTGCTTGTTAGCCGTCTGTCTTAAAGTTGTGAACATCTAGTTGTAATTGAATCTTCCAAACATTTATTTCTATGGGTCTAGATTGACACCAGTAACTACTAGATGCACAAAATCTAATTAGAAGTGCCTTTCACTTTCTAAACTGTCTGAAGCTAGAGAATGCAAATGTAGATTTCAAGTATGCTAAGCCGAGACCTTGTAGTTGTTAACTGAGTCTGCTAAATGTTCAAGTTCTATCGGGTCGAGATTGACATCACTAATTTCTAGATACTAGAAATCTAATTTCAAAGAAAAGTGTTAATGACAACTGCCTAGAAATTGGTGCAAGCATATAGAATTGTTAATGTGTTGTCCAACATGTGACTAAATCATTACTCTACTTAGTTTTAAATTTTTAAACATAGACTTTGAGATGATTTATGGATAACTACCATAGCAGACATTCTTCTGGAAGACTTAGGATAACAATCCAGTCATCGACCAATACTAAACAACAAAATCAACAACTATAACGGTCTTTAGTACCAAAATCGTAGAGTTGGCTACAGTGTGTTTTAATCTATCATTAGCACAAGCCCTACCCTTTTTCATAATCTCAATCCTAGTTTGTATAAGTCTATCCCTACTTCTAGCTTCTTCTTAACTAATTTCACTACTAATTGGTGCATATGTAGGTCCCCATTGCACGTCCAAATCATCTCAGATGATTTTCTTGCATTTTCACAGCTTATTGACATGTGGCACTCAAACTGGTCCTGAACTTAAAACCTAATTGACTTACTGTGTCAGAATCCCATTCTAAATTGATCGACGGAACGTATTTACGTTATTGCAAGACTGGATTTTATGACCAACGTGCAAGACTGGCATATTTATTTCGTTACTATACCTTCAAGTTTCACCAATTTTGCATCTTAAGATCCTGTACAAGATTTATGTGCACGTCAATACATTGAACTTTGTTTTACAATTTAAGACCTTAATGTTGTTTATGGTAAATGTAGAAGACACTATTGAACCTCATAACTTCTGCCCTTTCACCATAAACCTAACCCAACCCCTAAACCAAGAACTAGAATACTGAAGGGCCAACGACAATTCCCAAGCTGGTGGTTGGATCATGTTAGACACAATAAGGACTTACAATGAAGTATAAAACATTTAATTTGAGTTTATAGGAAATTCTACACCATTCTACAAACTTTTTGTTAAAAACAGTTCACTATTGGCTACTTGATATGGATAAGTAGAAAAGTTTGCAAGTATTTGTATTTTTGTTTGTAAATAGCTTAAAAAATATAGATCATGTTTAGACAATAAGGACTGACTTCAAATCCACCAAAATTTTTGTCTATATAAATGGTTTATGGGAAATAGGCTTTACATCCCCATCCAATATCACGAAATGAGTTCCCTCCTACGTGGCAACCCCATTACCACATGTAATGGTCTTAATTTAACGATAGTAAAAGACGAGCTTTAATCACGGGAAGAGATATTCGTCTTTCTATATATAATTGTCAGAGACGAAAAGCTCACTTAGGTACTAGGGTCCTGCGCGTAGGTAGAAGGTGCAAAACCAATGATGCGCTTGAGAAGAGCAAACACATGTATAACAAATTTTTTAAAAAGAGGCCCTCGACCTCAAACTAGTGTGTAATTCTGTTCCACGTAACACTAGTTCTCAACACAACATGGAAGCTTCAACGACGCTTGAGCCCTAGATGGAGAGTTTCATTGATGTCACTGGGTTTTTATATAAAGTCACACTTGTTCACAACAAAGCAAGGAGTGTACCTCGGTAAAGCAAGATACAACCTCCCTTGAAGCTAAGCCTTTCACCTAGGCACGCTTTTAGCAACTATGTTCTTATATATGATTAATTCTGTTGATCTATCCTTTGTTCTCCATCATTGTGTTGATAGTCTCTCTAGCCTCTTTGCCGCCTTTGCAACACTGTCAATGACACCTCCCACGTAACCAACAATAAGCCCTATCCCAGCACCACCCTTACCTGTTCACCACAGCCTCATCCATAACCTCTTCTATCTCTTCTCGGCTTTGCAGGCGACCCCTCCCTTCTCGTACAACCTCACCAACAACACACTCCAAACCTTCCTACTGAATTGCCAGCTTGTCACCACTCCCTATGGTGCCACACTGAGTAAGCTAGGAGCTCGTAAGTATAAACCCCCTTTTGATGCGAGCTCCTGCAATTGCATGTTAGCCAACATGAGCGCTTACGGCCGTCTCAAGCTTCCCTTTGGTACTAAAAGGGCAATTTTGTCAGAAGGGGTCATAAAATAGGCATGTGAGGGTCGCATGATAATATTTCATCACCATACTGGACGTTCTAATTAATGGTAGTTTAGTGCAATTGCTTAGGAAGTTGGAGGTATTGAAGTGTCATTAATCCTGTACGAGTTATTGAGGTGTAAAACTGGTGAAAATTAAAATATTAAAGTGTGAATAAGCCTTTTTTATACATGTTCTTGTAACTAGTCTACTGGACATGTGCAACAGAGGTCTTTAGATGGACTAATTAGGAATGATAAGCTATTAGTTGAAGAAAAGTAGAGAGCTACGGGTAAACCTAAATGAACTTTGATTAAGGTGTAAAAAAATGATAAGACAATTGCGAATGTCAGAGAGAAGGTGGCGTTTGATGACTTTGATTAGAACTTTTGGGGATTCATGTAGCAACTCCAAAAAATTGGGTGAAGGTTTTGGTTTGTTTTTTACACCGGTAACTTGAGGTGACACTTCCTATACCTTTTTTTTTCTTCCATATTAAACTCATCTCCAGTCCTGTCCTTTATGGTTGGAGTTTGGGTGGTGGTGGGGTGGGTGGGTGGGTGTGAGGGGGGGAGGGGGGAGGGGGGTGGGGAGGTTCGCTGCCCCGATGTTAGTTGAGAAAAGCTAATAATTGCAAAGGAGATTTATAATGCAAATGTTTACCAAACATGTTTTACTCCGGAATGAAAACGAGAAAACGGTACAATGATATAAACTTAAAAAATGCATATCGAATATGAATGTGATGCAATGAACGTGGATAAAAAATGTGCATTCTGGAACATAATTCTTATAAAAATGATCTTGCCAATGCTACTTGATAACTTTGTTAACCAACAAGGGATTCATAATGTGGTTGGTGATACGTTTTTCGTTTTTATTAATTGTAAAATGCGGTGCAAATTCAGTGCAAATTCAATTTAGGGTGAAGCTTCATGATTATTATTGCTACACAGGGCCGACTCTGGGATAAGCCTGACAAGCAGTCGGGCTTGGGCACCACCACACCCACCCACCCACCCCCCACCCCCCACACCCCCCCGCGGTTAGGGCAACCCTCCAGGCCCCTAAGTCCCTACCTCTCAACCAATAGAGCCTCCGCGGTCCATTCCAATTCCTCTCTGTCAGTTGAACTAACAATCCACTAGGCCCATATTTTGAGTTCCTACTGGAAAGGCTTCGAGTAGCTCAAGAAGAAGAACTCGGAATCTAAGCTCTACGCTGCCGTTAGAACCAGAGATTTCGACGCTGCTTCCAACTCCACTCGTCATCAATTTTTGATATCTTCTTTTGGAGTCAAAGGTAAGGGGCAACAAAATTTAGCTCCGGCTAGGACAACCCAATCCTCTGGGCCGGCCCTGTTGCTACATTAAGCAGTAGTGGAGACCATCTCCCATGATCTTACTTGTCCATGCACCAGTGGTGAGTAGCTCTAAGATTGTTCTTCCACTCATTGATAAAGCCGTTGCATTCAACAAGCAACAGTAAATTCTGACGTAGTTCCAGCATTCTCAACACTTGAATAGCAGTTCTTCAAGAATACAAAACATGTCGTATCCGTCTGTGCAAGATATTTGATGCTTTTACATGTAATTGTTCAGCGTAGTTCAGACTGGGTATCAGTCTATGAGAGAGTTGATTACTGTTTAATGTGTAGTGCTTGCTTGGATATCTTATCAGAAGTTCTATGGTATTGAGGGTTTTCTTTCTGCATGCGACTCTAAAGCTATTTTTAGTGAATACCACAATTACTTGTGACACTTTCTTTGACCACTCATCATTTCATGGCTCTTTATTTTTCCTGCAAGTTCGAATATTAATTGCTGGTGAGTTTCCTGACAGGTTGAAAGCGCTTCATCAGAGCTGCCCCAGGGAAATGGATACTTACGTGAAGTGCATGTACTACAACACCAACGAGTTCGACTTGTGTCGTAAAGAGCAACAGGAGTTTGAGAAAGCATGCCCTTGGTCCACTGAATGAGTCTTCAAGGGAGTTTACCTTCTCATTATTTTGAGAACATGAATAAATCTGGGAGAAATCCAGTGAACTTTGCATTCCTTCGAGTAGAACAGTCACTTGGCCTGGATTTGCCCAGGCAACGTGTCCTTGATTTGGCCGATTGTTCTTTCTTTTCTTTTGGTAACCTTTTTATTTTCCTGGTAAAAAGAAGATTTACGTGTCAACTTGATTACAATGATGTGGAGTTTGAATGATGTCCTCTCTTGCTGCTTCTTTTTCTCATGTCACAAACTCACAGAATTTTCATCTCTTGCTATTTCTATTCATGTTTCAAACTCGGAAAAAAAAATGATATAGGCCTGGATTGGAATAACACTGGACAACCCAGTGGATCTGTGTGAACCATTCTTACCGTAGTAGAATGAGAAGAAGGATGACCATGGCCTTTGCATTCATCCAGAAGCGGTCTCTCCCCCTGAAATCTAGAGTACACTTTGGCTGTGTTTGGGTTGTTGTGAGAAAGTGGAGAATTTAGAGTGCACTTAGGCTGTGTTTGGGTGGTGAGAAAATGGGGGTAGAGAGAGAACAAAAAGAAAGAAACAAGAAAGACGTTTTTTTTTTTTGGTTGATAATAAAGTTTGGACAAAAAAATGTGGACAAAAAATTGTGCGAGAGAGGGGGTGGAGGGAGAAAATAAAACTGGTAAGTGTTCTGAGTTTCTGAAATCTGTAATCTCTTGGCAGTGGCGTAGCCATAATTTAGGTACAGTGGGGTTAAAATCGACTAGTAAATTTTTAATCGAAAAAAAATATAAAGGAAAAAAATGCATAAAGTAGTCACAAAATCATATTTTCTTTGCCTAACATTGGTTGTCTATTCTAATTTTTCTTTTTTAGTTAATTTTTTTTATCATTCAGTTCAAAATACCATTGGTATTAAAATATACATTTTTAATCAACCTTAAACTTTAATGTTATTCGAGTCAGGTCATACAAGACATTTTTGATCAATTTTGACCATTTGATCGAGGAGATTCAGTGTAAACTCCCTCGACCAAATTTAGGTCTACCTGGCTTAGATAGAGAGAGTAGGGTTAGTTGGTATAAACCCCCTGATTTTCAAGAATTTTTAAATTTGCATTTTTTACAATTTTCTGAAATTTTTGGGATTTTTCTGTAATTAAACTAAGGTGTTTTAATTATTAAATAATTTTTAATTGATATTAAATAATATTAAAATATTATGAAAATAATATTTTATGGTGTAAAATGAAAAACTAGACATAGGGTAATTTTTCGGGAATTTATTGGACCCCGGAATCATTTTAAAAGCCCTAAAAACTGATTAATTAATTAAACTACAATAAACTGGGTTTATTTTAAATAAACCAAACCAAACCAATAGATGAACCAAACCGGTTTAATTAAACCAAAATCCTTGTTGGGTCGGAACCGGGCCCAAAACCCATACCCGACCCATTAGCCCGATCCGACCCGTAATCTAATTAATGGATCGGGCCGGATCCGCTAGGACCCGACCCGTCCGCCCGTCGAACCCGACCCGCTAGCTTCATCTCCCCTAACCCGACGACTCCTCACCTCCCGCCGCCGGCAGCCGCGCCGCTCCGGCTTCCTGCAACCGCCGCCGCCCGCTCGCGTCCCCGACCCTCCGCCTCCTCTCCCCGCAACGGCCACCGCCCGTCTCCCTCTTCTCCGGCCTATAAAAGTCTCTGCTTCCCTTCTTCCCCTCACCAGCCGAACCCTAGCACCCTCTCCGCCTTGCCGCAGCGCCGCCCCGAGGCTCACCTCCCCTTCCTCCGGCTGTTCCCTCCGCCCTGCCGTTGTCTCCCTCGGTGAACCCTCCGCCTCCCGCCTCAGCCCCTCGCCGCTGCCCAGAACCCGCAGCCGCCTTCCCTGGAGCAGAACCCGCTCGAACTCCGCCCGACACCGAGCCCGCACCGATCAGGCCGATCCCTGCGCCGCCGTCACCCGCTCCGCCCGACCTGCTGCTCAGCGCCGCTGTGCCCGGACCTCGCCGCCGTGCCCAGCCCCTCGCCCCTCTCCTCCGGTCTCCCCTGCCCCCGCAGCCGCCGCCTCCGGCCAGCGCCGTCCCGCTGCCTCCGGACTCCCTCCGCCACAGCTCCGGCCGCCGCAGAGCCTCTGACCCAGAAACCCTAACCCTAACTTTTGTGGACACAGCACCCTGACACGTGTCGGACACGTGTCGGACACGAAGAATTCGCAGTTTCTGGAGCCCTGTTCAGGTACTCGTATCTCACTCCTCGCTATCCCGATTTTTTTTTCGTCAGTTGCATCGCGTAGCCTGCATGACCCCCTCGGTGCCCGTGTAACCCGCTCGGTGCATCGCGTCCTGTGGTGATCGCGAACCGCGATCCAAAAACAGGAAAACCAACGCCCAGTTTCACCCCGGAACTGAGTACGTCCCGCCAAACAGGACGACTTGGTCGCGCGCGATCTTCACAGATACGTGCGCCCCGTTGATACGGACGTGAGGGATTTCGCAAAAGCTGATTCGGATGTGCGTGCACACCGAAATCAATGCATATCCGCCGACAACGTCCCGTATCCGACTTTTCTGGTTCTCGCTGTAACTTAGTGTACACACGTCGGATCGAGATGAAACTTGCGCCATCGGACTCGTAGCAATACGCTGGTCCTGTGAGCCAAGTTTGGTTCGATTCTGAGAACGTTGACAAAATCACGTGTCATGGGCCCCACAGGCTCCACTTGACGGACGATTTTGTGATCGGCTCATCGGAATCCAATTTTGGAAGTTCCGTTGGGTTCATATCATCGTTCCTGACTTGTTGACACTAAGTTGGACGAATTTGGAGACCTTTGACCCTGACGCATTTTTCGGTGCAAAGCGGCCCACATATAGACCCCGTCTTGACCCAAAATTGTCATTTTTGCCCCTGTGTCCAAATTGGACTCAAGGACAGGCGTCTCTTGCTGATTAATATTTTCTGGATCTGATGGTGATATCTATTTCAGCAACCGAAGTACTGTCTGCAATCCCCGCTGAAGCCAGAGCTACAATTGGAACCGAAAACCCAGGCAACACCTTGCCAACTTGCAGTCTTTGATACATATTACTTGGACTTAATTATAAACTGTTGTACATGCTTAAATCCAGGACCGTGTGACTTACTTAGCGTCCGATTAATAGTCGGGTGCCAACCCCGTACGCGGAGTTGTGTAAGGTTAACTAGAGATGGATATCGTGACATTTATATTCTCGTACTTGCCATATCAAGTACATTATACCCAGGACACTTGACACGAATCATGAGACAGAATCTTCCTGAAATATTCAAGGTGATTCTGTATATGATACAGGTTTATGACATCTTTACATGCTTAGATTTTATCCTGACTTATTGTATTAGTTTAATCTTACGTAACATGAACATTGTGAACTGTGACGTGAGATTACATTGGGTGGGGAGAGTATTACCATATCAAGGCTGATTAAATTATAAATATTGTCATCTGGAGGTGTCTTAGTCTCTGATACAGAGCTTTGGCGCAAGTTCTGTCCCTTTGAGAAAATACTGCTATGGTTTCTTCGACACTGATCCTGTAGTAGTCTCAGCCTGAGTATGACTAAAACTCTCACTTGCATAACACTTAGCTGGTTTAATTATTTACCCTATTGTGTCCTTTATTTCTGCACTGCATTTATTTTGTCTTGAGCTTTCTTGTACCTTGCTATGTCCCCTGAGGACCTGGATCTGGATTATGTCCCCAGGATTAGCAGACGAGATCTACCCTGAGGTGTACGGAACAGGAGCAGTACCGGAACCTGAGGACGAGGTGATCGCTGAGGACTTCTCCTGAACATCTGCTTCTTCCATGCTCAGTTGTTATGGCAATTAAACTCTTTATTTCCTGTTTATGAGAACTTTTGTAACAGATTTAATATCGGGTTGTTCCCCGATTTTATTTACTTTTGACTGGATGTTGTTTAATATTTCTTTTGCTGATATTGCTATCTTTATTCTGTGGATGAGATTAGTAAACCCTGACTATTGTAATACAGCTTAAGTATGCTCCGATGGATCCATTAAATTGGGTTTTGTCTATCGGTGCGTGCTGTTGGCCATTGCCACGTGTCCAGTCCCCGATATTTTGGGACTGGGGCGTGACATGGTTTTTGTGGTGGCCCATGCAGGTCAACGACTAAATTGTTCGGTTTCAACTTAGGGACCGAACAGGCCTGTAATAAGAATAGGATAAGTTTTAGGATCTCATCCACTTGCTTGAATCGTTTTTGATATCTATATCGTTTTCGAACTAAATTTGAATTGCATCTTGCTTTGATTCATGTGCGCCCTTATAGTTTATTTTGATGCAGAGTAATGGATTCACGAGCAAACGACGGAACTCCAGCAAGAACACCAATAGGTGTTGTAGCCATCTACGGAGAAGATAAAGTGACACCATTGAATGGAGATCCTTCTACTCACCGAAGCAGCCAAGAAGATCAGCAAGCTTCTAGATTTTGGCGTGATGACATTCCACCTCCTCCGCAGTTCGTTCCACCAATGCCTGTATTCCCACAAGGGCAGCCTATTGACGGGCAACAAATATTCCAAATGATCTACGCAATGATGCAAGCCCAGCAACAAGACCAATATGAGGCCCAGCGTCGCGAGGCTGAGTACTTGAGGAACAGTATAATAAATGTACTAGAGCAGGTCAACCTACCAGCTCAACGACCAATGACGGGCTCTATCACCGATTTTCGCCAGCTGAAGCCCCGTACCTTTTCTGGCAAGGAGGGACCAACCGAAGTTCATGAATGGCTCACCAACATTCGGCATCAATTAGAAGCAGCTGAGCTTCCACGGAAACGTTGGATGACTGCTGTCAGAATGCAATTGACGGACAATGCTCATCATTGGTGGCTATCCGAGGAGACCAGGCTCGGACCAGACCGAGTTACTTGGGAAGAGTTCTCCAGACTCTTTCAGGAGATGTACATTCCGGCTATCGCTCGATCAGAACTTTGGGACAAGTTCAATCGCCTCACTCAGGATGCTATGACGGTGGAGGAGTACAACGCCGAGTTCATTCGTCTAAGTCGCTTCGCCCCAACATTGATCCCGACAGAAGAAGAGAAGGCCGAGAAGTTTTTTGATGGACTCAACTTCGAGTTACAGAAACTAATTGGATCCGTTGCACCAACTTCATACTCGGACGTCCTTGCTGCAGCCCGACGCATGGAGCGCGTCACCAGGAGAGAGACCAGTTTGAAGCGGCCTTCCCCATCAGCAACAGCTAGAGCACCACAAGAAGAAGCTGCAAAGAAATCTCACCTACACCAACAGCAGAAAGCATCTACACCACAAGTGATAGTCCTTACTACTTGTCATTACTGTGGCAAAGCAGGCCATCTCGCTAAGGAATGCCGACGCATATTAGGATTGTGTTTAGCATGCGGATCCCGTCAGCATTCGGTAAGGGATTGCCCTGAACGTGGAGAAGGAGCACCAAGGGCAAACCAACAAGCTCTACCAGCACCAGGAGGACATCAACCAAGGCCACCCTTGGCACTTCAAGCAGCACCCTTCCAGCAAGCCCAGCAACAGCTGAGGGCACCACCTCGAGGACGCGGACAAGCTTTCGCGATGACTGTGGGAGACGCGCAGAATCATGGAGTAGCTAATGCGCGTAAGTTTTTGTAGTTCTGTTTCTAGTATTGCTTTAGTTCGTGCCGTTGGTTCGTGACCCTAGACTTAACCTGATAGTTTTAACTTGCTAATAATAGATAACCTAGTGTTAACCTAGTAATTTTGAACTTGATAATAACCTAGTAGGTTTTATAAATGTTAACCTGATATGTTTTTGAAAGATAACCTGGTTTTCTAAAACTGTAATTTTCTAGATTTTCCACATTTGGGAAATTGCATAAATTTTAATGTTTAGGAAAATAATTTTTCCTAGGTGTTACTCTCAACCTTGATTCTCCTTGATTTTGATGTGCTTCGAACAATGTTTGCAACCGCGTCATCTCTGTTGACCGGTTATTCTTTGATTGCGAGGACGCAATCCTCTTAAGGGGGGTAGATTGTAACCCCCCTGATTTTCAAGAATTTTTAAATTTGGATTTTTTACAATTTTCTGGAATTTTTGGGATTTTTCTGTAATTAAACTAAGGTGTTTTAATTATTAAATAATTTTTAATTGATATTAAATAATATTAGAATATTATAAAATAATATTTTATGGTGTAAAATGAAAAACTAGACATATGGTAATTTTTCGAGAATTTATTGGACCCCGGAATCATTTTAAAAGCCCTAAAACTGATTAATTAATTAAACCACAATAAACTGGGTTTATTTTAAATAAACCAAACCAAACCAATAGATGAACCAAACCGGTTTAATTAAACCAAAATCCTTGTTGGGTCGGATCCGGGCCCAAAACCCAGACCCGACCCATTAGCCCGACCCGACCCGTAATCTAATTAATGGATCGGGCCGGATCCGCTAGGACCCGACCCGTCCGCCCGTCGAACCCGACCCGCTAGCTTCATCTCCCCTAACCCGACGACTCCTCACCTCCCGCCGCCGGCAGCCGCGCCGCTCCGGCTTCCTGCAACCGCCGCCGCCCGCTCGCGTCCCCGACCCTCCGCCTCCTCTCCCCGCAACGGCCACCGCCCGTCTCCCTCTTCTCCGGCATATAAAAGCCTCTGCTTCCCTTCTTCCCCTCACCAGCCGAACCATAGCACCCTCTCCGCCTTGCCGCAGCGCCGCCCCGAGGCTCACCTCCCCTTCCTCCGGCTGTTTCCTCCGCCCTGCCGTCGTCTCCCTCGGTGAACCCTCCGCCTCCCGCCTCAGCCCCTCGCCGCTGCCCAGAACCCGCAGCCGCCTTCCCTGGAGCAGAACCCGCTCGAACTCCGCCCGACGCCGAGCCCGCACCGATCCGGCCGATCCCTGCGCCGCCGTCACCCGCTCCGCCCGACCTGCTGCTCAGCGCCGCTGTGCCCGGACCTCGCCGCCGTGCCCAGCCCCTCGCCCCTCTCCTCCGGTCTCCCCTGCCCCCGCAGCCGCCGCCTCCGGCCAGCGCCGCCCCGCTGCCTCCGGCCTCCCTCCGCCACAGCTCCGGCCGCCGCAGAGCCTCTGACCCAGAAACCCTAACCCTAGCTTCTGTGGACACAGCACCCTGACACGTGTCGGACACGTGTCGGACACGAAGAATTCACAGTTTCTGGAGCCCTATTCAGGTACTCGTATCTCACTCCTCGCTATCCCGATTTCTTTTCCGTCAGTTGCATCGCGTAGCCTGCATGACCCCCTCGGTGCCCGTGTAACCCGCTCGGTGCATCGCATCCTGTGGTGATCGCGAACCACGATCCAAAAACAGGAAAACCAACGTCCAGTTTCACCCTGGAAATGAGTACGCCCCGCCAAACGGGACGACTTGGTCGCGCGCGGTCTTCACAGATACATGCGCCCTGTTGATACGGACGTGCGGGATTTCGCAAAAGCTGATTCGGATGTGCGTGCACACCGAAATCAATGCGTATCCGTCGACAACGCCCCCGCATCCGACTTTTTTGGTTCTCGCTGTAACTTATTGTACACACGTCGGATCGAGACGAAACTTGCACCATCGAACTCGTAGCAATACGCTGGTCCTGTGAGCCAAGTTTGGTTCGATTCTAAGAACGTTGACAAAATCGTGTGTCGTGGGCCCCATAGGCTCCACTTGACGTGCGATTTTGTGATCGGCTCATCGGAATCCAATTCTGGAAGTTCCGTTGGGTTCATATCATCGTTCCTGACTTGTTGACACTAAGTTGGACGAATTTGGAGACCTTTGACCCTGACGCATTTTCGGTGCAAAGCGGCCCACATGTGGACCCCGCCTTGACCCGAAAATGTCATTTTTGCCCCTGTGTCCAAATTGGACTCAAGGACAGGCATTTCTAGCTGATTAATATTTTCTGGATCTGATGGTGATATCTATTTCAGCAACCGGAGTACTGTCTGCAATCCCCGCTGAAGCCAGAGCTACAATTGGAACCGAAAACCCAGGCAAGTGTACCTAGCCAACTTGCAGTCTTTGATACATATTACTTGGACTTAATTATAAACTGTTGTACATGCTTAAACCCAGGACCGTGTGGACTTACTTAGCGTCCGATTAATAGTCGGGTGCCAACCCCGTACGCGAAGTTGTGTAAGGTCAACTAGAGATGGATATCGTGACATTTATATTCTCGTACTTGCCATATCAAGTACATTATACCCAGGACACTTGACACGAATCATGAGACAGAATCTTCCTGAAATATTTAAGATAATTCTGTATAGGATACAGGTTTATGACATCTTTACATGCTTAGATTTTATCCTGACTTATTGCATTAGTTTAATCTTGCGTAACATGAACATTGTGAACTGTGACGTGAGATTACATTGGGTGGGGAGAGTATTACCATATCAAGGCTGATTAAATTATAAATATTGTCATCTGGAGGTGTCTTAGTCTCTGATACAGAGCTTTGGCGCAAGTTCTGGCCCTTCGAGAAAATACTGCTATGGTTTCTTCGACACTGATCCTGTAGTAGTCTCAGCTGAGTATGACTAAAACTCTCACTTGCATAACACTTAGCTGGTTTATTATTTACCCTATTGTGTCCTTTATTTCTGTACTGCATTTATTTTGGCTTGAGCTTTCTTGTACCTTGCTATGTTCCCTGAGGACCTGGATCTAGATTATGTCCCCAGGATTAGCAGACGAGATCTACCCTGAGGTGTACGGAACATGAGCAGTACCGGAACCTGAGGACGAGGTGATCGTTGAGGACTTCTCCTGAACATCTGCTTCTTCCCATGCTCAGTTGTTATGGAAATTAAACTCTTTATTTTCTGTTTATGAGAACTTTTGTAACAGATTTAATATCGGGTTGTTCCCCGATTTTATTTACTTTTGACTGGATGTTGTTTAATATTTCTTTTGCTGATATTGCTATCTTTATTCTGTGGATGAGATTAGTAAACCCTGACTATTGTAATACAGCTTAAGTATGCTCCGATGGATCCATTAAATTGGGTTTTGTCCATCGGTGCGTGCTGCTGGCCCATTGCCACGTGTCCAGTCTCCGATATTTTGGGACTGGGGCGTGACAGTTGGGAGCCAATTAGAATTAGAACATAGTATTTTAGATTGTTGTGCAATATTTGTATCACTTGGTGCACCTTACCGTTGCTTCGATATTTGGAACGCTACACTAGCATTTACCTTCAAACAAATTTCACACACTTTTTCTAGTCGTGCCAGCCTTCCATTCTGATATTTATGTAACTCATAAATATCCTCTCTTGTGTTTCATTTTAGTCGCACAATCTTCGTTACAAACGTCCATTTTTAAATTCAAATAAATCCAACTTTGCATATTTGTCCGTTCCAATCAAGTTTGGAGACACAATCTCGACCCATTTTGTGCAACCCAATTTATGATAATATTTTATTCTGAGTCTTCTACGTCCATGACACTTGTGTCCCATCCCAATTTTAACCCTATGCACTTTCAATTAATTAAAGAAAACCACTTACACTAATTTTAATTAAATTGGTGTAAGAACCCAACCTAACCTAAAATTAGACCCAACACCAACCTAAACCCCCACTCACACCCTCAAGGTTCATACTAAACACCACACACCCTTTTGACCCACTACATCACACTAAATATGGTATTTTTTCTCATCCAATCCCAAATCTCATTGTTTGTGCAATTTTTCAATTGTTAGGGGCTTTTGTGCAAAAAGACAATGAGGTGTCCACCTCCCATTGGAGCCAAGCCATGAAGAACTCCCCCACCCGACCCCACCCTTCATTGTTGACCGGTCCACCTTGTTTTTTCCTTCATTTTTGGTGTACTACATACAACTTTTTCCCCTACATCATCTACACCCTCCATTCAAAACCAAAGCCGTCCTAGCCCTCCATTCCATCATGTAGAACCTTCCCCCCCATCCCTAGAAATGCATGTAGCCGGCCCTAATCCCAATGCCATCCTCCTCTCTCTCTCTCATACATAAACACCTCCTCCCTCTCTCCATTTTTTTCTTATTCACACCACCATCACCCTCACTTCCCTACCCGAACCCTAAAACTTCTCCCTCTCCTTCTTCCCCGGTCACTTCCTCCTCCGGTCAGCCACCACCCTGCCGCCACAGCACCACCACCTTCCTCCGCCGACCTTCCTCCTCCCCGACACCAACCACCACCGCCACAGCAACCGTCGACACTGCCACAGCAACCACCATCCATCTCCTCTTCTTCTTCCCCGACTACTTCTTCTCCGACCATCCTTCTTCACCGACTTCTTCACCGCCTCCTCCGACCATCCCGACATCACTACCCCGCCGCCACAGTCCCCACGACCATCAGCCTCTCCTCCGCCCATCTCCACCACTTCCATCACCGTCGTCACCGCCTCACCATCATCATCATTCCATCACTCCCCCTACGACCACCTCACCTTCCTTCTTCCCCGACTTCCCTCTCCACCTTAAACCACCGCCAATACCGCTACAGTAACCACCACCACCTTAGCCACTATCATCCCACCACCATCACCATCACTCCACCATCACCCCGCCACGGCCACCAGCAACTCATCCCCACGACCAAGCCGCTGCTGCCGCGAGCTGCTACCAGTGCTGCTACGCGCTGCTGTTGGCCGGAGCACCACCCCGCTGCTGCCACTGTAGTTGCTGCTGCTACTGTGCACCGCCGGAGACCGTCCCCCTTCGTGCAGCGGACGAGCATCACCCCCCCGGTCACGAGCACGCCTAGGTTTGCACTGGCCCTTCTCTTTCTTCATGTGTTGTTGCATGGACCTATGTGTATTTGTGAACCTTAGTGTCGTGTTTATATGTGTGCATATTTGAGAATAGTAATTAGGTTAGTGAATACTTCATAGAAAATTTTGTTATTTAATATGGTATATTTGTGTTGACCTAGGTGTTTAGACTAAAACTGACATTGTGCACACTAACCCCTAGCTAGGACTTGTGTTTAGGTTATACGATATTCGGTATTATGACATATTTTGGTAGTAAATTTCTTGTTGTGCACGGTATTTGAGGACATGACACCTGTGCATTTTAGCTACGTGTACACTCGATCCTGCTAGTTGACCAGTTGAGACCCCCTTCCTTGCGTCAGTTCTAAGTGTAGTGTAGTTGTATTTCCTGTGCGTACTAGTGTAATGACTGATGATTATATTATATTATATCATATATATAGGGTCGCTGGACCGTTCGGACGAGACTTCGGGAGCAGGATTTTGGTACTCACAGCTTGAGGATCCAGGCAAGTATATCTTGCCTTATTTACTGTTTAATTTAAATTATTAAATATTGCATGATATATTGTTGCAATATTACTTATAACTGTGCGCGTCCGAGAATAACTCGGGTGCAGTCGACGAATGCGTCGATGTGTAGTGTATTGACTTAGTCACTAGCAGACTCACCTACTGTTATGAGGATATTCTGATATCTTCTAAGACCCTGACACTTTTTACACTCATCACGATGACAAACTCATGCTGGGATGCGGGTTAGCATACCCGACTAGGTATCGGTGCGTGTGACATGCATCACGGTTTAGTGCGTAATCAGGAATGTCTAATTAATTGAGACCTGGCATGTAGTTACGTGGTATGCACGTCGTGTATTCGACTTGTATATTTGCATTGGGCGTGGAGGACAACTGGTAGGGGTATGGGATATACATATTGGAATTCGTAGTGTCCAAAGAATCCACGGATCCAATGACTTCCTTTATTCAGATACCGCATTCTTCGGAGCGATACGGACGTATATATTTGCAGATACCTCGTTCTTCGGAATGATGGACGTTACATGTACAGATACCACGCTCTTCGGAGTGTTGGATATTATGCCTACACCTACCCATACGTACCAAGGTTGTCCTCACATTGCATTCACTTAGATGGTTAGCACACCCCCTTTATTTATTCAGTATTTATATTTGCATGTATTTTTGTATCTTGTTACGTCCCTCTGAGGACCTGGTTTCTTTCCAGATTTGGACGAGACATACTATCCTACCGTGTACGGGCCCGGGCAGGAGACGAGGTACGCGTCCGAGGAGGAGCTTGAGGTGCTACCATCAGAGTTTTCTTGATCACTGGTAGGCCTTCTGCCTAGGGCTGGAGCATCCTTATCTAGTTAGTCGATGCTCTAGCCGTACTCTCTTATTTTTCCTTTCGTACTCTTATTTCATCATTGTAGTGGGTTTGTTCCCATCAGACATATTTGGACTGTACTATGACATTCAGACTTCACACTTATTTTTAGTATTTATTTCAGTACTTCTTATTTATATTGTGGATGAGATTAGACATTTACCTGCTGTATGTTAGCATATTAGACTTGTTAGTATTTTAGGACAGCGTAGAACGCTTTGCCGGGTCCATTAAATTGGGTAATCCCACGGAGTCGTATTAGCTAACCATTGCTACGTGGTCTGGTCCCGTGTATTTTGGGACTGGGATGTGACATTCAGTGTATCTTAAAATCGATACTTGAATCCTACAATTTTAATCATGAAAGTTGTCATCATAGGGTCTTATGATGATTAAATATTATTTTCTCCCTCAAGGAAAAACAAGATTAAAAATATTTTATTTCCAACCACTAATTTACTTTGTCTTCATATTTTCTTAATCGAAGAATGTTATACCAGAAAAAAATTTCATCCCATCTAAAAGCAAATTAAATTTTGTCATCTAAGAGCAAAGTCAATTAGGACTTGAATCAGTTAGGGGATGAATTATTTAAAAAAATTAGGAAAAAATTAAATATATTTAGATGTGTTATATGATAAATGATGGAGAGGTGCAGTGCGGCGGGATGGAGAGGTGCGATACGACGTAAGAGAAAGAGAAGAGAGAGACGAGCGGTTGAGAGAGACTCGGAGAGAGGAACGACATAAAAAGAGTCCCTCTTTTGACTATATATATATATATATATATATATATATATATATATATATATATATATATATATATATATATATATAATTAAAAAATTGAGGGGGTCATATGACCCCCCTTGCCCTATTCTAGCTCCGCCCATGTCTCTTGGCTGTGTTGTTTTGATCCTCACAACCAAAGATAACCAAAGATAGATGTATGAATATGAAGACGGGTTAAGCTGTATGTGATATGCGAAAGAATGGCGTCGATGTCTCATATCCTAAAGATCCTCCAAGATATGCCTATATGCAGTCAAGAAAAATCCTCTTGCCCTCTTGGTCAATGTATTTGTGGCTATATTGTCTTCTTCGAATGATAATGAAAAATTTCAAAGTCCTTCAACAACTCCAATTGTCTTTTCTATTACATGCTCAAATCTTTCTGAGTAACCACATAAAGCTCTTATGATTGGTATCGATTTCCACCCGATCTCTATACGAGTATTGCCTCTAAAGCTTAAGTGAAAATACCAATGCGAACAACTCCAAATCATATATATATGTTAGTTCATCTCGTGCTTCTTAACCTGTCGAGATGCATAACATATCACTCTACCATGATGTATAATGACACATCCAAGTCCCTTACCCGGCACATCACTATTAGTGAACCCTTTTGTTCCAACTGGAAGTCAAAATCGGTATTGAAATCAATCTTCTCTTTATCTCATCGAAGAGGGCTGAAATGTCGTTGACTACTCAAACTAAAGTTCCTCCATGTCAACATGTCAGGGTGCTGAAACTCTTGCAAAATCTGCCATGAACCTACGACAATCGTCCATCAACCCACGAAAGCTGCAAACTTATGCTATTGTTATCGGAACTGGCCAATATGGCCTTAACCTTACTCGGATTCGTTGAGACTCCTGCTTCAAAAATGATATGCCCCAAGAAAAAATATGATCAAACCAGAATTTGCACTTGCTAAACTTAGCATACAACTGATGCTCCCTTAAACTCTAAAGCAATGTCGGAAGATGCTCATCATGCTCTGCCTCATTGTCGGAGTAGACCAAGATGTCGTCAATAAGACCACAACGAACTTATCCAAATAAGGCATGCAAATGCGATTAATCAAATCCATAAAGATAAATGGACATTGGTTAAACCAAATGACATCACTAGAAACTCTCAGTGATATATTTTGTAGTTACTTTGACTTGCATGATATAGTCCAAGAATGTGACATTTTACTTAATTTTTAATTAAGTTATTTTGATGTGAATTCAGTTTAAAATTGTGATGGATAATTCTTCGACTAATATTAGCTAAATATTTTGTTTTAGAATATTTTATAATAAGGGTACAAAGGTAAATTAATGTCTAATTAAACACTAAAAAAATAAACATATAACTAGAAGTTAGTAAAAATGATAAATAACTTTCTTAAATTGCTAATTAGAGGCTCTATCTTGTGAAGCGAGACCCCGACCTCTAATTTGTATTATACCTCTATTCTATGCTAATATATAATAGGAAAAGTTTATGCTTCACCATAGAAAATTTTATTCCAAATAGGCCCTTCTATAGTAATTAAAATTATTCATTAGATTTAAATGTGCAGCTAGGTAATTATTCTTTTCCTATAGATTTTTTTTAAGGGAGTTGTCCTGTGCCTTTTCCAAGTCTCATTCATAATCTCAATTAATAATGATTTCTACTTCAAAATAACATTTACACTTGACACTCTCTCATAGATTTATATAAAGTAGATGAAGAAATTTTATTTTATTTAATATTTACGTGTAGAGTAATTAATTACTTGATAAAGAAAATATTTGTATGTATACTTGTGACTAAAAAAAAGCAAAGACCCCTAAGTCCACAAGATGTGGATGAAATGCTAATTTCTTAAATTAGTTTGGAACTCGAATCTAGAAGTCATATATTAGCTGAACCCAAGCATTTGGTCGGTGTCCAACATCTCTTCTGGCTGTTAACCCAAAGAAAAAAAAATCTTTTCGAGGTCAGGATGAGTATTTTTTAGGGTTATTTAGTTTTAGGGTATCATATAATATTATAAATTTACGTTTAGGTCTCCTCATCGTCCAGAATAGGATCTGGGGCTCATCCTAATAGTAGACTTAACCGACCATCCAAAATGGAGACCTAATCATAAATTTGAATATTATACGAGACCATAAAACTAAACGAAAATATGTGAGGGTTGTGTGAGTTAGGTTGTTTAGTTTTGCATGGTATGGATTATTGAGTTTTATTTTGACCAATTAAGAATGACACTTGTGACATTATTATTATCTTTTTCTATCTTGATCTCAGCAGCCATTGTAAACCCCCAGATTTTCAGAATTTTTTGGAATTTTTAACTAATTAAAATCAAGGTATTCTGGTTTTAAATAATTTTAAATGTTTTATTAAATATTAAAATATTATAAAAATAATATTTTTGGATGTAAAATAAAATATTAGACATAGGATAATTTTTCTGGAATTTATTGGACCCCGGAACCATTTTTAAAGACCTAAAAACTAAGTTATTTATTAAACCCAATTAAACCGGGTTGAACCAACCGGTTTAACCAAACCATCTTGAACCGGACCAACCCTGATTCAAACCAACCCTAGCGGGTCGGATCCGGACCCGTTAGCCGACCCGACCCGCTGACCCATTACCCGAGCATATTTTATATCGGATCGGGTCGGATCCGAATCCCATATTCAAACCCGACCAGACCCGACCCGAATCATTAGCTACAGTAACCTAACGACAACCCCGACCCTGTCGATTCCCCTCCGCCGCTCGACTTTCCACCGGCTGCCGCCGACTGCTCGATTTTTAGCGCCGCTCAACCGCTCCGACGCCTAGCCTCCCGCCGCCTGTTCAGATCACCACCGGCCGGCCGCCCGGCTTCCTCCCCGACCTATTTAAACCCTTCGCCCAACCCCGTTCACCGCAGCCACCACTCCATCAGCCACCGGACCACTACCCTCCGGTGCCACCTCGCTGGCCGACGCCCAGAACTCTGCCGCCTCCAGCAGGCCCTGCCGCCGAGAGCCGCACAGCGCCACCTCGCCGATAGCAGCCGTGCCCTAGCCGCCACGACGAGCTCCTCCGGCCACCTCCAGTTCTGGCGATGCCTCCATCGCAGCTACCTCCGGCGAGCACCGCAGAAGCCCTAGCCGCCGCCGCATCAGCCCTAGCCGCCACCATGCTGTGTCGCGCCACCTCACAGAAATACATTTTTCAGTCTTTTTTGGAGCCCTGTTCAGGTGACTGTTTCTCTCTCCTCACTGTCCCGTTTTCTGTTCCGTCTGTTGTAACGTGTAGACTGCATGACCCTCTCGATACCCGTATAATTTGTTCGGGGTATCGCTTCCTGTGGCGATCGCGAACTGCGACCCAAAATCAGAAAAATATTACCCTATTTTCTCCGAGAACTGGGTGCGTCCCACTAAACGGGACAACTTGGTCGTGTGTGGACTTCACCGAAAGGTGTGTATCGTTAATACAGACGTGTGGGATTTCGTGAAAGTTGATTTGGATGTGCGTGCACACCGGAATCAACGCGTATCCGTCGATAACACCCCGTATCGGCCCTGTTCTGGAACTCATTGTAACTTCGTGTACGCACGTTGTATCGAAATAAAACTTGCGCCATCGGACTCGTAGCAATACGCTGGTCTTGTGACCCAAGTTTGGTTCGATTCTGAGAACGTTGATAAAATCGCGTATCGTGGGGCCCACGGCTCCACTTGACGGGCGATTTTGTGATCGGCTCATCGGAATCCAGTTTTGGATGTTCCTTGGGTTCGTATCGTCGTTCTGGACTTGTAGACACTAAGTTTGACGAATTTGGAGAACATTGTCTCTGACACATTTTTTGGTGCGAAGCGGGCCACATGTGGACCCCGCTTTGAGCAGAAACTGTCACTTTTGCCCCTGTATCCAAATTGGACTCATGGACAGGCAATTCTAGCTATTTGATATCTTCTAAACCTGATGGTAACGTTTATTTTAGCAACCGGAGGAGTACCTACAGATCCCGCTGATACCAGAGCAGCAGTTGGAGTCAGAACCTAGGCAAGTGTACCTTGCCATACTTGCAGCATTTGTTTATACTATTCTCTTGATTATTTACTGTAATATATTTGTTCAACCTAGGACCGTGTGATATTACTTAGCGTTCGAATAATATTCGGGTGTCAACGCCGTATGCGGAGTTGTGTAACGTCACCTAGACATGGATAACGAGACCCTATATATTCTCGTGCTTGCCTTGTTAAGTACGTCATGCCTCAGGACACCTGACACTATTCATGAGACATAATCTTCTTGAGATATTCATGGTGATTCTGTATAGGTTACATGATTCATGACATAAATATTGTATGTGCTTAGCTATCATTATGACTTATTGCGTCAGCGTGACATGGACATGAGACATCGTGGACATGAGATGTGTGATTACATTGGGTGGGAAGAGTATTACCATACAAAAGGCTGATTATATATATATATATATATATATACATATATATATACACACACACACACACACACATATATATATATATATATATATATATATATATATATATATATATATATATATATATATATATATATATATTATATTACTGGAGGTGCCTTAGACTTTGACACAGAGCTTTGGTACATTACTGGCCCTTCGAGAAATACTGCTATGGGTTTCCCCGACACAGATCCTATAGTAGTCTCAGCCTGAGTATGATTAATGCTCTCATCTTGCATATCACTTAGCTGGTTATATAGTTTACCCTATTGATTCATTTATTGCTGCTCTACATTTATTTTGGCATGAGTTATTTTGTACCTTGTTATGTCCCCTGAGGACCTGGATCCAGATTATGTCCCCAGATATAGCAGATGAGTTCTATCCAGAGGTATATGAAGCAGGAGAAGGAACAGGAGCAGGAGCAGGAGCAGGCACTGGAACTGAGCCGATCCCCAAGGACGAGGTGATCGCCGATAATTTCTTCTGAGTATATGCTTTATCCATACTCAGTATTTGCTGTTGTTATAATCTTCTATTTCTTGTCTCTTGACTATTGTACCAGACTTATTATCGGGTTGTTCCCCGAGTTATGTTTATTGAGACTTGATATTGCATTATGATTCTGATATTGATGTATTCATTTTTGTGGATGAGATTAGTATATTAGACCCTTATTGTTGTATTACAGCTTAAGTACATCATGATGGGTCTATTAAATTGGGTTCGCCCATCGGTGTGTGCTGCTGGTCATTGCCACGTGTCTAGTCCCTCAATATTTTGGGACTGGGGCGTGACAGCCATACAACTCTTCTGGCAATATTTTCGATGGAAATGACTTAATGGACATCATGTATCGTCAGATGTCTTTTGTCCCGGTCATATTGTTCAACTTAAGAGCCCTAAAGGATTATGTGGCTGTTAAGATTAGGATAGAAGCAAATAACAATGTCGTAAGTCATATTTTAATTAGTTATGTCAAAACTAAATAACCATGTCACATAATCCCTAGCATTTAAAACTAAATAACACAAGTTACAAAACCATCACATATTTTTATTTAGTTATCATATTCAAAATTTATATTTTTGTCTCTTGGATGGTCAACAAAGTCAATAGGTAGGACGAGATCTAAATTCTATTATGAACAATAATGCGAAATAAATTCAAATTTACAATAAGGAGAATCTATACACACACTATGTATTACATAGCACACCCCAAGTGCTAAGTACACCCCATTTTAAATGAATAAAATTAACATAAATGCTAAGTACACCCCACCACATGACCAAATTATTTTTTTTATAATCTAAAACCTATCATCATTCCTAAGCACACCCCACACCCTTACAACCGGTCCCCTCTCTACTCTCCTTTCTCCAAACCCAACCGGTCCCCTCTCTTCTCCGTTCGACACACCATTGCAGAGGAGCTTTCGGATTGTTCGGCCACCACAATGGAGAGACAATCCCAAGACCAATCTGCAGACGATCTATTTAAGGGTGAGTATTTCAAATAGAACATCATAATTAGTTCAAAATGAGTATTATTTTCGTTGAGGATGTCACGACCCGCACCCGAAATTTGGGCATGAGTCGTGGGTACGTCCAGCCTACGCCGCAGCATCGGCGGTAGAACGCTGTCTAGGTCTCAACATATAATATATCCTGACAATAGTCTCAACTCCGTACAGAGGACAATGATAATAATCCACAGTCTATGATATACTCAATCACCAGCTATAAGAATAATGGCACGATGAGAATAGAAAAGAGTTCTATTAAAAACCAACCACAATAAATCCAACTCAAATCCTGGGTCTAAATGACCTCACAAAGTCACAAATAATAAATACAACTCAGTCTCAGTCTAAAACAATAATGCAGAAAAAGTAGTCTAAGAGCAGCCAGGTACGTTCTCCTCTAGGCTAGGCAACTCCTCTGGGATTTCCGGGGTAAAATCTCCCTCTAATCCTGGGCCATAATGAGTGGGGCAAAGATCCTCCATGTCCTCTGAAAAATGTTATCCAGTCAGGATTGGAGCGAAGCACAAGCACTAACAGCAGTTTCATTAAATTGACAAAATCTATAAACAGTGTAAGAAATACAAGATGGAAATAAATGCTAGAAATATAAATACTGGAGAAAAATGGAAATAGGCAATAGAGCATCTAGCAATGAACAATAAATAGTGAATGCTAGACAATAAGTAGTGAATGCTGGAACAGGTGAATCTGAATAAAATAGACATCTAGCTAAGTGTTTGAAATATTAGTTTATTATGTGATCGACTTGGGACTTGATCAGGCTGGTTATATATGATTAACTATGATTCTTGTAGGTCAGGCTAACCATATGGTTAGCTATGATGCATGTAGTGGTCAGGTTAATCATATATAACAGCTATGATGCATGTAAGATGGTCAGGCCGCACCCAACGTGAGAAGTGGGGTGAGCTATGATGCATGTAAAGGATTTGGATATGATCACATAATCTACTAATAATTCTCCATCCCCCAGCTAGCACGATGGATTCCAATCACGACTCCTCATGATGGGGATCTAGGGTGCTAACCCGTGTATCCATAGTGTCGGAATCAAGTATGTAATACACTATAATTTATAGAAGTAATCAACAATAAAAACTGTCAGAGAATGTACTCGCCTGTGGTCCTGAGCAAAGTGTGAGGATCGATGTCCAAAATGGAATCACAATGGCCTATATATAAGATATCAGTGTTAAATAATGAATTAAGGGAATGAGCATGATTAACTAATTAAATACGAGGTTTCTAGGTCATACTAAGGTTTAGGGTTCATAATTTCTTATGTGGTAGGTTTTCTCCAAGATGATACTAGTCATACTAAGCCTAGTGGTCAATATTAGGTTAACTTGTTACTCTAGGCTTTAAGTTAATACTAAATAATATTTACATACTAGGCATTTAGTATAGATATAACTCACTGACCCCCTATACTTGTATACCTCCTTATACTCTTCATGTCCCTGCCTGTGTTCACTTGGTCATACCAGCCTCACACACACACAGATAGTTGCAGATACACACTCACTGATCTCACTCAAAGCCAAATCTGCATAGTGTACACACACTCTAATATGTATACTGATACATATGCACATGCACACACAGGATTTAGCTAGCTACTGATACTTTATTCACTACCCTCAATTCACACAGACACACTGTGATACACATGACACTCACACACACAGGCAGATACACTGGCTTCACACACAGACACATAGGTTCACATAGGTACTCTGCACAGGAATCTCTATTGAACCTGGGAATTATCTCTCTCTCACACACACACATCCTCACTGAGAACACACAGTTTGCTCCTCACCTAATCTAATACACATTGCACATACTGAAATTAAAATCCTATACACATAATTTACACTCACACAGAAATTTAATTACCTACACTGCACAGAATCTACACAGGTTCCTCACTGCATTCTGACACTCTCCTTGATATTGGGATACACACAGATTTTAATATGGGGGTACCTACTCACTGCACACACTGATATTGGCACACACTGATTACACATGTATCAACTAGACACTAGGTTTTCAGTCATCTCACACTGCACTTACTGATACACTAATCACTACACTTACACACAGATACAGTTATCTGACACAGGTACAGACACACTAGGACTAACACTTAGGTTCCCACAGATACATCCAGGTACACACTCACACAGGTATCTACACAGGCATGCTCACACTAGCAGACTCTCACCCACTAGTTACTGATACCCTTACACACACAGGTACACTGGGACACTCACACACTCTCAGATACTTAACACACACTGGTTTCTTAATCCTACCCACACATACACAGCATTCACATAGGTAATACCTTGCACTAACACACAGAACTCGAGCTCACAAGTTCTCACTGATCTAAGGGATACACAGGCACTTACTCATTCACACACAGAATTTACTGCTCACACACTGACATATGTGCACTGTTCTTCACACAGGTATTGCACCCACTGGTTGGTCCCTACAGAAATTAATAGATTGCTGATACATACACATGTCTCATACACTGAAAACCCAACTGTGCACAGCCTGCACTGAAATCCCAAACCCGACTGTACAGCTCTAAATCAAAACAACAACACATCTACCACGTATGCATATCTATATATATATATATCCATCAAAACAAAGCAGATTAAAAATAGATCTAAAAGCTAAACACAGATCCTACACTAAGACTCAACCCGAATGTGCTCAAAGGAAACCCAAAATACACAGGTTCTACAAAACACCCGACTGTGTACAGTGGAAAAACCCCAATCCTGATTTCCCATTGAGAACTTCAAAAATACCCAAATCAAACCCTAAATCGATGTTTATACTACACGTAGGGGATGTAATCATGCCTACACGAAGTCCCTAGGATTAGGGTTCCAAAAATTCGGGGAAAACCAAACAAAAATTTACCAAAACCCTAGATCTCCTAGGTTTTCACGTAGAATCCCTAAAATTCGAGATCTACACAGCAAGGGGGTTCCTAGAGGGCAATAACAACAGAAAAACAGAGATTAAACGAATAAAATAGGGTTTTACCTATAGGGAGATGGTTTCCCTATGAGAGTTCTTCTTCCCCAAGGTTCCTTAACCCAAGTTCCTTGCTTCCCTTGCTTTGGAGGAGGAAAATGGGATCCCTAGGGCTAGATTTCGAATTCTGGAGTGGGGAGATAGCTTTCTCTTGTGGAGGCTAGGGCTTCTTCTTTCTACATGAAGAAAAAGAGGGTTCCCTTTTATATTAAGGCTCAGTTAGGGTTTCTAATGCATAGTCTTGGTTTAACCCCCAGGTTAGGTCAATAGGAACTTAACTAATTAAGGTTTAGTCAGTCTAGGGTTTGAGGTTCAACCTACAATTTGAATTCTAGGGTTTCTCTAGAATTAGGTTTACAATTAGGGTTGACTCACTAGGGTCTGTCCTAATGAGTTCTAGGGTTTGACCTAAAACCAAATATTATTAACAACATATAATTACTTTATAAAACTTAGCAGATTAATTAAACACATAATTATTCAAAATAGTGAAATTACACAAATGCCCTTATATGGATATGTGGTAGTGACAAGTCTACCCTCCTAAAAGAAATTTTGTCCTCGAAATTTGGACTGAACAGAACAAGAATGAAATAAAAAAGAAATATACCTCAAGTCTAGAAGAGATACGGGTATTTCTCGCGCATTTCGTCCTCTCTCTCCCAGGTCGACTCCCCTGGAGAGTGATGTCTCCATGCAACACGAACCAAAGGAATAGTTTGGTTCCGCAACACCTTCTCTCTGCGGTCCAAGATCTCTACGGGCTGCTCGAGGTAGCTGAGCGTCGGACCAACCTCAATCTCCGAGTGATCAAGTACATGACTAGGGTCTGCCACGTACCGTCTCAGCTGCGACACATGAAACACATCATGCACTCCCTCTAATGCCGGCGGCAAGTCCAGTCTATAAGCCACTGCACCTATCCTCGCAAGAATATCGAAGGGTCCGATGTAGCGTGGGCTAAGCTTCCCGCCTCTGCCAAAATGAATTGTTCCACGCGTCGGAGAAATCCGTAGGAATACTAGATCGCCAACCTAAAACAAAATAGTCTTAACATGCAGTCTAAACAAACAACACAAGCCAGAAAAACAACAATCTATACCTGAAACTTAAGGGGTCTACGGTGGCTGTCGGCCCAGTGCCGCTGTCTGTCCTGCGCCACTCGCAGTCTGTCTCTGATGAGTTTTACCTTTTCTGCTGCATCCACGACCATTTCTGGTCCTAGCAAGGCTCTCTCTCCAACGTCGTCCCAAGACAACGGTGTACGACACCTCCGTCCATAAAGAGCCTCAAATGGTGACATCTCGATGCTGGCCTGATAGCTGTTGTTGTAAGCAAACTCTACCAGGTGCAGATGATCCTCCCAAGAACCTCCGAGATCTAGAACACAAGTGCGTAGCATATCCTCGAGAGTCTGAATAGTCCGTTCAGACTGCCCGTCTGTCTGGGGGTGATATGCGGTACTGAACTTGAGCTGAGTGCCCAAGCTAGCCTGCAGACTCCTCCAGAAGTAGGAAGTGAAACGGCTATCCCGATCCGAGACGATGCTTACAGGAACTCCATGAAGTCTAACGATCTGCCGCACGTACATCTCTGCTAGTTTCTCTGTCGATGTGCCCACCTTGAAAGGTAAAAAATGGGCTGATTTGGTCAACCTGTCCACGATGACCCAAATCGCGTCCTTCCCTCCTGGAGAACGTGGAAGTCCTGAAACGAAATCCATGGTCACGTGTTCCCATTTCCACTCTGGGATCGGTAAAGGTTGAAGCAAACCTCCTGGCCTCAGCCGGTCTGCCTTTACCTGCTGGCACACTAGACACCGGGATACGAAGCGTGCTACCTCGCGCTTTATTCCATACCACCATACGTGCTCCCTCAAGTCTCGATACATCTTGTTGGCACCGGGATGCATCGAGTACTGGGAGCGGTGTGCCTCCTGCAAAACCTCCTCGCGCAGCTCCCCGCTCGGCACACATATCCTCGTGCCGTGCCGTAAAGAACCATCATCTGCGATAGTAAAGTCGTCCGACAACCCTATCTGAACCTGTGCCCTGATACTCCTCAGAGCCTCATCATCGTACTGCGCAGCTCTGATCCTGTCCATCAGCTCGGACTGTATCTGCAATCCCCACATCTGAATCTCAGTACCGGGAACTAACACTTCAATCTCCAAGCTCTCCAAATCAGCCAACAAATGTCTATCTGTCGTCAAGTACATAGCCATCGGATACCTGCTCAAGGCATCGGCGACTACGTTGGCCTTCCCTGGGTGGTACTGTAATGAGATGTCAAAGTCCTTCATCAACTCTAACCACCTCCTCTGCCTCATGTTTAGTTCCTTCTGTGTGAACACGTACTTCAAGCTCTTGTGGTCTGTGAAAATCTCCACGCGTTCTCCGTACAGGTAATGTTTCCACAGCTTTAGAGCGAAGATAACTGCTGCCAACTCCAAATCATGGGTGGGGTAGTTCTTTTCATGAGGACGTAACTGCCTGGAAGCATAGGTAATTACCTTCCCGTGCTGCTGAAGAACACATCCCAGACCTTTTCCTGAAGCATCACTGTAGATGGTGAAACCACCTGTCCCTGCTGGCAACGTCAAAACTGGAGCTGTCATCAACCTCTTCTTCAGCTCATCAAATGCAGCCTGGCACTCCTCCGTCCAGACAAAATCCACATCTTTCCTAGTCAATCTGGTCATTGGCGCTGCAATCCTGGAGAAGTCTTGTACAACCTCCTGTAGTATCCTGTTAGCCCGAGAAAACTCCTGATCTCAGCTACCGAACTGGGGGTAGCCCACAACTCCACTGCCTCGACCTTCTGCGGATTAACCGAGATTCCGTCACCCGATACCACATGCCCAAGAAATTCGACCTTGTTAAGGAAGAATTCACACTTAGAGAGTTTCCCGTACAGCTTCTCCCTCCTGAGAGTCTCTAAGACCAACCTCAGGTGCTCTTCGTGCTCCTCTGGGGTCTTGGAATACACAAGAATATCGTCGATGAATACCACTACGAACTTGTCAAGGTACTGGTGGAACACCTTGTTCATCAGGTTCATGAATACTGCCGGTGCATTGGTTAAACCAAATGGCATCACCATGAATTCAAACTGGCCGTATCTGGTCCGAAAAACTGTCTTCGACGTGTCCTCTCTCTTCACCTTCACCTGGTGATAGCCTGACCTCAGATCTATCTTTAAAAACACCCTCGCCCCGCTCAACTGATCGAAAAGATCATCTATCCTCGGTAGCGGGTACTTGTTCTTGATAGTGATATTGTTCAAAGCTCTATAATCAATGCACATGTGCACTGTGCCGTCCTTCTTCGGTACGAACAATACCGGAGCTCTCCATAGTGATGAACTGGATTTGATGAAGCCTTTGTCCTGCAGCTCCTCAACTTGCTTCTTCAGTTCTGCCAGCTCGCTGTTGTTGACTCTATAGACATGTTGTGAAATGGGCTCCGCTCCTGGAACCAAGTCTATAGAGAATTCAACATCTCTGTCTGGCGACAAGCCTGGCAATTCTTCTAGAAACACATCCAGGAACTCCGCTATCAGAGGATGTGGCAACTCCTCTTCTTCCGCCCTAGCTCCGCAAAATGTGCTCCTGCTCTGTTCCGCTGCTCCTCTGATGACCTCAAACTCCGGCTCTCCTGGTGGTCTAAATAATACTCTGCCTCTATAACAATCTATAGTAGCATGATGCCTGCTCAACCAGTCCATTCCGAGTACAATATTATATCCCGGAAGTGGCATGACAAGTAAGCTCACGCTCAACTCTCGGCCTCCTACTGACACTCTCCGGTCCTTGCAGTGATCACGGACTAGGATAATACCTCCACCAGTCGTGATCTTGCAAGTCCTAGCTAATGGTTCTGTGTCTAAATGATGTCGAAGTGCATAAGATACAGACACAAAACTATGGGAAGCGCCAGAGTCGAATAAGGTAAATGCAGGAATACAATCGAGAAGAACCGAACCTGTGATCAAGTCTCCTGCTGGCTCGATCTCCTCGACTGCCATGGCGTACGCTCGCCCCTGGGGTACACCTCTCTGCTGCTGATGCTGGGCGAACTTCTGATGTTGTGGTGGAAGTGGTCCCCTCTGTTGTTGGCCTCCTGGTACGGTAGGTACCCTGTCTGATCCTCTCTGGGCGGCTGCTCCACCCTGACCTGGACGAAAAGTAGGACAATCCTTCAGCTGGTGTGTCGTCGATCCGCAGGACAGACATGAGCCTAATCTCTTCCTGCAGATATCTCTAGTATGTCCCATCTTCCCGCAGTACGCACACTGGATGGCGGGCTGAGTCTGTCTCTGTTGCTGCTGCTGGACCTGTCCTCGGGCTGGTGCCTGGTGCTGCTGCTGAAAGGGTCTCTGCTGTTGCTGCTGAAAGTGTGGATGCTTGCCCGGTCCCGTACTACTATTTGCTCCTCCGGAACCATCGCGTCCCCTCTTGGGCCTGAGGCCCAAGTCGTCCTCGGCTACTTGGGCATCCATCAATATGCCCTCGTAGGTAGCTGTGCGACGTCCCGACGTGCGAGACTTGATCTCCCTTGTCAGCCCCTTTCTGAATTTCCGGGCCCTGTCCCCCGGATCTCTAATCATCGATGGCGCGAAGCGGCTCAGGCGGGAAAACTCTGCGGCATACTCATCGACGGACGAGCTCCCCTGGGCTAAGTCATGGAACTGACTCTCCAAAGCTCCCAGGGCGACATCAGGAAAGAACTTCTTCTTGAAGAGCTCCTTGAAATCCTCCCAAGTGAGTCCCCTGCGCAAGAGTCTCGGCTCCGTGCGAAACCACGTCAAGGCAATGTCGAACATCTGGCTGCCAGCGGCCTCGATCTGGAGGGCCTCCGAAAGCTGTGCCAAGCGTAAGTTCCTCTCGATGTCCTCTAGCCAATCATTGGCGTAGAGTATCCCTTCTGTCCCCTTGAACTCCCGAGGCATCATCCTCTTGAAGTCCACAATGGTGCCCGGCCTCTGGTGGTGCTGATCAGGACGCTGCTGTTGCTGAGTGACTCTCTCCACAGCCTGGAGAGCCACTTGATGAGCATTCTCCATGTTCACCCTCATCATCTCTGTCTGGGCCTGATGTGCCTCATCTTGCACTCTCTGGGCCTCTGCCGACGTCCTCTGGGCATCGACCATGCCCTGAATCAAGGCGAACATCTGTGCCCCATCGACGGGCACACCTCCTGGCTGCTGAACTGGTGGTGGTGGTGGTGGCTCCGTCGTAGCTACGGGGACCCTCTGAACTGGTGGTGGAGGACCCCCGAATGCTGCAGACACTCCTACATGTACTGGAGATGTAGGAGGTACTGCGGATGTCTGTCCGGCAGGGCGAGAGGTGGCAGACCTCTCTGAATCTGCTGCTCCAAGCCTCTGGGACCTCCTCGGCGGCATCCTGAAGACAGATCGAAAGATTAAATTAAGGCAATAGATACGATATCATCAAGGAAGGACAGAAAATTTCTAAAGGAAAAATCATTAAGAGTAATGTCATAAGAATCAGAATTCCCTAATTGTGATTGAGCATAACCTCGGCCTAACTCCTATTTCCTAAAACAGGCTCGTAGTAATACTCTAAGCGAGCACCACTACGATATTGCTCTAATACGAATCTAGGACTAGACTACTGACCTGCATGGGCCACCACTAAAAACGTGTCACGACCCGCACCCAGAATTTGGGCATGAGTCATGGGTACGTCCAGCCTACGCCGCAGCATCGGCGGTAGAACGCTGTCTAGGTCTCAACATATAATATATCCTGACAATAGTCTCAACTCCGCACGGAGGACAATGATAATAATCCACAGTCTATGATATACTCAATCACCAGCTATGAGAATAATGGCACGATGAGAATAGAAAAGCGTTCTATTAAAAACCAACCACAATAAATCCAACTCAAATCCTGGGTCTAAATGACCTCACAAAGTCACAAATAA
Source organism: Iris macrosiphon (assembly GCA_036927795.1). Lineage (NCBI taxonomy): Eukaryota > Viridiplantae > Streptophyta > Magnoliopsida > Asparagales > Iridaceae > Iris > Iris macrosiphon. The sequence continues at coordinate 106,283,086 of JAYESA010000009.1, read as the reverse complement.
TAAATACAACTCAGTCTCAGTCTAAAACAATAATGCAGAAAAAGTAGTCTAAGAGCAGCCAGGTACGTTCTCCTCTAGGCTAGGCAACTCCTCTGGGATTTCCGGGGTGAAATCTCCCTCTAATCCTGGGCCATAATGAGTGGGACAAAGATCCTCCATGTCCTCTGAAAAATGTTATCCAGTCAGGATTGGAGCGAAGCACAAGCACTAACAGCAGTTTCATTAAATTGACAAAATCTATAAACAGTGTAAGAAATACAAGATGGAAATAAATGCTAGAAATGTAAATACTGGAGAAAAATAGAAATAGGCAATAGAGCATCTAGCAATGAACAATAAATAGTGAATGCTAGACAATAAGTAGTGAATGCTGGAACAGGTGAATCTGAATAAAATAGACATCTAGCTAAGTGTTTGAAATATTAGTTTATTATGTGATCGACTTGGGACTTGATCAGGCTGGTTATATATGATTAACTATGATTCTTGTAGGTCAGGCTAACCATATGGTTAGCTATGATGCATGTAGTGGTCAGGTTAATCATATATAACAGCTATGATGCATGTAAGATGGTCAGGCCGCACCCAACGTGAGAAGTGGGGTGAGCTATGATGCATGTTAAGGATTTGGATATGATCACATAATCTACTAATAATTCCCCATCCCCCAGCTAGCACGATGGATTCCAATCACGACTCCTCATGATGGGGATCTAGGGTGCTAACCCGTGTATCCATAGTGTCGGAATCAAGTATGTAATACACTACAATTTATAGAAGTAATCAACAATGAAAACTGTTAGAGAATGTACTCGCCTGTGGTCCTGAGCAAAGTGTGAGGATCGATGTCCAAAATGGAATCACAATGGCCTATATATAAGATATCAGTGTTAAATAATGAATTAAGGGAATGAGCATGATTAACTAATTAAATACGAGGTTTCTAGGTCATACTAAGGTTTAGGGTTTATAATTTCTTATGTGGTAGGTTTTTTCCAAGATGATACTAGTCATACTAAGCCTAGTGGTCAATATTAGGTTAACTTGTTACTCTAGGCTTTAAGTTAATACTAAACAATATTTACATACTAGGCATTTAGTATAGATATAACTCACTGACCCCCTATACTTGTATACCTCCTTATACTCTTCATGTCCCTGCCTGTGTTCACTTGGTCATACCAGCCTCACACACACATAGATAGTTGCAGATACACACTCACTGATCTCACTCAAAGCCAAATCTGCATAGTGTACACACACTCTAATATGTATACTGATACATATGCACATGCACACACAGGATTTAGCTAGCTACTGATACTTTATTCACTACCCTCAATTCACACAGACACACTGTGATACACATGACACTCACACACACAGGCAGATACACTGGCTTCACACACAGACACATAGGTTCACATAGGTACTCTGCACAGGAATCTCTATTGAACCTGGGAATTATCTCTCTCACACACACACACATCCTCACTGAGAACACACAGTTTGCTCCTCACCTAATCTAATACACATTGCACATACTGAAATTAAAATCCTATACATATAATTTACACTCACACAGAAATTTAATTACCTACACTGCACAGAATCTACACAGGTTCCTCACTGCATTCTGACACTCTCCTTGATATTGGGATACACACAGATTTTAACATGGGCATACCTACTCACTGCACACACTGATATTGGCACACACTGATTACACAGGTATCAACTAGACACTAGGTTTTCAGTCATCTCACACTGCACTTACTGATACACTAATCACTACACTTACACACAGATACAGTTATCTGACACAGGTACAGACACACTAGGACTAACACATAGGTTCCCACAGATACATCCAGGTACACACTCACACAGGTATCTACACAGGCATGCTCACACTAGCAGACTCTCACCCACTAGTTACTGATACCCTTACACACACAGGTACACTGGGACACTCACACACTCTCAGATACTTAACACACACTGGTTTCTTAATCCTACCCACACATACACAGCATTCACATAGGTAATACCTTGCACTAACACACAGAACTCGAGCTCACAAGTTCTCACTGATCTAAGGGATACACAGGCACTTACTCATTCACACACAGAATTTACTGCTCACACACTGACATATGTGCACTATTCTTCACACAGGTATTGCACCCACTGGTTGGTCCCTACAGAAATTAATAGATTGCTGATACATACACATGTCTCATACACTGAAAACCCAACTGTGCACAGCCTGCACTGAAATCCCAAACCCAACTGTACAGCTCTAAATCAAAACAACAACACATCTACCACGTATGCATATATATATATATATCCATCAAAACAAAGCAGATTAAAAATAGATCTAAAAGCTAAACACAGATCCTACACTAAGACTCAACCCGAATGTGCTCAAAGGAAACCCAAAATACACAGGTTCTACAAAACACCCGACTGTGTACAGTGGAAAAACCCCAATCCTGATTTTCCATTGAGAACTTCAGAAATACCCAAATCAAACCCTAAATCGATGTCTATACTACACGTAGAGGATGTAATCATGCTTACACGAAGTCCCTAGGATTAGGGTTCCAGAAATTCGGGAAAAACCAAACGAAAATTCACCAAAACCCTAGATCTCCTAGGTTTTCACGTAGAATACCTAAAATTCGAGATCTACACAGCAAGGGGGTTCCTAGAGGGCAATAACAACAGAAAAACAGAGATTAAACGAATAAAATAGGGTTTTACCTATAGGGAGATGGTTTTCCTATGAGAGTTCTTCTTCCCCAAGGTTCCTTGACCCAAGTTCCTTGCTTCCCTTGCTTTGGAGGAGGAAAATGGGATCCCTAGGGCTAGATTTCGAATTCTGGAGTGGGGAGATGGCTTTCTCTTGTGGAGGCTAGGGTTTCTTCTTTCTACATGAAGAAAGAGAGGGTTCCCTTTTATATTAAGGCTCAGTTAGGGTTTCTAATGCATAGTCTAGGTTTAACCCCCAGGTTAGGTCAATAGGAACTTAACTAATTAAGGTTTAGTCAGTCTAGGGTTTGAGGTTCAACCTACAATTTGAATTCTAGGGTTTCTCTAGAATTAGGTTTACAATTAGGGTTGACTCACTAGGGTCTGTCCTAATGAGTTCTAGGGTTTGACCTAAAACCAAATATTATTAACAACATATAATTACTTTATAAAACTCAGCAGATTAATTAAACACATAATTATTCAAAATAGTGAAATTACACAAATGCCCTTATATGGATATGTGGTAGTGACAGAGGATCACTGCTAGGGTTTCGAATCTCTTAAATTCTTATTAAAACAAAACAAATTTTGAATTTTTTTGGGTGTATTCACGGTTATGTTCGAGCCTGGTCTGTGAGTGCACAGAATGGTGTTCGACCCATGACAGTCGAACATTGTTGTGCATATTCGACCATAGTGTGTCGAACGAAAGATCACATGTTTGGTCCTTGTTGATCGAACAATATGGATATGTTCGACCTGTGTTGGTCGAACATTAGCGATATGTTCGACCTGTGTTGGTCGAACAGTAGGGATATATTCGACACAAACTGGTCGAACAGTTCATTTTCAAGCCCAAATTGTTTATCCTCGTTAATTTTTTAATTGTTGATATTTTGAATTAATCTAGCAGGAAAGACATATACGAGGAGGAGACGACCTACAACTTCTTATAGGAGGCGTCGGTTGGAAGAGTTGGCAGATGCTTCGATTCAAATGAGCGAGCAATTTGATGAGGAAGAACCCAAGCCTGTTTTGAACATGCAAGCTGAGGAAGAACCCGAGCCTGTTTTGAACCTGAGCCTTTGGTAAGCATGATTGATCTACTAATCCTTTAAGTGTACTAAGCGTCCATCTATAATTGTCCTCCCGCTCAGCCTCCAAATAAACACATGCCATAGAAAATATAATATTTATGGATGTGATCCCTACCACTTTCAAATGTGGCATCCTATACATGTTAGTCTTGTAGGTATAATCCATTAATAAAATATCGATAAAAGCACGCAACGAATCTACACTAGTCGGGTGAGCATAAAAAAGATCCCTCACCCTACCGGTTTGCTCATATCTCCTATCCAGATAGTAGTACTTTTTCGACTACAACTTTTCCCACAAGTATTGCATTTGAGATAGGCCTCCATGCTCGACAACTATGCTTTTGCCGAGCATTGTAAATTGTCTTCAATGTCGACTCATTCTCACTAAAAGATTCCTTCAACGTGCTCAATATATGTTTTAGCCTTTTATTGTTCTTCGACAAGTCTTTGACAAGTTGATCTTCAGCGGGTCTTAGTCGACCGACATATGAGTGTCCAACCAAATTTTGTCCTATTGGGTGATTATGTGAGCCGCATATAACTGTCAATGACCATTGTCTAGGTCATTGAATTATACTCCCTTCAATTGAAACATACATTCACATTTCTTCGTGCCCGTAATCCTTTCGTGCCTTGGCTTCTTGTCAATGTTCGCCAAATTTGCTTGAGCAACTTTTGTCTTAGGAGGCCGATATTTACCACCGCGCTCACAACCCAAAATTACCCGAGCTCGCCTTCCACCATCCCCGCTATCCGATCATTTAATTAAAATGACCATATTATGACAGCTTCCTACCGTATATGCCCAACTCACCAATGATTCACGATTATCAAATATCTTATCCGACCGAAATTCTTCTGAGAAATCAAGTTGTTCATACATGGGATGGTTAATAATATTTATTTTAGTGTTCATTTTAGTGTCATTTGGAGTATTTTCCTAAAGAAAAAGACCTATAGCTTAATAAGTTGAACAAAAAATAAAATAAAAAAATACAATGTTCGACTAGAATTAGTCGAACATAGCTCTTATGTTCGACAAATACAGGTCAGACACTAACCGACATGTTCGGCAATCATTGTTCGAACTATGCATGTCATGTTCGATCTCTGCCAGTCGAACAGTTACTGAAATATTCGGCCAATACAGGTAGAACCGATAGTGGTCCGTTCTACCAGTATTGGTCGTGCTCATCTCAATTTTTTTTGGGTACAACACTTCTCATACGCTACTTCAAACCGAGAAATTACGTAAAGAAAGAACGTACATTGTGTCTTTGAAGTGGACTTTCTTCCTCCATGATGCCTTCTTCACAATTTTAATATAGGATTTTTGGGTTGGGTTAGAGAAGGTGAAAATTAAAGAAGGAAGAAGAAGATGACTAGTGTGTAGGAGGAGGGCTGGTGGGGTGTGATTAGTAGGTCATGTCGGTATATGGGTCTTTTAACATGAATCTATTTTCCAACTTAAGTTATATGGGATGTACTTAGTAGGTCATGGGGTGTGGATAGTCGGGCCCTTTATAATAGGCTCTTGATAAATGCACTACAAAAATGACTCAGGACAACCCAAATTTTCACCATTGATAATTACAAGTTTGCCACTCCAAAAAATTACTCACCAAGCTGTCCACTTTCAATTGATTTTTTTTATAATCAGGCCTGTCAAAATTTTGGCAGTCCTCCAATTGGTAGAACTGTTAAAATTTTGACAGTCCTACCAATTGGTAGGACTGTCAAAATTTTGACAGTCCAAAAAAATATAATTTTTTAGGACTGTCAAAATTTTGACAGTCATACCAGGACTGTCAAAATTTTGACAGTCTAGAGGAGAGGGCTATGCTAGGTGACACGAGGGCGGGGCTGCATGGAGGCCGGAAGGGGAGAACGAGGCGGGGGAGCGGAAGGAGGAGGAGGAGGAGGAGGAAGCGGTGGCAGGAGGCGGGGGAGGAGGAGGAGGCGCGCGAAGGAGTGGGGGCAAGGGTGAGGCGTAGGCGTACGGGCTCGCCTCAACTGTTGTTGCCGCTCTGTCGCCGGTGTCACGCCCCGATCTTCCGCCGGAATCGGCCGTCCCCGCTAGGCGCGAATCACCGCGCCAGCGTTCCCGCGGGACGTACGTTTCCATCGGGACACGATGTCGCACGAGCCTGGGATTGCGCCCGTGCAAGGCAAATACCGAAAAGGCCGTTGATAACTAGTTCACAGAGTCGCCATAGCGGAAACATAAAATGAACACAAGTATTGAATCCAAATCAAGCTCTTTATTGATATGAAGTAAAGATTACAAGTAGCGCTAGGCTGAGATTACAAACCGCTCATGCTCTCTCTCTCTCTCTCTCTTACAAAGAATGTGCCCCTAGGCTTAGAACCAATACAAATAATCTGGATAATGATGTTCCCATACATTTTGTCTCATATATGCGAGCTCCAGGTCCGTGCGCCACGCTCTAAGACGCCAAGTGCGTTCTGGCGCCTCATTGCGTTAAGCGATCTCCGAATCCGTACGAGTTCCCCTTGCATCCTGCATGCAGACTGGTTGGGTATTAGTACATTGAATGCACTGGTGGGGAGGCCTCTCGCCCACGCCACAAAACAAGCACGTTCATTAGTTATGTGCACCGACTATTTTCATTGTCTTTCTATTCTTTTGCCTTAGGATCAGTTACATGGCAATATAAAGAAAGTAGTCTCCGTGTCAGCTCAAGAGTGTCATAATAAAGAACAATTGAGTTCACCTTACCATTTTTTACCATTCGGCCTTCCCTGTCATAAGCAGCAATATAAACAATAATCTACGGAATAACAAGAAGCGACTATGAAACCCAAGTGTTATGCCGTGCCTCTGCCTCACAAGACCCATTTTACTAGAACTATGTGTGATACCGTGCATCCATTCTACTTATGCAAAATGTCGTACAAATGCACTCCTTCCCATTTCTCCTTTTCTCAATGCGGATAGCCGCTATGCAAACAAGACTTATCTATATGAAGGTCACTGGCTCTGCTAGCCATATTGGACAAAATCTGCGATGAACGGCCGTCTTTCCAGCTCGGTTGCTAGCCTTGCTAGGCCTCTTAGCCGTCTAACGAGTCGACGCCCATCCAGGTCGGTAGCAAGCCTTGCTGGATGTCCCGCAGCGTATCACCAGGACTACACTGGCACTGTCCTCCCGGGCCGACACGATTCAGATGCCTTAGCAATCGTGTCGAGGACTCTCTCAACCTGGTGCGCAACCAGTTGTCCGTGACCATGCAACTACTCCCTCACTTCCAATCCTAGCCGAGGACAACTCTCGGATCAATCTTTGCCGAGGAATACACTCGGATCTTTTCTTCTTTACGCAGCTCCCTGCTTAGAGACTGCCTCGGTGATCTGCATATCCTGAGTACCTTCCTTTCCTTCCATCTCCTGACTTGGAATGACTACTTGATAGCCTTCCTCGTCTATGCATGCAATCTGGTTTTACTCCATCCCGTGTCATGTTCCGTACGGTGCAACGCCTCAGTATGAACTCATACTACTTTATAGCATATATGAAGGAAATTACTATATTCCAACTCAACAATCCTGACTACGCAAATAGCAAGTAAAATCTCCATGTTCTATACAATGATAAGGCGGGGTTATCCCCTTAGCTATATGCGTTCATCTCTTTTATTAGCATGCAAAGGTTATCGCTTGTAAACTAGCATGTAACATTCATTTTCTTAGTGTACATCTAAGTAGAGATAGGTTCACCGGGGCCACCCACCTTAGCTATGTATCGCTTCGGTCGAGCGAGACTCCGGATATGCCTCTGATAGCCTAAGTCTGACTCCATTGAGGATCCCAGAATAAATGTCTTTGCATCGGATGAGCCATCTCGCTGAGCAAGGCGGGTTGAATAGCTATACTTGTGCAGTTTGAATCGGCCCTCCTGGTTGAGCGGAGCGGATTGTTACATTATACACCACTCAGAACAAGTCTCGTCCTCGAGACTTTCTGAGCGCAACTCGTACTATCGCACAACTTCTAAACCAACTCTATATATCTCGTCTAACCTTCAAGGAATGTATCAATAGTTCTTTAATTTATTTCTCACCATAAGTTACGCTCATGCTTAGCCAATCCCCATCGAACGACTCTATCGTTAAATGCTATCGAGCTATACTCAACTCAATCGTTGCACTCCCGACTCAAATCTACTGCACCTGGCACAGGGCTGTAATAACCAAGAACGGAGTATTCTATAACTCAATGGGCACTTACAACTCATAATTGGGTGGTCTTGCCCAACTTGTTATGTTATCTCCACAGGAACCCAATGCATTCGATCCAATTACTTGACATCGCCTATCGAAACCCATCTTTACGGCTAACCCAAAAGCTTGAATCTCGACTAATTTTCCAATCTCGTTTGCATCAAATCTCTCTGAGTCACCGTCCAATCTCGCTAAGTAAATCGCACCCAATCACCTACGTTTTCTGACTCAGTCTACATTGCGCCCTAGCGCAGAGCTAACTCGCCCACCTGGGGTACGCTCTAATCCTTCAAGTCTTTGGTTCAATCGAACTTAACTTCCTATTCGTTTTACTCATTCCATTCGCACGAGTGGATAATCATTTTATCCGAATGATCCCTTTGTACAACTATTGCATTCCCAAACTCAGTCTCGCACTGCGCCTTAGCGCAGAACTATCTCGGTAGCACGGGGAACGATACAATCCTTCCCTTTGTGATAGTTTAGGTTGAGGCTAACCTATTTCAGTTGCCATACTTATCCATGCAAATCCGAACATTTTTATTTGTAGCTGCATCCGAGTTATGCATATCGCTAAGTCTGAATCGTACCCATATTCAAGGCGTCCCCCAAATATGTGTATTTCAACCAAGCTTAGTGATAGCTAAGTCTGACAAGCTACTCGTGAAAATCTTTCGAAACGCGGATCATTCTGCTATATGAATGACCGAACTCCGGTTCAATTTAGTTATCGACCACTCCAATCTCACCCAAATACAAGTTTAGCATTACTAGTAGCAACGCACATCTACCAAGCAACGATCCAACTCATTATGTCAACTTATCTCCAATATCACCAATTATAATCGTGAAAGTTTCGTCCGACAATTCTCTAATACCGTCTTATTTCTCACCGTCGCATAACCGATCCGACAAAATCAATTATTATCCGAGTCCTATCTCGCATTGCGTTTGTTTTAACGCGAACGTTGCTAGTGTATATTCCCAATTTCAAATCCTAACTCTAAGTCTCGTTGCCCCAGTTCTATCATTCTTCCCGAACGATACTCTGAAGACAGCCACTCCCGTTTAACTCAAGGTACAGGGTCGTCTGCCTAGCCACTAGGTCAGCTCACAAAGTTATAGGTACAATTCAAGTTTGTGACTCATCATGCAACCGCGTTGCATAACGCTCGCCCCAAACACCCTAAGGTCAAACCATTGTTCCTTTACACGGGTATTCTACCCACGCTCGTTTCACTCAGATTTCTAAACATCGAGCACAGATCATCCTAACACACCAACACGTTCGTTCAACCGAACCCACGATACACCCACGTTGTAGGTCTAACCCATCGATTCGTACACACTATCTCTATCATCACGTTTGATAGAATTCACCAATCCATCCTCTTCTACGCTTGTATCACTAAGCCACAATTCCATTATAAATCATCGATGTATATCATAAACTCTAAGTCATCCAACTCGATCTGCGTATTCCGTTCATGAAACCATCCCGCACATCTTATTTCATATTCTAGACTAACCCCTCAACCAAAAATCCTTAGATTCATTTGTATCCTGAAACTCGTCTTATCATATCGAACCATAAGTCAAAATGATCCTTCAATTTGTCACATTCTGGTCTTCCGCAAGTTCAATCATCCCCGTCGGACGTGATATCACCATGCCAACGCCCCCGCGGAATGATCGTCCTAATCCGGATGTGACGCTAGTGCAAGTAAGAAGTTGTACCCGCACAAGACAAGAAGGTCTATCGCTATGGTTATCCTCGAACAAACAGACACCTTATCGTCACCTTTTATTTTATCCCAAGTTGTACATTGATCCACCAAGCCATGTTCTTCTAACAACCGTTCTTACCGCAGTCCAAGTTCGTCTAGCCAAATCTTCCAACTACAATATTACCATTTGATCGTTTCTTAGTCTAATCTTAGCATTCCTCAAACAACTAAGTTCAAATCCCAAACTCAAAGTCTATCCTATTTCGATATGTTCCATCATCGAGTTCGATTGGAATAATTACCGAACATGTTCCCTTGAGTTCGATTATCCCCGCCGTACGTGAAATCACCACGCCGACGCTCCCGCAGGATAATCGTTATCGCTAGGACTTATTTCGAATGTTATCTTTTCGAACTTGATTTCAAGATCGCTCTTCCAAACTCTAAGCCAAATCTGGTACCAATTATCTCGATCCATCAGAATCATAATTTTACTAACTTGCTTCAATCCATACTATCTTCCAACCATTATTATAGTCCCAAAATTTGAAATTATCGTATTTGTACTCAAACCGAACTCTATCGAGCGATATCCTACTCAAATCCAAATTTTCCATTCACACTTTCATTCGTTCGCTGTATTATTTCCAATTGTACTAATTTTAATTGCATACCTGATTATTCTATCTCAACTCAAGTTTTTAATTCGCTTGTTTCAACTCAAAATTGCTCGTACATTCCTTTAAGTTTCCTCGACCATGATATCAATTTCAATTGCCCTGAATTACTCTTCGATGTAAGCCTTATCCCTTATTCAACTCATTGCAACTCGTTCGAACCAAATATTGCATGCTTCCTCCGAGTTCGCTTACTTGCTAGGCATTGTTTATTTATACTAAGGCTTTACCCAATCTCGTCGCTTGCTACTAGACCCGCTTAATACTCCAAAATACCTGATTTATTTGAATACTTCTAAGCTGACCAATACACCACTCAGGGTTTGAGTTATACTCCATGAATCTATACAACTCATTATATCCACAATTCGCATAATCGAACAGGGGACTTATCGCATAGACCACTCAGGAATCGAGTCATCCTAATAACTCCTGAATCGCGTTCGCATCCTTCACTCGTATTCCCAATTTGTTCCTTAGAACTCCAACACGATCCCTCTTTGTCGCCTAACGATTCCAATCTCGTATGTACTCCTATCGATAGCCCACCATACCGACTATGCTTCAAATTATAACTTATCGCTATGAATAACCGTCCAAACTATATCTGAAAATTCATACACGATTCCCATTACTCGCCTTAGCGGCACTCCGATAACGTCTCTATCGATTTCCCTCCAAAGTCAAACTTTATTCTTATCCGAACAACACCCAAATCTCGCTGCAACTCACTAGCACCAAGGGTCTTGGTGCACGATGCTCAACGCAACTTGGCCAAAAGGCCCTGTGCATAGACCACTGTCCGAACGATATTCTCATCTCGCACTCTACTCGCTTGGTGTTTTCATATAGACATATAACTTGCCGATTATAACACAAGTCTACTGTCACAATGTCTTTCACAGGTTGGGACAAAAGCCCTCGCATCATAATCCCGTTCAAGAAATCGTATAATTCATATGTATTTTTCGAAAATATTTAGACTTATTGTATGGAACATCCATCGAAGCATCGAGAGAAAGCATCTACCACTTCTTCAATACACAAGTTCAAAACTGAGAGAATCGAAACGAATTTCAAGGACATAAAGCCGTGCTCTGATACCAATATGTCACATCCCGATCTCCCGTCGGAATCGGCCGTCCTCGCTAGGCGGGAATCATCGCGCCGGCGCTCCCGCGGGACATACGTTTCCATCGGGATACGGTGCCGTGTGAGCCTGGGGTTGCGCCCGTGCGAGGCAAATACCGAAATGACCGTTGATAACTAGTTCACAGAGTCGCCATAGCGGAAACATAAAATAAACACAAGTATTGAATCCAAATCAAGCTCTTTATTGATATGAAGTAGAGATTACAAGCGGCGCTAGGCCGAGATTACAAACCGCTCATGCTCTCTCTCTCTCTTACAAAGAATGTGCACCTAGGCTTAGAACCAATACAAACAATCTGGATGATGATATTCCCATACATCATGTCTCATATATGCGAGCTCCAGGTCCATGCACCACGCTCCAAGACGCCAAGTGCGGTCCGGTGCCTCATTGCGTTAAGCGATCTCCGAATCCGTACGAGTTCCCCCCGCACCTGCATGCAGACTGGTTGGGTATTAGTACATTGAATGCACTGGTGGGGAGGCCTCTCGCCCACGCCACAAAATAAGCACGTTCATTAGTTATGTGCACCGACTGTTTTCGTTGTCTTTCTATTCTTTTGCCTTAGGATCAGTTGCATGGCAATATAAAGAAAGTAGTCTCCGTGTCAGCTCAAGAGTGTCATAATAAAGAACAATTGAGTTCACCTTACCATTTCTTACCATTCGGCCTTCCCTGTCATAAGCAGCAATATAAACAATAATCTACGGAATAACAAGAAGCGACTATGAAACCCAAGTATTATGCCGTGCCTCTGCCTCACAAGACCCATTTTACTAGAACTATGTGTGATACCGTGCATCCATTCTACTTATGCAAAATGTCGTACAAATGCACTCCTTCCCATTTCTCCTTTTCTCAATGCGGATAGCCGCTATGCAAACAAGACTTATCTATATGAAGATCACTGGCTCTGCTAGCCATATTGGACAAAATCTGCGATGGACGGCCGTCTTTCCAGCTCGGTTGCTAGCCTTGCTAGGCCTCTTAGCCGTCTAACGAGTCGACGCCCATCCAGGTCGGTAGCAAGCCTTGCTGGATGTCCTGCTCTCGCCCGCTAGTCATCAGCTAGCGTATCTCCAAGACTACACTGGCACTATCCTCCCGGGCCGACACGATTCGGATGCCTCAACAATCGTGTCGAGGACTCTCTCAACTTGGTGTGCAACCAGTTGTCCGTGACCATGCAACTACTCCCCCACTTCCAATCCTAGCCGAGGATAACTCTCGGATCAATCTTTGCCGAGGACTACACTCGGATCTTTTCTTCTTTACGCAGCTCCCTGCTTAGAGACTGTCTCGGTAATTTGCATATCCCGAGTACCTTCCTTTCTTTCCATCTCATGACTTGGAATGACTACTTGATAGCCTTCCTCGTCTATGCATACAATCAGGTTTTACTCCATCTCGTGTCATGTTCCGTACGGTGCAACGCCTCAGTATGAACTTACACTACTTTATAGCATATATGAAGGAAATTACTATATTCCAACTCAACAATCCCGACTACGCAAATAGCAAGTAAAATCTCCATGTTCTTTACAATGATAAGGCGGGGTTATCCCCTTAGCTATGTGTGTTCATCTTTTTTATTAGCATGAAAAGGTTATCGCCTGTAAACTAGCATGTAACATTCATTTTCTTAGTGTGCAGCTAAGTAGAGACAGGTTCACCGGGGCCACCCACCTTAGCAATGTATCGCTTCGGTCGAGCGAGACTCCGGACGCGCCTCTGATAGCCTAAGTCTGACTCCATTGAGGATCCCAGCATAAATGTCTTTGCATCGAATGAGCCATCTCGCTGAGCAAGGCGGGTTGAATAGCTACACTTGTGCCGTTTGAATCGGCCCTTCTGGTTGAGCGGAGCGGGTCGTTACAGCCGGCACGAGGCATGGCCGTAGCCCCCGAGAGCGCGTACCTCCGCCGCGCGCAGCCCCCCGCACGCTGCTTCTTCTTCTTCATCGCCTTCGTGACGGAGTTAACGGGAAGGTGCTTGAGGTGCGGCTTGGCGGCGGCAACGCGATCTATGGCAAGGTCGAAGACACGGAGTGGCAAAAAATTATGAGAGGAGGGGGAAGGAGAGGCCGGAGGGGGGTGGGGGTAGGGGAGGAGTAGGAGGAGGGAGGTGAAGAAGGTGGGCAGCCCTAGTAAATTTTTGGCTAGCCTTAGTAAAAAAAAATTCTAACTGGACTAGCAACAATACTGGACTAGCCCCGAGTCATCTTTGTAGTGCCTTTATCAAAGGTTTGTGATAAGGGCACTACAAAATACACTTAGGGCTGCCCAATCCTCTCTCCCTAAAAATTATAAGTTTGCCACTCCTCAAACTTACTTAGGGCTGCCCACACCAACCTATATAAGTAAAAATTATTTCTCTTCTTTCTTTTTCACCTTCACATGAAGAAATCTCTCATTCTCTCCAAGTCCTAAAATCTAAACCTAACTTTGGAATTTGATAGTTGTGGTCCCAAGTAGAAGAAAATTCTGATTTGGTGATTGTCCAACAAATATTCTTTCGGTATGTCTTCGACAACATATGATGAATAAGTTTTGCGATTGTTACCAAATTATTTAGTTTTATTCGACTATTGTAGGAGCGATGCATGAAATTATCTTCGATGAAGAAGTCGGATCATGCAATCCATTAAATATGCACTCTGCTCCTTCCGAAGAACATGCCGGTTGTTCCGAAGCACCTACGATACGTAAAATGACAACCCTATTTCGATACACAATAGTCATCGTATAAGGACTGTATAAACTACAACAGTCCTATATAAATATAGGACTGTCAATAATTTGACAGTTCTATATAAATATAGGACTGTCATAATTTTGACAGTCCTATAGACTACGTGGACTGTCAAAATAGTGATAGTCCTGAAGATAAAATGGTGACCAACGTATTTTCTTAAAGACTGTAAAATTTTTGACAGTCTACTCAATATATTAGTCTGTACAAATTATGACAGTCCTAATTTGGACTGCCAATTATTTGAAGTTATTAATTTTTAGATTATTTTATATTGGTTATAGGACCAACCTCGTACAGATGCTGTGGTACATCCTGCTATTGGGGTTGATGTGGAGAATGTATTCTCAACGGATATTTGATTTGCATCCCACGAAGAAGCATTAGATTGGTGCAGAGAAGTTGGAAGGCGACATAATATAGTCATTGTCATTGCAAGATCGATCAGATCTCGGCCGGGCTAAAAATATTTAGAGCTGGGCTGCGAAAGAGGAGGTGTGTTCAGGCAGCATCGAAAAAAAATGTGTTATTGAAAAATAAATCCCTAAGAAAAACGTTGGGACAAGAAAATATGATTGTCCATTTAACGTGTTGATTGTAAAAGTAGAAGATGTGAAGTGGATAGTCGAAGTTAAGAATGGAATACACAATCATCATATTCCAGAGACACTTACGGGTCATGCCTACGTGGCACGATTGAACAAGGATGAGAGAAAGTTGGTTGAAGAATTGTTCCTTTTCGGAGTTGCACCCACACAAATTTATTCTGCCGTACGACAAAAAGAAGATGAGAACAAGTCAACCATAAGGACGATCTATAATACTTTAACGAAAGCAAAATATAATAGTATAAAAGGAAGAATGGCGATGCAACAAGTATTGAAGTTGCTTAGAGAGCATCTGGAGTGCTGTCGTAGGCACCCAAAAATAAACCTTTACTCTTAAAATTATATGTAGTAGTGAGAGTAAGGATCGATTCCACGGAGAGTAATTAGTTAATCTTTATGCTATGTGAAATAGGATGTGGAAAGAGTTTTGAATAAAAGCAAATTAAAAAGAGCTAAAAATAATTAAAGTATTAAAACAATCAAAGAAATAAATATTGGTCTCAGTCAACATCCACCATTGGAATCTTAAAACTGATCATCGATGCAAGTATATATTAATTCATACTTTGAATATTCATCGTTGGAATTTTTTTTCTATCTCCTTTAGCCACAATTAATTAAAAACAAGCGATCTAATTAACCTTAACTACTAAACAACCCCAGACAAGCGCTAAAGATTTAATCTAGTAGCGTATTAAACTCGATGAGATCGATGAAACAAAACAACACAAGCATAAGCGGTTGCATTTAATTTTGTCAAAAGTTTTTCTCCTAAGATCTAATAAAATAAAGCAGTTCATTAAATCATGGTTGCTTCACAAATTAGAGGGATCGAATAATTACGGATTTGATATCTAATTTAGCATTAGATTGTCAGGAATAATAAACTAGTATGCATCCTAGTCATTAAACAAGATAATCATGAAAATATGCATAAGAAAACATTCGATACTCAAAGCACAAATAAAAAATATAAACACAGATTAGATCTCACAAGTTTTTATTTATTCCGAGGCTTCCGTTTCCTTCGACCAACAAAACTCTAGTCGCACATGTTTATGAAAACTTCAAAGAAAGGGTTGGAGAAGAAGGAGAAGAGTTGTGTTTTTTTCTCTCTCTCCTGATTTATACCCCTTGTATATACTCTAAATTAGTTGTTTGAAGCCCACAATTTCTTCCTACAAATCCTCTATAAGTTATAACCCTCCAAACAATAAAATAAAATCTTTGAACAAGTAGAAAAATGGTTAATTCAGCTCCACTTTTCGTGCATAACATAGTTGACTCAACTTAAAGCCTGATTTGGTCCATGATATAGCTAGAATCTCGGAAAACTCAAAACATTAAATTTGTATCTCTATCTCTTATCTTTCCAAATCAATTTGAATTAGCTCGATTGGACTTCGGATGAGCAAGTTATGACCATTTTGCTACAAGGTATCAAAACTGTCCAGAATTGATAATTAGCTCCATTTTGTATTTAGTGACTCCAACTGCATCTTAGATCAAAATATAAAAATAATGAGGATCTTTAGACATAAAATGAGCATAATAGAGTATACATTAAGAAATAAAAATATGATATTTTATGTTCTTATCAAATACCCCCACACTTAACCTTTGTTCGTCCTCGGCGAAACTCTAATTTATTTTTCCAAAAAGAAATCAAGGTTGCAATGTCATAAATAAAAATAACCAAGCTCTTCAAAACTCATAACATATCATGAACATATATTCTTAAACAACTTCTAATTACTTAGTAGGTATTTTCACTTAAAAAATGGAGTAAACTAAATAGGTAAACTCTCATGGGAATAAATAATCAACTCTCATGTGTTTGAAGGTATATATTTAATTCAAATTCATTCCAGAAGAAATGATCTACCATAAGCTTGGATATATTCTCATTCTCCACCACTGGGATCACATACATAACATAAATCATAAGGACTTTTCATGGATTGTAACGTGGCTTAGGATTAAGGTGAGATATATTTGGTAGTGTAGCTCAAAAGCCATCAAAAATAATGGAATAAGAATGAATCAACTCAAACTCAATATATGAGACATGTAAAATCAATCACTCTATTTTGCAACGTCTTTAATTTGGCTTTTAAAGCATTTAAACAATGTAAAACAACTTACATCCCCCTTTTTTTTCCTTTTTTTTTCTTTTGAACAATAATGGAGCTTAGGAAATTGAGAATGAGAGTATGTTCCATTTTGTTAGTGATAGCCATACTACTAATTAAGACACCCCCACACTTATTTCTTGTACACCAATACATATCATTAATGATAAATAATGCTCCACTAGTTTTGCAGCTTGGGTAAAGGTATATATACTTTTTTCAGGTATAAAGCTTGTAATGCGGGTTCCCAAAAATAAAAGCAATAAGGCGCAAAGGGGTTCAACAAAGGAAAAATTAATTATAAGATAGGCTATTTGGCTTATGTAGCGCATAACAAAGAGGGCCTTAATCATGTTTATGCATGCATGTGGCAATGTGACCTCGAAGAGAATCAAAGCAAGTTCTAGAGAAATAAATCAATGGAAGAATATCTCTCATGAAAGAATAATGAGACTGATGTATCAGTCTAAAGGCTCAAAATCTCACTGACTTTTGTCTACCAAATTTAGATACTACCATTTGCAATAAAAATAACTACACTAATTAATTCTAAGTTAAAAAAATTACTTATTCAATCATGTTATGAATTTTAAAAATTTAGTTAAATCTTACTCATGACATTCACAACTAAAAATCATTAAAAACCACAAAAACAAAATTCTTTTATTTAAAAAAAACTAAAATTCTCTTTTTTTTTCTTTTTTTTTTGAAAAACACAAACTCAAACTGCTTAAAAAAAATTAAATCTCCTCCCCCACACTTAAAACAGACATTGTTCCCAATGTATGGTTAAATATAAAGAAAAGACAAAATAACCAAAAATGAAATGCGAGAATAAAAATAAACTTCCCTTGGGTTGCCTCCCAAGCAGCGCCTTTGTTTAATATTATCGTTGGCTCGACTCTATGCACACTTGATATAACTAAGCAGGGGTTTCAAGTCTAGAATGCAGGCCTTCAAAACAGAAGGTAAAGGTCTTTTGTCATAAATTGGTAACGAAATATATGGAATGTTACCTGACTGTTGTCTTTTTGGGAGATCGTTCAATACTGCAACAGTTTTATGGAAGCTAGTACTCAAAGCTAACTCATGTTCTTTCTTAAAATTCTCACTAATGGCAACTTTTACTCCATCTTTTCCATCAAGTTTAAAAACTTCTTTTCCATTAGGTACTACATGTCATTAGGAATGTTCGTGTCTACAACGATATTTTTCTCTTCGTCTTGTCTTGACGATGCACGTGCTTCATTTTCTGGAATGTCAACCTCTTTACCACTTCTCAAAATGATAGAACATGGAGTTTATTTTGGATTTTCTATCATATGAGATGGTAATTTCTCTAAGCTTTGTGCCTCTAGCTTATTAATTGCAGTTGTCATTTGGCTCATTTGATTGTTCAAACTTTCGATACTAGCCCTCGTCTCCTGTTAAAATTATAAGTTATTAATGACAACAGACTTAACAATATCTTCTAAAGACATACCAAAATTAGATGTTTGGCTCGGTTGTAGGTATTGCTGCTTGTATTGCTGTTAACTTAGGCAATTTTGAGTTGCGGGCTAATTTAATTGTAGACTCTCATAGGTAAAATTGGAATGATCTCTCCATCCTAGGTTGTACGTGTGTGAATAGGGATCATACTTCATTTGTGGTAGTCCAGGAAAACCATATGCCGCATTCAGTTGTTCATTGGGCTCCTCTTGAAGAGTTGGGCACATATTGGTTGGATGTCCTGCTACTAGACAAATCCCACAAGTCTTTGTTGTTTTCATGTTACCTATAACCATCTGACGAACAAGCAAAGTTAAACTAGAAATTTGTTATTTTAGTAAAGAAAATACTTCATTTGTGGTAGTCCAGGAAAACCATATGCCGCATTCAGTTGTTCATTGGGCTCCTCTTGAAGAGTTGGGCACATATTGGTTGGATGCCCTGCTACTAGACAAATCCCACAAGTCTTTGTTGTTTTCATGTTACCTATAACCATCTGACGAACAAGCAAAGTTAAACTAGAAATTTGTTATTTTAGTAAAGAAATATTGTCACTACCCAATTATAGAAAATAGGGTTATTTTTTTCATTTTTATTTGGTAAATTGTGTATTGTATTTAATTAATTATATTTATATTTATTTAGTGATTGTATTATTTTTTAATGATTGTTTTAGGGTTTTGGCTAGCCTGGACCCATGTCAGACCCTAGTGGACCCATGTCCGACCCGACCAACACCCTTGTGAGAATTATTTTGGGGCTTAGAAATATTTATTATATTTTTAGTGGGTTAGTGGGAGAGATTTGGAGTTAGTTTGAGTGTTTTTGGAACCCGAAACCCAAAACCCAAGTTAGGAGGGCATTTTGGTCATTTGGACTTATGTAACCCTTTATGTAGCAAGTGGCCGGCCCTATTTTTTCCCACACCCGACCGTGAGCAGCAGCCTCCTTCCCCCCTCTATTCATATTCCACTTCTTCTTCACTTCTTCTTCTTCTCCACTTCTTCTTTCTTCTTCCTTCTTCTTCAAGGTGAGTTCTTCTCCATTTTTCTTCCTTCTTTCTTCCATTCGTTCTTCTTTATGCTAGCTCTAACCTTGCATTTTCCCTAACCTAGGTGTGTGGAGCCTAGATTTAGTGTGGAGGCTAGAATTGGAGGCTTGGAGCTTGAGGGAGGTGATTCCAAGTAGATCGGAGACTTTGGCCTTGGGATTTCAACTCCCAAGAGGTAAATCCTAACTTTCCCCTTGCTAATTACTTTTTTGTAGTGTAATTAGTGTTTCAGAACCCTCCTAGACCCTAAGCCTACCCGTGGAAGGAAGTTGGAACTAGTTTGGTTGAGTTTGGAGACTTTGACATTAGGTTTTATGTCAATTTCGGGTGGAATCCAAATTTGGCCCAATTTTGGGTGATGCCCTAGGTTAGACGGACCTAGGTAGACGTTGTCGGGTGTCTTGAGGGTGAGTGCGTGTCTCCGTTCGGACACGGAAAGCCGTGTCGCGGAGAAACGAGCGTTTCGGGCGAAATTGGGGTTTTTCGTCATCGCCGATTCTAAGTGTGTGTGCGTTTCTGCCACGGGCCTAGAATCGATGCGGGAGCACTTTTTCTAGGATCTAGACATCGTTTAGAATGCGTGGATAAATTTTGGGCCGATTTCGAGTTCGTTTGGTGTGCGTTTCAGGAGATTTTCCGAGCCGCGCACCACGTGTTCGTTGAAATGACCGAACGGCCATTTTGACTTGGTTTCCTCGTTTCGGGCTTGTGCTCGCGTTGGGTTAGTATTGGGGAGTGTGTGCTAAAGTTCTCGGGTTATATTTTTATATATTTTAGGGTGTTGGTTAGTGTCGGGGTCGTTGGGCGTGAGTGGGGCGTGTTGTTTGTGTGTTGTATTGTGTTTGTGTATTTGTGTCTTTATATATATATTATATGTGTGTGTGTGTTGATATGTGTTTAAGTGTGTGTGTGTATTAGTGTTTGTGAGTGTGTTAGAGTGTAGATATAAGTGTGTGTATATATATATATATATCTATCTAGTAGTATATATATATAGATATATGTATGTATATATATATATATATAGAGTGATATATATATATATGTATAGGAGTGTGTGTGTGTGTGTTTATGAGATGGAAGGGGGGCAGAACTGCCTGCACAGAAGCCTAGCAGCAGCAGAAATAAAGAGCATCTGCAGCAGCGCGCTGCCAGCATGCCCGCAGCAGCAGCGTGCAGTGCGCTGCGCACTACACAGCAAGCTGCAGCAGCAGCAGCCTATGCAGCAAGGCAGCAGCAGCAAGTGCAATATGCAGCAGCAGCAGCAGCAATAACAGCAGGCAGCAGCGGCAGTACGAGCTAGAGCAGCAGCAGCATTCGCAGAGAGGTAGTAGAGGGATAGTTAGATAGCTAGATAGCTATTAGTTGATAGATAAGTTAATAGATAAGATAGATAGATAGATAGATAGATTATATAGTTAGCTATTAGTTAGTATTATAGATAGATAGCTAGATAGATAGTATTATAGATAGATAAGTTCTTAAATAGATTAGATAGTTAGATAGATAGATAGTTACCTAGATAGATAGTTAGACGGGTAGATAGATAGCTAGATACTTAGATATATATCTATCTAAGATATAGATATCTATATACCTATAGTTATATATATATGTATTGGTAAGGTAATGGGTATTCGTATGTGTGTGTCGATATCTATATATATATATGTACATAGGTACTTACATATATAAATATATGATAGATATATATATTTCCTAGCCTAGATTAATAACTAGGTGTATAATTATTAGATAGATAGCTAGTTAGAGGGGTTTGAGAGCGGTATCTCAATACCTTGAGATATCCAAGGTATTGAGTTTCGAGCGGGGTATTTGAACAATAGCCTAGAAAATATTTTGGAGTGATTTTTATATGTTTATGTATATATATTTACGCGTGCTAGCATAGGTTTTAGCGGGTTTAGGCGGGGTGCGTGGCCTAGGGCGAGGTATCGGATACCGAGGGTATCCCGGTATCTCGATTAGGCGAGTTTGATAGCTTAATGAGCTCGGTTTGACCTAGAATTTCAGGGGCACCCTAGTTTGACCTAGCTTTGACCATAATTGTCCCCGTTGACCGTAAAAGTCAACGTTTGACCTAGTTTTGACCTAGAGTTGACTTTTTGGACCCCGGGTTGACTTTTTGACCCAAATTTTACCGGTTTGACCCGTTCAACCTAGAATAGCCCTAGAAGCCTGTTTTTAATTATTTTATATCAGTTTAAATGCTTAGAACCATGTTTAATTCTGCTTTTCGCATTAGGTCCTTGCGACACCGGTCCAGATCTCGATCCTCATCAGTTGCTCAGGACATCAGGCGAGTACCTACCTCTGATAGTTTCCATTTCATGATAGCGTTTATATCACCTGTTCTAGAACTGTAATACTTAATTCTGATACATTGTTACATAAGCTGGTACTAGTGAATCCCGTTATGAGATGCTATCCCCCTTACCGTGTTCAGTGGGTACTCTATCACGTGTATTTCATCATGTGCTTCGGGTATTGATTCTCATGTGCTATCATGTGCTTCTTGTGCTCTCGCCTTCATGTGCGCGAGCTATTATCATGTACGTAGCGTGTTATGGTTGGATCCAATGGTATTAGTGGGGGAGGGGAGTAGGAGTTGGTTATGTGATCAAAGCCAAACAGTATTCATGTGTATGTCGGTTATGCAACTCACACATAACGGAGTTATCATAGTATTTTTCATGTGCAACCTAAGCCGATCACATAACGAACTTGTGCTCAAGGCACTTAGCTAGTATTCATATTTCTAACCTGCAGTTACTTTTCCACTACTTGTATTGTTCTTCAGTTTACTTTGCAGCTACTTATTGTGCTCCAGCATATATTTATTTCCTGTGCATCTTGTATACTTTTCTATTGCTCATCATATACACCTTACCATGTATTTGGAGTTGCTTTCAGAGTTATGTACTTCGCTCTAGTCCTGACTGGGCATATTTTTTCCAGAGGATCCTGAGGACTATTGCCCGACGTTCTACGGGCCGGGTGTTGACGACTGTTGTGACCCCGTAATCGAGGAGGAGTGCGCTGAGGAGACGCCTATAGTACCCTAGTTAGCTAGGTGGATTTCCTGGGATATTCCCAGTTGTTATTTTTTGGATGATTGTACTTATTCTTTTGATGCTGTGAGATGTTGTAGCTATTATGGCCTTGGACTGTATATTTTTGGATATTGTCTTTCTCTCTTTGGTTCTGGTTTTCTTTTGCTATCATATCGTGCTTTATTTCTTCCCCTAGTTATTGTGATTGAGAGATTATATATAATGCGTGGTTGCCCTCCTTTTGGAGAGGTCATGGCAGATTTTTTTTGTGAGATATATAGATAGTTGGTTGACCTAGAACGGACCTTACAGCGTTCTACCGTCGATTCTGCGGCGTAGGCTGGACGTACCCACGACTTATGCCCGATTTTCGGGTGCGGGTGTAGAAGCATGAAAAATACGCCGGATGGCTATACGTAGCGTATTGATGCAGAGCAGCGTAGACAGAGGCCTTCAGAGCCTTCAAACGTGCAACAAAGCTTTTTTCGCTAAACACAGCGTGAAATATAAGCTCAAAAGACCATCCGCGTAAGGTAGTACGTCCAGGATGCTTCAGCGTAAACAGGGTTCTTCGTCGCCTCCTGGGCGTAAAACCCATCCTCTTTGAAGTGTACGAGAGACGCTTCGTATTCTCCGAAGTGAACCTGTCAGATCCTGCAATGAACCTGACGTCTGGACTTCTGACAAAGGGATACTGCATGGCTACCCAGACGACGGCTATAATGATGGCACAGCACTGCGACCCAGGCTGTCATTTACCGCCATCTTCTTTGCGTAAGCTGCTTTTACGTGCATAAAGGGATACGGTGCCTTATTTTACACAGGCAGGCATGAGCTGTTTACGCTCTACAGTAGACAAACCGTCTGCCACATCAAAAGCTGCACTTCGTACGGGGCTCGAGGCACGTCTCTACGTCCAATGCACAGAGCGATGATAGTTGCTCGAGGCACGTCTCTACGTCTAATGCACAGAGCGGTGACAGTTTCTCGAGGCACGTCACTGCGACTGATGCACAGAAGGGCTGCAGACCTTTAAAAACACGCCTCCGCATTTAATGCACAGGATGGTGGTAAATCTCAGCATTTAATGCAAGAGATTTGATTATATCTTCAAAAGCCGTAATTCCGGCTAAGACGTCCACATCAGCACTTTGGCACGGTACGCAGCGGCTTCTACGCCCATTCAGCTCCTGTGCTCACTCGGCTTCTACGCCCATTTGGCTTCTACGTCCACTCGGCCTCTACGACCACTCGGCTTCTACGCCCACTCGGCCTCTACGACCACTCGGCTTCTACGCCTACTCGGCCTCTATGACCACTCGGCTTCTACGCCTATTTTCGGCTTCTATGCCTACTTGGCTTCTACGCCATGGTGACAGACATTGGCTTCTACGCTCACCTCTTCTACACGAGGGATACCTACCTACGTGGCTTCTACGCCGTGATCTTCGTAGCGATTATACGCGTTTTATCCCTTAGTTGGACCCGCGTCACACGCTCATTCAAAGGATCATCTATACGCAGGCATTGGTTATTTTAACCGTTGTGTAAAAGGGTGCTGTACTTTTCACTCCTCGGTTTCTACACCGACAGAGTGGTCACTGTCACCAAAACTCTAAAAATAGAGACCTCTATCAATGAGGAACAAGGTCGGAAAATTGGTCAAGAAAACCAATATCAGATCCACGGTCGAGGAAATTAGGTCAGAAATTGGTCAAGAAAACCAATATCAGATCTAAGGTCGAACTTCCAAGAAAGATCGAACCAGAGGTCAAGAGAGAGAGAGAGAGAGAGAGAGAGAATCCGGAGCTCAGGCAAAAGAGTAGGGATCGACGACTTTGGCATCGTGCATCCACCATCTTTTGCAACCTTCGAAGCTGCTACCTGTCTTCCACGGCACTTCTTCAACATCGTGTGGTCCAAGGGCTAAAGTGTTCGACTGCAGATCAGACACCTATAGCAATATTTACCCAGATTAAATAAATTATACTCCCACATCCTCGTATGTGATCAAATTGTACAAGTTTGTTTGTAAACCAAAGAAGACGGGTTTCGTGTAAACCCCATCTTGAATACATTTTCATTGTTTCGTTTTTCACCACAAACAAGATGGCGACTCTGCTGGGGACGTCTTTCTCTTCTGATGAGGAAGTAATTGCTCAACACAATGCGGTATCTGTAGGAACCGTAAAGAAGATACTGGTCGTCCAATTCGACCAGTCTACCTATAAAGACATGCTTCGAACCGGGGGTAGCTCTCACCCTCTCTCCGTCCAAGACAACAGGAAGCTGCGCAAGGTCTGGATGCCCAAGACATCCTCTACCATTCCTGTGGACTCTTCGATCTCTCCGACCAATGAGGTTGTAGCATTGCTCCCTCCGTACCCCGCACATAAAATTCAGTCTCCCGCTACGCGCGGTACAGACAAAACTTTGGACAAAGCCTCAGCGCTAACCCAGAAGTATCCACTACACTCTACGCGTAGAAACCAGTCTCACGCTACGCGCGGTACAGACAAAACTTCGGGCAAAGCCTCAGCGCTAACCCAGAAGTATCCACTGCGCTTTACGCGTAGAAACCAGTCTCCTGCTACGCGCGGTACAGACAAAACTTCTGATGATGCCTCAGCGCCAAATCGGAAGTATAAATCATGCTCCGTGCGCAAGATAACATCTGACCTCTACGGGGAACCAGATGAGCGCTGTGATCTCCGCAAGGGGAAGTAAGCGGCAGAGTACTCAACTTCTCGACCTTTACGCCAGCGAGGGAGCAATCTGCCTACTCTTTGGATTATGCGGGAAGCCGATGGCCGATTGAGGACCTCTTCAGCTTTACGCCAGTCTGAGCAAATATCCAAATTATGCCAGGCGAAGTCCCACGGTGTAAAGCAAGCCCAGGTTGCGGAAAGACACCCTCCCCGGGGATTATCCGCCACCCAGATGGCCAACCTGTTGTACACTGGTGGCACAAGGAAGACTATGGTCCCCATCGTCCGCATACCTGCCACAACGAACTGAAAGAACGAACAGTCTTCTTTGTCTTCTTCTGTAAATTCTCCTGGCCTACGGGATTATCTAATCCAGAAACGCAAGAACAAGAGTCATAAACGGACTTCAGTTCCCCTAACAGTCAAACACGGGGATATCTTATGGGAAGATACGTCAACGTCTAATGTCGTCATAACAGGTGGACCACAGGAAGATTCTATCTTTATTATTCCACCAACTCGCAACGATCAGCATCCAATAATCTTTGGTTGCAAACGGGATACCCCGATCATACAGGAAGAATCTAGCGAGTCTGAAACTGGCAGGATACAAACCTACCGGTATAGCCCGCAACCATTAAGTATTATGTGAAGCATGGGTTATGATTTGAAGCTGAAACAAGGCCTCAACAATGGAAAAGGTAGACGAACACTATTGCGGGGTAATTCTCACCATCAACAAGTTCGTTTCGGGTTAGGATATACTGCATCTCTTACAAAATCCAAAACTCCAAAATCTAATCCTGTACAACCAGAGGCAGCTCCTGCCGAATCGGTTTCTATAGCCGGAGGCCGCGGCATGTCTGGGGGTAACTCACCTCGACAAAACAAGGCAGCATCCAAGGCTAGGGGCAGAATGTCCTCAAGATTCGAAGATGATGCAACGACGGCAATCTTCCCGGAAGACCGTGAAACTAGGGCATCAGGAGCCCTACGACCAAAAGGGACTTTCTCCTTCAAAGAAGATGACATAATTGAAATCTTCAATATATTGAGGGAGGAACACAAGCTTCAGCTACCCGACATCAGATACCCTGAGAGGGCCGACGGAGTCGATGACCCCGATTATTGTCTCTTCCATCGGTACACTCATCACCCTAAAAGGGCCTGCTATGTGCTAAAAAGAAGAATACAGGAGTTGATCGATGCCAAGATCATCACCTTGCATCTATAAAACAAGGGGACAATCACTACAGAAAAATACCGGATGACGAGTCCCGCAAAAGTCTTCCCAGTAGATCCTTCAGAAGAAAAATCACTCTATAGTAATTCTTTTTTTTTCAAACAAAGAGTTTGTCATGTTCATATTACCTCTGAATAAACTTTCGGCCATCCACTATCTTCTGATGTAGGTCGCCATCAGCACTTAACACCCGTACTTAGTTATAAGTACGCCAGTAGTGTTAAGTCCACAAAAAACTGCCATGTCCATATCACCTCTGAGCAGACGTATACCTCCATCTCCAAAGGAGTCACGATCAAAAGTTCGTCATGTTCATATTACCTCTGAATAAACTTTCGACCATCCACTATCTTCTGATGTAGGTTGCCATCAACACTTAACACCCGTACTTAGTCATAAGTACGCCAGTAGTGTTAAGTCCATAAAAAACTGCCATGTCCATATCACCTCTGAGCAGACGTGTACCTCCATCTCCAAAGGAGTCACGATCAAAAGTTCGTCATGTTCATATTACCTCTGAATAAACTTTCGGCCATCCACTATCTTCTGATATAGGTTGCCATAAATACTTAACACCCGTACTTAGTCATAAGTACGCCAGTAGTGTTAAGTCCACAAAAACTGCCATGTCCATATCACCTCTGAGCAGACGTGTACCTCCATCTCCAAAGGAGTCACGATCAAAAGTTTGTCATGTCCATATTACCTCTGAATAAACTTTCGGCCATCCACTATCTTCTGATATAGGTCGCCATCATCACTTAACACCCGTACTTAGTCATAAGTACGCTAGTAGTGTTAAGTCCACAAAAAACTGCCATGTCCATATTACCTCTGAGCAGACAGAAGCCTCTACCCTTGGTCATCAACCTTCGGCGCAACAGGCAGCCGACCGATGTAAATGCAACCAGGAACGGAGTTCCAGATGATAATAAACATCCTCTTTTCCAGTATATTGACGCTCAAATTCCAAATAAGGAATCCACTCCCCGTGACGAGGTAGAACCCATAGCACAAAAATTCTTGGAAGTTATGAACTCCCACCGTCCGTATGGCTGGAAAGTAGCGTCATCATCCAACGTCGTCACGACATAAGGACCACATGAGGATTCTATCTTCATTGTCCCGCCTACCTGCAGCAGCCAGCGTTCAATAGTCTTCGGCCGCATGCGCAATCAACCGGCTGTCCAGGAAGATTCTTTCAATGACGATGCTGGAAAAATGCAAGTTCACCGATACAGCCCGCAAGCGTTGAGGATCATGCAAAACATGGGCTACAAGTTGGAGCGGAAGCCAGGCCTCAACTACGGAAGAGGCAGACGAACGCCGCTGCGTGGCGACCCCCGCTATCAACAAACTCGTTTCGGGTTAGGGTATGCCACCTCCCTTACGACTTCCAAGTCAGATGAGGACATCTTTTTCTCTTCTCAGAACGGCTCGTCGCCCTCCGACTCACCTGATGCTCTCGAACAAACATTATCAGTGAATATGGTAGTGACAGATTCCTTCGAATCAGACGAACAAGAATCTGAACTGCTTGAGAATGACTCTTGGGCCCAACAAATGGATACGCAGAGGGAATTTCGCTTCGAGCAAAGGGAACCTCCCACCAAAGACGAAGTTATCCAGGTTGATGTTGGAGGTAAACTTTCGCCAAAGCCTATATTTATCAATAACAATCTTTCCCCAGCTGAAAGGAAAGAAGTTATCCAGCTGATAAAAGAGTATATCGACGTCTTTGTATGGGATTATGAGGACATGCCGGGCCTTGACCCAAAGGTGGCTACTCACAAACTCAACATATTGACCGATTCAAAGCCCGTGAAGCAGCACCAACGCCGGTTCCGCCCGGATATGATGGATGCCATCGAAGCTAACGTCAAGAAGTTGATAGCCTGCAGTTTCATCCGGGAAGAACAATATCCCGACTGGGTCGCCAACGTTGTCCCAGTCATAAAGAAAAATAAGAAAATACGTATCTGGATCGATTACCGAGATCTGAATGCGGCCTGCCCCAAAGATGAGTTCCCTCTTCCCATCACGGACATCATGATCGACAACACCTGCGGTTTTGAACGCATGTCTTTCATGGACGGATTCTCAGGATACAATCAGATCAAGATGCATCCTGAAGACGAGAAGCACACTGCCTTCCGGACCCCGTTGGGGGTATATTGCTATACGGTCATGCCCTTCGGATTGAAGAACGCCGGGGCTACATACCAACGGGCTATGAGTAACATATTCCATGAGTAGAATGTTACGTGGACGACATAGCCGTCAAGAGCCGCCTCAAAGATGATCACATTCAAGACTTGAGGACGGTATTCGAGTTAATGCGCCAACATCAACTCAAGATGAACCCTACGAAGTCCTTTCTGGGTGTATCTAGTGGCAAATTCCTGGGATTTGTCATCACCTCCAAAGGCATCCAAGTGGACCCTGACAAAGTCCAGGCCATCGTAGAAATGCGACCGCCCCGCAATCTGAGGGAACTCCGGGGATTTCAAGGCCGTCTGGCTTATATCCGGAGTTTCATATCCAACCTCTCGGGGAGATGTCAGCCCTTTTCGCATCTCATAAAGAAAGGTGTATCCTTCATATGGGACGAAACCTGTCAGCAAGCGTTCGGAGATATCAAGCGCTATCTCACCAGTCCGCCAGTTCTGGTGCCTCCCGTCATGGGAAGACCATTCTTGCTGTACGTTCGAGCGATGGATCATTCACTAGGAGCTCTTCTTGCACAGAAGAACGATATGGGACATGAACAGGCTATCTACTACCTCAGCAGGATGATGGTCGGAGCCGAACACCGGTACAACCCAGTGGAGAAAGAATGCTTGGCTCTGATGTTCGCTATCCAGAAGATGCGGCACTATGTCATCGGCCAGACTATTCATATCATCTCCAGGATCAACCCTCTTCGAGTACTGATGAGCAAGCCAAGTGCTCTTAATTCCCGACTCGCGACTTGGGCGATGTTGTTAACACCATATGACATGGTATACGTCCCGCAGAAGTCCATCAAAGGCCAAGCGCTGGCCGACTTCCTAGCCGCTCATCCGATCCCGGAGGCCTCCAAATTATACGAGGACATTCTCGACGAAGTCGCAGAATGTGATTCCGCAACGAAAAGTGACGCATGGCAACTGTTCTTCGACGGCGCCTCCAGGACTGGTCCCAAGGAAAACATGGTTTCAGGGGTAGGAATCGTCCTGGTCACTCCTGATAAACTCGTCATCTACCGAGCATATTCTCTTAGCGAGCCATGCTCCAATAATGTGGCAAAGTACAATGCTCTGCTAATCGGGCTCCAAGTCGCCAAAGAGCTGGGGGTCGAGTCCCTGAAAGCTTTCGGTGATTCTCTGCTTATAGTCAATCAAGTCAGGAGAATATATGAAATCCGGAATCCAGACCTCATCCCCTATCACCAAGCAACGGTCGAGATAGCCATGACATTCAAAGGATTCTTCCTAGAGCATGTACCTCAATCTCAGAATCTGGAAGCTGATGCCATAGCCAGTCTAGCTGCGGATTTAGCCACTCCTATAAGAAGGTAGGATTCGATGATCCTTCTTAACAGAGATTTATTCTGTGTGAAGAACCACTTTTACATAGAACGCAGCTACGCTGTGAACACAGATCCCCCTAGAAGAGACTGGAGAAGTCCCTTCATAGATTTCGTCGCATACGGAATCTTGCCGGAGGACCCCAAAGAAGCAGTATTCGTCAAAAGACGATCATTACGCTTCTACTTCGAGGCATCTTCACAATACCTATATCGTCGGACCTACGACGGACTGCTATTGAGATATCTCTCTAACGACGAAGCACAGCAGATTATCCGGGAAGCTCACGACGGCATATACGGAGCACATCAGCCCGGTCCTAAGCTACAGGATCGTATCAGAAGAATGGGCTATTACTGGCCCACTATGATTGCAGACGCGATCAACTATGCAAGATAATGCAGAGCCTGTCAGGTTCATGCAGACTTCATACATCAACCGTCTGAATATCTATATCCTACGGTTGTATCCTGGCCTTTCGAAGCATGGGGTATGGATATCATTGGTCCTATTCACCCGTCTTCTTCCAGAGGTCACCGGTTCATACTGGCTATCACGGATTACTTCTCCAAATGGGCAGATGCGATCCCTTTTGCTGAGGTAAAAGCGTCTAATGTGATCAGCTTCATCAAGCATCACGTCATTTATCGCTTCGGGGTACCCCGGAGGATAATTCACGACAATGGGCCTCAGTTTATCAGCCAAGCGTTTTACCGATTTTGCGATAAAAATCGGATACATAATATTGCCTCTACGGCATATTATCCAGCTGCTAATAGCTTGGCGGTAGCTTTCAACAAAACCTTATCAAACTCTTGAAGAAGTTCGTCTCTTCAAACAAGGGAGATTGGAATGAGAAGCTGGGCGAATGTCTCTGGGCATACCGCACAATGGTACGAACACCGACAGGTTGTACCCTATTTTTACTGATCTACGGGAGTGAAGCAGTTCTCCCCATTGAAGTCCAGATCCCGTCACTCAGGATAGCCGTGACTAATGAGCTGACTCAAGAAAAGAATGACTTGTTAAGGCTTCAAGAGCTAGAAGGATTAGACGAGAAACGCCTCCAAGCTCAATAGCGCATCGCGCTCTACCAAGCACGCATTTCCAGAGCTTTCAATCATAAAGTAAAGGAAAGAGTGTTCAAAGTCGGCGAGCTAGTTTTTGCCGTAAGAAGGCCGATGATCCTTACTCACAGGAGTAAAGGCAAATTCCAGCCCAAGTGGGAAGGCCCTTATGTGATCGAGACAATGTTCTCAAACGGCGCTTACAGGTTAGCCCAGCCTAATGGAGACCTGTTAATGGCTCCTATCAACAGTAAATTCCTGAAAAGGTACTATGCTTAAAACTCCTCTGCTCAAGTGGAATATAGCGAGAAACTCAATTATGACAAAACTACTTCCAGAACGAAACTAGTTGGGTCATATTCTATCATGTCCGTATGACCTCTGAATAGATATGTCCTGCTAAAAGTTTATCGAGAGTCTATCACGTTCATACTACCTCTGATATCACTCCCGCCCAAACCTGTCATTTATATTCCGAAATGATGGGTCCACAGAGTCAGAAAAGATTCGCTTTATTTATTCCCAAAAAGAGCAGAATTACATTTGGGAAGCAAAAAGAAGAAAGGGTACATCATTATGGGGGAGCGGTCAGATCGCGAATCAGCTGTACCAGTGCAGCTATCCTCTCATTCTTGGAGACCAAGGCATCACCGCGGGCCCGCTCCAGCCGTGCCTCAGGATTGTTCATAAAAGACAGTTCGGCCCTTGCCCGAAGAGAGCCAGCACGGGCAGCTTCTGCACGCTCCAGATCCCGTCGTGTTGTACTCAGTCGACCAGTCGCTACATCTAGACCTGCCAATGACTGAGAAGCCCACTCCTCTGCCAGAGCGAGTTTTTTCTTCAACTTACAGGCCCTCGCTACGTTCCCTTCATGCTCGGATTGACACTTTGTCTGAAGAGCAAGAGCCTCCTCCACGACAGCTTTTCTTTCATCCATCTCCAGCTTATTTGCTTTGATGGAGTTATCTAGGCTTTCCAGCTGTTTAGTAAGCCGCGCAGTCATGAGATCGTATCTGGCCTGGACCTCAACTTCAAGGCTGCCCCGAGCCAGCTGCAAGTATTCGTTAATAGGTTGCTCCAAACCATTAACCATCGCCTCCAGGGGTCAGCTACCCCAGAATTGCCGAACTCCCTGACCGCCCCGATCAAAAACTGAGAAGCCTTCTTCAGACGCTCGAAGTCTAGATTCTTCGCCAACACCATTGATATCAGCGTTTTCAAACTGGTGTAAAAGAGGCTGGTATATTGCTCGGTCAGCGCAACTAGATCCGATTTGACGCCAGAAGTGGCCGCGATATTGGCAAGTCCCCCTCCAGGAATGATTGCAGACGAGGTGGCCACAGCCGCCGCCTCGACGGGTGGTACGACCGAAGGAGGTGCGACAACAACGGTCAAAGTCATCGGCATACTCGCGAGAGGTGAGGTCACGATAACAGGTTCGTCCTCCTCTTGAGATAACGAAACCACTCCGGGCGAGCTAGCCCCCGAAGATATTTCCTCCTCGAAGTCGGGCGCCTCCGTATCATCGCCAGGAGCCCGAGCAGAGCCAGAAGGCGCTCAACGCTATAGTCCCCGTGGACGCCGTCCCCTGAGAAGAGGACAAGAAAGTTGATATCAATATGATGGTAATCTTTCTAAGAGGAGACATAAAGATGATATTTACCCGTAGCCAACGGTATATATGTCGCATCTGTAGTCGACGTAGATAAATCACGCATTAATGACGCAATGCGAACTGTCATACCTGGAGAAGGGGGTAGGCCCACGATACCGCCAGGTGCTCTACCGAGCCTTCACCAAGACGCGATCGAGGTTCGTCAGCTGGAATCTCGCCAGGCATGCTCACGGACACGGCAGGAGTTTCATCCGTTGCTGGTCTAGGGAAAGATTCTCTCATTTGCCTTGGCCACGCAGGCGATTTCATTCCACTACCGGAGGCGGTGGCAGCAACGGCAGACTCAAGCAGGGGTTCTCCGGCACCGCCAGCCGAAACTGAGGGTCCCTCTCAGAAAGACGGGGAACCTCCAATCAAAGAGACATCCCCAACAGGGGAGACAACAGGATCCTCTCTAGGAGCCTCAATACCAGGAATCCGGAAGAACGATTAACTGTCTTCTTTTTCCTCTTGCGAGGGGAAGTCTGCTTCGAAGCAGGAGCCCTTCGCTTCCCAGAGACTGCCAAAGTCCCCTAAGGCGGAGGTACTTCACACCTCGGCACCGACACCAGAGGCTCATCCGGAGTGACGGACCCCTCACCCTCGTTAGATGAAACCGAGGGGACTTCGACTCTTCCCCCAGGCTTGGGAGAGGCACCCTAAAGCTTCCATGCATGTCAAAATCGTGATGGAAGGTGTTGATCGCCACGTAGAACTGGGCATACGAATGGAGGATGCGCAGCTCCGTGGAGAGTGTGACGACTGGCACGATAAAGATTGCTCCCGTGCAACCCATGATAAAATACCGCCATCCTCTGGCTCCATCAATGAGTTCGCCCCTGGACCTGAAGCTGGTGACGGTATTGCCCACGTGCAGCTGATCGTACCCAAACTGCCTAGCGAACCGACTGGGCAAGTAGGGCTCGAAGAAGTAATAATCTTCGCTTTTGTACAGCAAATGGGAGGGTCGGATGCAGACCAACCAGTTAAAGGCTTCCGGAGAAAGATTGGTCTTCTCTCCACCTAAATCCTCAAGTCTAATCCCCGACTGATTGCGATGTACAGAGGGGACAGGGCAGAGGAGCTTCCAGCCGTGACTGAGGCTCAGCACCAGCCGACAGTCTAAAACTGTGTTCACGTTCCAGGGAGAGTCCTTGTAGTTCAGCAAGAAACTACCCCCCGAGCTACTACCAGGGCCAGGAGACATCACCCAGGGGTTATGGAGAATTAACCATCCCATCAAGTACAGGTATGGTAACTCTACCCGGGGAAAGCTATCACGCCGAGCTTCATCGACGAGCAGTCCATCAGTCATGGCTCTCAGGCCAGCCTGTATACGGCACACAATGGCAGGGAGCAAGCCCAGTCTTGCCCCGAACACCAGATGCACGGCAGGCCACAGGATGTTCCAGTGAATGCGGTCCGCGGACGCGATGCCGGGCACCACGACTCGATGCAGCCATATGGAGAGAAAGCCAGCTAGCCGGGCTTCCTTAGACAGAGGCCTGTGGCAGCGCCTCAAGTAACTGTAGGCCTTAGTGCCTTCAGGATACTTTCCTACCCCGTCATTGAGAATCTGATCTGGAGCTTTAGCATCCTCCATAAGATCCTCGACGACCTGGGCACTGAGCACGCCCAAACAGTTCACGGGCTCATTCTTGCCCCCCGAAACTTTCTTCGACTTGGCGGCCCTGGCCCGGTGGAAGAAGAGGTAGGACATCCACTTAGTGGTGTGAGCCAAATCAGAAGGCTCATCATAAAAAGCGGTGCACGTGAAGTAGTGGCACATCAGCTCCTGATACACCTCCATAACCCGAGGGTCCGAGTCCTCCAACTCCCGGTTGGTGGGAACATACTCTTCATATGGGGTATCCCCCATCGGCAGTCTCGAGATCACTGCCATCTCATGGAGGGCCAACCCCAACTCCCCCAGTGGAGTGGCGAAGGTCCCAGTGAGCGAAATGTATCGCTCTATCAGTGCTAGAAATAGGTTAGGGTTGGGAGGCAACCCGACACTCGTCGCACTCACAGCAGCATACAGTCCAATGCCCTCCAGTTCTCTCCGAAAATGCTTCAAGGCAAGCCCATCGGAGGTTTGTTGGGGTGATCCACCCATTGCACCGAGGATTCTCCTTGGGGTATACACCCCCTCGCCCCATGAAGTCATTGCAGAAAGTCGACAATTGGATCGGTTGGATCACAGAACTGTCTTCACTCGGGACGCTGTCCGGGCACAGTCCCCTGAACACCGTCACAACGCCGGAAGGGCGGCTGACAAACGACCCCTAGTCAGCTTCTTTCAAATGAAAGATCTTCCCCGGCTTGCCGTGAAGATCGGGAGTCAGCGTCCACGACATCCTCCTGGGATGTGTAGCATAGGAGAAAGCCGAGATGGGATAATCTCTCGGCATCGTTGGCAGATACAAGACCACACTCTTGGCGGGGAAAACCCAGGGTTCTCTCTTGGGCTTCGTCTGGGACCGTTTGTCAATCATGTCCCCAAAGAGAAAAGCCGGCTTGATGTACTGGTCCCCGTCTATGTACGTCAGGGGCTCCCTGTTAATCATGTTCAGCAACGTCCGCTCGCCCTGAGCCGATATCAAGACCTCCCTTCCTACAGGATACTGGGGTTCGGAGATAGGAAATGTCACGTGGGACAGATCCTCCAGATAGTTTGAGTGCAGCATCCCGACAGCGGAACCCATCACCTCGGCCAGTGGAGACTCATGCAAGTTAACTGCAAAAGTGCAAGGAAAACACGTCATTACAAATCTTGCAACATAAAGACCAAGAAACGACAATCTGTGCTTTACGCCAAGACTGTACAAAATTTGGTCATTTTACGTCGGAAGTCACATCCAAAAGCGTAATTGGCGGTATACAGTCCGTGCTTTACGCCAGACTGCCAAAATTCTAGTTATTATGCTGGAGGTCCCATCCACAAGCGTAAAACTAAAATTTTATAGTATACACCAAGTTTTCGGTAGTCAGAGCTTTTACGCTCAAAACTGCGAAAATATGGAGTTTTTACGCTGGCACATTAGAAATGTGGGCGTAAAAGATAAAAACGTCTCCGTGCGTTATCTTCCTCAAAGAGGCTATCAGCACAGAAGATGACCTAGCGCGGTCACATTCAACGTGTGCAAAGGATTTTTCGTCATTCTTTGTCATCCCAAAGGCTCTACCTCTAAGGCCGGGTGCGCTACTCGTCGGCGAGATACTTCGCTCAGAAGAACGTTCACCTTGCCCGACCGAAGACTCTCTCGCTGGGGCAGAAGAACGAGAAGAAGAACCTATACTCTTTCCCTTAGCGGAGGGGATTTGTTTCGGCGCCATTTCTGAAAACTCGGAATGCTCGGAGAAAGAACGAGAGGAAAAACTCAAACAGTCGAAGGCTCTCTTTCGCAGAAGACGGATGAAAAGTTTTTCTCTCAAAAGCTTGGGATATATATAGAGTTCGGGTCGACTCCTCGAATCCTCGGACGGACTCCTCGAAACCCCAACCAAATCTCATAATTAATATTTGGTTATGATTGGGTCCTACGTCAGCCTATTATTCAGAGAAGGCGGACAGTCAGCGAATTCGAAAAGTTTTTCGCGCAAAGCAGGTCAGCGGTTCCTACGCTAAGGAGCTTTCTACGCTCGACAGCAACAGATCTACGGTTTTTACGCTTGCAAGCCATAAGTCTATATTTTTTTGCCCAGATGCCTTTGTGCTCGATAGCTTTTATGCTCGAGAGGCTACAAACCTACGACTTTACGCTCAGCAGATACCAAATCGATGATCTCATGCTCGGTGGTGCTTAGTTTACACTCAGAAGCAACAGATCCGCAACTTCACGCTCGGAGAAATTTTCTTTTCAGAAGCTACAAATCTACAGTTCTACGCTAAGGAGCTTTCTACGTTCGACAGCTACGAATCTACGACTTTACGTTCGACGGCTACAAGTCGGATTTTTTACGCCCAGATGCCTTTGTGCTCTGTAGCTTTTATGCTCGAGAGGCTACAAACCTACGACTTCACGCTCAGGAACCACAAGTCTATGATTTCCCGCTCGATGGTGTTTAGTTTACGCTCAGAGGCTACAGACTAATGATTTCATGCTCCACGACTTCCCGCACATCTGAAAGATACACCGGCCAGATTATGCGTACATCTGAACGGTCCTCAAGGCGGTCAATTGCAAAGAGTTCACACATAAGATACTCGTTCTTGACCTCAAGATATCCCAAGTACCCGAAGCATACAGAGTTCTACATTGAAAAATTACTCTTCTTCATGGGTCGATTCGAAGTTCATCCAGACTCTAGTCTGAATATCTCGTCTATCAAGATGGCAACTCAGTTTGACAGCCATTTCTTGACCCTGTTCCAAGAGATTTTTGAGAAATCATTCTTGAAGACGAAGTCTGAACAAAAATTCTGTTCATCAGAAGCAAAAACAACAGTTCAGAGCTCTACGCGGTTCCTCAGTCCTAGCAGCAGGACAGTTCTAGATGTTCAAAATGCTCAAACAACGTTCTATGGACTATTCGCTATGCGCAAAAGGACAGGACCTAGCACTCTTTCTAAACAGAGTCGACATAAAGAATCAGACGTGTCGAAGCTACACATATTCAGACTTCACATCAACATATGGCAAGATGATCATATGCAGAGAAGAAGACGATTTTATTAAAGATTAAAGTCATGATTACATATGAGGAAAATCCAATCTACAGGGGTTTTTTCTCTATTTTTCATGATTACATCTGAGGGAAACCCCGTCTACAAAGGATTTCCCCATCGTCGTCTGAAGATCGCCCAGAAGCTGTTCTGATAGGTTCTCAATGGGCTTCAATTCTTCATCCATCTTCTCCAGCAATCAGTCGGTTGTCGCAAACCGACTGACATGGCAATGATCAACGGCGGGAGAATACAGAGTTGGGGCTTGCATAAATTATGCAGATCCCATGCTCCGTGCGCCGTGACCGATTGAGTTGATATATTCATCCAACTCAATCCTGGACAGCAGCCAGTTTTGCCTGCCCTCGTCCACCGGTAACGGAAGAAGGCGCCACTTGCAAGCTGTGTGGTCTAATACGACCCTTCCCTTCTCCTGGGAGAACCGCCATATAAAGTTGATGATTATCCCGAGCAAGGGAGGCTAAGATATCCTTCCATGATCCATCGTTGCAGTGGACACTTGCTCGAAGATGCCATCTTTTTTGGCTCCTTACACGCTGGAAGAACATGATCTCCTTCTTCCTCAGGTCGACCCGACGAACTCCGACGATCATCTCTGCGTGGTGATGGGAATGTGGGGAGAACGGGTTAACCCCCCAGCCTTTTTATAGGCGAAAGAGATCACACCGGTCCCCAATAAATCTGCCATAAAGTCAGCATCGACAGTTTCAATGCTCCATTCAGAAACGTTTCGAGTTACGAGGAGCGGTTCATGCTTCATTCAAAGCGTTCCAAATTCCGAGAAATTTAAAAGCTTTGAAGGGGGTCTTGTAGAAGCATGAAAAATATGCCGGATGGCTATACGCAGGGTATTGATGTAGAGCAGCGTAGACAAAGGCCTTCAGAGCCTTCAAACGTGCAATAAAGCTTTTTTTGCTAAACACAGCGTGAAATATAAGCTCAAAAAACCATCCGCGTAAGGCAGTACGTCCAGGATGCTTCAGCGTAAACAGGGTTCTTCGTCGCCTCCTGGGCGTAAAACCCATCCTCTTTGAAGTATACGAGAGACGCTTCGTATTCTCTGAAGTGAATCTGTCAGATCCTGCAATGAACCTGTCAGATCCTGCAATAAACCTGACGTCTGGACTTCTGACAAAGGGATACTGCACGGCTACCCAGACGACGGCTATAATGATAGCACAGTACTGCGACCCAGGCTGTCATTTACCGCCATCTCCTTTGCGTAAACTGCTTTTACGTGCACAAAGGGATACGCTGCCTTGTTTTACACAGGCAGACATGAGCTGTTTACGCTCCACAGTAGACAAACCGCCTGCCACATCAAAAGCTGTACTTCGTACGGGGCTCGAGGCACGTCTCTATGTCCAATGTACAGAGCGATGACAGTTGCTCGAGGCACGTCTCTATGTCTAATGCACAGAGCGATGACAGTTTCTCGAGGCACGTCTCTGCGACTGATGCACAGAAGGGCTGCAGACCTTCAAAAATATGCCTCCGTATTTAATGCACAGGATGGTGGCAAATCTCAGCATTTAATGCAAGAGATTTGATTATATCTTCAAAAGTCGTAATTCCGGCTAAGACGTCCACATCAGCACTCTGGCATGGTACGCAGCGGCTTCTACGCCCATTCAGCTCCTGTGCTCACTCGGCTTCTACGCCCATTTGGCTTCTACGTCCACTCGGCCTCTACGACCACTCGGCTTCTACGCCCACTCGGCCTCTACGACCACTCGTCTTCTACGCCCACTCGGCCTCTATGACCACTCGGCTTCTACGCCTATTTTCGGCTTCTACGCCTATTTTCGGCTTCTATGCCTACTTGGCTTCTACGCCATGGTGACAGACATTGGCTTCTACGCCCACCTCTT
This sequence comes from Iris macrosiphon, assembly GCA_036927795.1. Lineage (NCBI taxonomy): Eukaryota > Viridiplantae > Streptophyta > Magnoliopsida > Asparagales > Iridaceae > Iris > Iris macrosiphon. The sequence goes on along the minus strand of JAYESA010000009.1, from coordinate 106,243,522 downwards.
CTACACGAGGGATACCTACCTACGTGGCTTCTACACCGTGATCTTCGTAGCGATTATACGTGTTTTGTCCCTTAGTTGGACCCGCGTCACACGCTCATTCAAAGGATCATCTATACGCAGGCATTGGTTATTTTAACCGTTGTGTAAAAGGGTGTTGTACTTTCCACTCCTCGGTTTCTATACCAACGGAGTGGTCACTGTCACCAAAACTCTATAAATATAGACCTCTATCAATGAGGAACAAGGTCGGAAAATTGGTCAAGAAAACCAATATCAGATCCACGGTCGAGGAAATTAGGTCAAAAATTGGTCAAGAAAACCAATATCAGATCTAAGGTCGAACTTCCAAGAAAGATCGAACCAGAGGTCAAGAGAGAGAGAGAGAGAGAGAATCCGGAGCTCAGGCAAAAGAGTAGGGATCGACGACTTTGGTATCGTGCATCCACCCTCTTTTGCAACCTTCGAAGCTGCTACCTGTCTTCCATGGCACTTCTTCAACATCGTGTGGTTCAAGGGCTAAAGTGATCGACTGCAGATCAGACACCTATAGCAATATTTACCCAGATTAAATAAATTGTACTCCCACATCCTCGTATAGGATCAAATTGTACAAGTTTGTTTGTAAACCAAAGAAGGCAGGTTTCGTGTAAACCCCATCTTGAATACATTTTTATTCTTTCGTTTTCCACCACAAACAGCGGGTCGTGACAAATATTTACCTCAACAGCATGCCTAGATGGAAGATCTAGCCAAGTGCCAAATTGTTGAGAATTGGCCGTCATTTCCTGTTATCGAACTTTTTTTTTTGGGTCTAATAAATAAAAAAAATATTTAATTGCAAGAACGAAATAGAGAACACTAAAAGCACAAAAATCAACTAAAATTACTCCCACGTAATGGTCCCAAAATTTGGAGTGTTGTCGTAGGCACCCAAAAATAAAACCTTTACTCTTAAAATTATATGTAGTAGTGAGAGTAAGGATCGTTTCCACGGAGAGTAATTATTTAATCTTTATGCTATGTGAAATAGGATAGGGAAGAGTTTTGAATAAAAGCAAATTAAAAAGAGCTAAAAACAATTAAAGTATTAAAATAATCAAAGAAATAAATGTTGGTCTCAGTCAACATCCACCATTGGAATCTTAAAACTGATCATCGATGCAAGTATATATTAATTCATTCTTTGAATATTCATTGTTGGAATTATTTTTCTATCTCCTTTAGCCACAATTGATTAAAAACAAGCGATCTAATTATCCTTAACTACTAAACAACCCCAGACAAGCGTTAAAAATTTAATCTAGTAGCGTATTAAACTCGATGAGATCGATGAAGCAAAACAACAAAAGCATAATCGGTTGCATTTAATTTTGTCAAAAGTTTTCCTCCTAAGATCTAATAAAACAAAGCAGTTCATTAAATTTTGGTTGCTTCACAAATTAGTGGGATCGAACAATTACGGATTCGATATCTAATTTAGCATTAGATTGTCAGAAATAATAAACTAGTATGCATCCTAGTCATTAAACAAGATAATCATGAAAATATGCATAAGAAAACATTCGATACTCAAAGCACAAATCAAAAATATAAACACAGATTAGATCTCACAAGTTTTTATTCATTCCGAGGCTTCCGTTTCCTTCGACCAACAAGACTTTAGCCGCACATGTTCATGAAAACTTCAAAGAAAGGGTTGGAGAAGAAGGAGAAGAGTTGTGTGTTTTTTTTCCTCCTGATTTCTACCCCTTTTATACACTCTAAATTAGTTATTTGAAGCCCACAATTTCTTTCCATAATTCCTCTAGAAGTTACAACCCCCCATACAATAAAATAAAATCTTTGAACAAGTAGAAAAATGGTTAATTCAGCTCCACTTTTCGTGCATAACATAGTTGACTTAACTTCAAGCCTAATTTGGTCCATGATGTAACCAGAATCTCAGAAAACTCAAAACAGTAAAATTGTACCTCTATATCTTAGCGTTTCGAATCAATTTAGATCAGCTCGATTGGACTTCGGATGAGCAAGTTATGACCATTTTGCTATAAGGTATCAAAACTGTCCAGAATTGATAATTAGCTCCATTTTGTATTTAGTGACTCCAATTGCATCCTAGATCAAAACATAAAAATAATGAGGATATTTAGACATCAAATAAGCATAAAAGAGTATACATTAAGGAATAAAAATATAATATTTTATGTTCTCATCAGCATCACTATGTGGAGTACCATAGAAGACATCCACAAAATGATGAACTCTTTCATTGTTTTGGGCTCATCCTGATTGCATACACTTGGCTAGGTCCTTCACAGACATATTCGCCCTTGATTGTATATATAAGATGAACAAGTTCAAGATGTCTCTTTTTTACATTGTTGGGTTTACGTCTACGGGAAAAACATTTTCAGTCGCCTTTTGTTTTATGAAGAGACAGTAGAGGATTACACTTGGATGTTGAGAAAACTACAATCCCTTTATACAGGATACAAACAGCCCTCTGTTTTTGTTACCGACAGAGAATATGCGCTGATAAATACAATAGATATTGTATTTCCTCATGTGCATAGACTACTATGCACTTGGCATATAAATCGAAATATCCAAGCTCAATGCAAGAGAAAATTTAAAAATATGGACGATAAAATCGACAAGCTTCACTTTGAAGAATTCTACAATGATTAGAGTATTGTATGGCGAGCAAGTACTAAAGACAGCTATGACACAACACAGCATGGTACATGTTCAAACAAAAGTGGAAGACGAGTAACCCGACATGCATTTCTTATATCAAAGATACTTGGCTACAACCACATAAAGAATAATTCATCTTAGCATGGACGAACATGGTGAAGCATTATGGCACAATCACTACGAACCGGATCGAAGGATCACACTCAAGTTTAAAAAGATATCTACGGTCATCGGTCGATAATTTTGTCTCCGTTTGGCAATCAGTTCATTTGATGATTATTTCCACGGTGAACGAGATTGTAGCATCATTTGAGATGAGCCTCAATATTGTAAAGCATGAATACAAGCATGAACACCTCTTGGATGCTTTAATCCATGTAGTATCTCACAAGGCCTTGGGCTTATTGTTTGAGGAGATTGTTAGGTCAAAGTTCGTTGGTTATGATCTCGAGGTTTGTAGTTGTTCATATCGATATTTACTCAGCCTTCCTTGTGCACACGAGATTAACGAATATCGTCGTCAATCTATACCTATTCCAATAGATGTTGTTGATCAACGTTGGAGACAGTTGTCGATCATGCCGATGGTGGAAGTTCACGATAATTTTTTTCTTTGCCACAAGTAAAACTCCTTTACGCAAGGTGGTGTGTCTCATCAAAATCGAAGAAAAAATTCATTGAGGTTAAAATCCAAGAAATTGCAGTTCCGGTAATAACTCGATTGCAAGAGCCATCTGTTGTTCGAACTCCTAAGGGAAGACCACACTCAAGAATCAGTAGAGCACAAAAAAAGTATGTGAAGTCAACTAAAAGAGATCCATCCTTGTTTGAACATATTGAACGCAATTTAGAGCAAGTTGAGTCAAAGTCGATTATCGAAAGTGTGGTAATTTCAAAGAAAAAGAGTAAGCTTACTATTCAAAGGGGGAAGAAACATAAAACGAACTATACATTCCAAATTTCCTACCTGAGATACGAGATTTCATTTGGTCTATTGTTGATGTTCCTAAGGATGGCCATTGTGGATTTTATGCACTTGCAAGACATCTTGGCTATTCAGTTGAAACAGGATGGAGACATGTTAGGGAAGAGCTGTACAAGGAGTTGGAGTCTCGTCTACCATTCTATAGGCAGATACTCGACGAAGAAATTATTGGAGATTTGTTGGCAATCATACCTTGTACGGACACAGTTACCGGACTAGACCATTACATGGATGTCCCACCTACTGCATACATATTCTCTAATAGGTATAAGATACCTATTGTAATTATCTCAAAAGGCATTAACAATATTTTCTTTCCAATGTGTGCTCCCCCGGCCGAACACAGACTATCCAATCTATGTTCAATAGGGCTTGTCGGACAACACTTTGTTATCCCAAGGTTAATCGGTCATTCTTCTATTCCTCCACCTTTTACGCTTTGGTATAAACACGCACTGGAGGAAATGATTGCATGGATGACACCCTACATGGATGCAATTGCTATCTATAAGAAGATGATGAAGATGGAGGATCCCAAAATCATGCCTAAGGACTACTTTGATATTCTAATCGATTGATACATCTTATACTTTTGTATCATTTTGTAATTTTGTATACGATAGAAATGGAATATAACATCTTGTACTTTTGTAGCGTGATAGTGCAATAGATAGTGACTATAAAAGAAATAAAATAAAGTACTGTATGTTGTGCAATGAGTCCTGTATGTTGAGCTTTTGTATCTTTTCCAACTTATATATATATATGTTGAAAGTCCAAATTTTTTTTTAGAAAATGTAGGACTGTCAAGATTATGGCAGTCCCATAAGCTATCAGGACTGTCAAAATATTGAAAGTCCTAGTTTTAATCCACTGTCTCTGCATATTTATATAAAAAACTAGGACTGTCAGGATTTTTACAGTCCCAAAAGCTATTAGGATTGTCAAAATCTTGACAGTCCTAGTTTTAGTCCCATGTCTCTGCACATTTATATATAAGTAGGGCTGTCAGAAGTTTTACAGTCCCATAAGCTACCAGGACTGTCAAAATTTTGACAATCCTAGTTTTAACCCACTGTCTGCACATTTATATATAAATTTAGGACTGTCAGGATTTTTACAGTCCCATAAGCTATTAGGACTGTCAAAAGCTTGACAGTCCTAGTTTTAGTCCCCTGTCTCTGCACATTTATATATAACTAGGACTGTCAGGATTTTTACAATCCCATAATCCATCATGATTGTCAAAATTTTGACAGTCCCATAAGCCATCAGGACTGTCAAAATTTTGACAGTCCTAGTTTTAATCCATTGTCTGCACATTTATATAAAACTAAGATTGTCGGATTTTTACAGTCCCATAAGCTATTAGGACTGTCAAAATCTTGACAGTCCTAGTTTTAGTCCCCTGTCTCTGCATATTTATATATAACTAGGACTGTCAGGATTTTTACAGTCCCAAAACCTATCAGGACTGTCAAAATTTTGACAGTCCTAGTTTTAACCCACTATCTCTACACATTTATATATAAAACTATGACTGTCAGGATTTTTACAGTCCCATAAGCTACTAGGACTGTCAAAATTTGGACAATCCTAGTTTTAGTCCCCTGTCCTAGTTAAACTAAAATAACCAGTCAAAACTAGGACAACCAACTTAAACAAAACATAACCAATAAAAAAATCGAAACACAAAGTTACAGCCAACTTCAAAGTTTTACATGTCCAGCTTAAACAAAACATAACCAGTCAAAGTTTTACAACTTCAAAGTTTTACAACTTCAAAGTTTTACATGTCCAGATTAAACAGAACATAACCAGTCAAAGTTTTACAACTTCAAAGTTTTACATGTCTCGAAACACAAACTATAGCAAAGTTTTATATCAATTGAAACATGGCCTAAACTTCATGCCGCCTCTTTGTACGTTGCTCCCTATTTTTCAAGAAAGGAAAATCTTCAGTGTTGTCGATGTGCTGTAGCTCCTCATTGATTTCCATATAATTTATACCCTGGCAACTAACGAGGCTTCTTCCCAACTTCTTCGCTTTCCTAGCCTATTTATGACAATTCATAAAATTTGTTAGGTTATAAACATTTACATATCTTCAAACTAAAAGTTGGTTGCCTCACCATCTTGACCAATGCAGTATACAAGACATATTTGGCGGGGAGATCTGATGGTACACGCACAATATCGCCTCCGTATTTGAACAACATAGGTAGTCCGACACCAGCGTAGTAGGCGAGGTAGTCGTCGCTATATTCCGTCATATTTACTGCTGCTTGTCGTTCAGTTTCTCTAATAACGTGACGTTGCCACTCAGTGAAGAAGTCCGAGACCCAGTTGAACGCCGCAGGAATATAGTTTAGTGGTTTTGTACCTCTCAGAACACTTATCATTTTCAATGTGCACTTCGGGACTGTTTGTTCGTAGCCAAATTGACGGAGCACTCTATCAGGCATATAAGCCTCCTCGATTTCATGATAACTTATCAGGCCGTGATATAAAGCGACTGGTTGCAATAGATGACTAGTCTGTCGCAAATCACGATATGGATCCCAAACAATCTGTAACACATGAAATTTAGCATAATATAATTTAGCATAACGTAATTTAGTAAATTATTACCAAACATAAAAAAATTAGGTCTCAATTCACCTTTTCTATCGTCATATCTTCAAGTGTATTCCGTAGGACGGCCAATGTGTATGGATGTTTGGCATCTTCCTTAGTTGGCTTCCATCTGCACATTCTAGAAATGTGCTCGTTATACCCTCGGTTAAATTTAGCCCACTTCAGGGTTGGAAAGTGCTCGTATATCCAAGCCTTCACGTAACCAAGTTAAAAAAATTAGTCCAAAAATTAACAATAAAATTTTCTATTATGTATACAAGTTGACAAAGATATATCTATACATGGAGTAGAGTCTGGCATCCGGATATTGTCTTAGAACCGACGCGGGATGCCGCACCAAGCTCGCGGTAAAGGTATGCTAGTATACCGCTTTTCCAAGATATTTCTTCCACCGTGTCTATGTCGTCAAAATTCAGGAGATATTTAGCATGTATCGACATTCCAGACTTATCCGGAATGCTGACAGCCTCTAAGATGAACTGCATATATCCACAGGGCCATATTATCGCTATTATCCACTTCGGGGTCCGGATCATCGAATGTCTCATCCAAATATTTCAAAGGAAGTTCGTACGACTTCTTAAAGTCTCGAAGGGTTATAAAACTCGTCGCATCAACTCCCAGACAGCCTGATACATAATCCACGATATGGTCGTAAAAGTTAATGCTCGATTCGTCAAAAGTGTGATTCATCATGACTCGACTATCAACCCTAAGTCCCAATATATGATGGACGTCATCCAGGGTAATCGTCAACTCCCCGTTTGGGAGATGGAAAGTGTTAGTTTCTGGATGCCATCGTTCTACAAATGCTGATATGAGTGCATTGTCCACCGTCGTATATGAGTAGCTACCCAAATTTTATAAACCGGTGGGATTGATTTTAGCCTTGACATCGTCTCCGAAAAATTCAAACCCCCATGTATTGCACTTTTTGGCGTGGTTGATCACCGTTAACATACGAGAACTCTCATAAAAAGTAAACAATTGGATGAACTTATACTTATATATAAAATGTAGTTATCTATAAATAATTGGATGAACTTAGAACTTAGAACTATATATAAAATTATCATAACGTAATGTACTTACCGGATTATTCCATATTTGGTATGCAATATGGTTCTCGATCGACGGCAACATAGAGCAACCGTTTGGACGAGTCTCGACTGGACTATCTGGCTGCTGAGAAGGTCCTGAACCATCAGTAGGCCAATTTCCGAGGGTTGGTGGCCGAGTCTCGACTAGACTATCTGCATGCTGAGAAGGTCCTGAACCATCAGTTGGCCGATTTTGGACGGTTGGTATGTCTTCATCGGAGGAGGAAGAAGAACCAAAAGTACTAGGAGCACGTCTCTTCGAACGAGTTACAGTCTTTTTCAGTCGACGTTTCCTACCTTGAGGGGGTGCCTCGGGGTCGAGGATAGTGAGGGCTGGTTAAACAACACGCTAAACATTGCGTTCCTTATGTATCGACGTAGTAGGACGTCTTCTTATGATACCTTCATCCTCAATGTCCTTCCGAGGGTCGTGACTATAAGACAAAAAAGATATATATTTTAATATCCCAAAATTAATTAAACATTCAGGACTGTAAAAATTTCTACAGTCCTATATGTATACAAGACTGTAGAAATTTCTACAGTCCTATATGTATACAGGACTACAGTCCTCTATACATAAAGGACTACAGATATTTCATCAGTCCACAATGTATATAGGACTGTAGAAATGTCTACAGTCTGGCATGTTTCTGTCCCGTACGTTCGACGAATGTCGAACTTGTATGCCCTAAAATCGGGTTCGAGACTCCAGAAATACGTCGAAACTACATCCGAAACTACATTCAGGACTATAGTTTTAAGATTGGAAAGATAATTTTTGGAAATTTTTTGAAATGCAATAGAATTTATTAAAAAATGAGAAGGACAAGGAGGAAGAAGAATTGTACCTTGATTCTTTTGAGAGTTTGGGAGCCATCGATTAATGGTTGGAATTTGAGGAGATGGAGATTGCAAAATTTCAGATTTCAAATAGAAGAAGTGGAGGAGGAGGGCTCTGGTGGTGGAGGTTTGGGAGGAGGTTGGGCTAGTATGAGTAATATTTGGGCTAGTATGAGTAAACTTCAGTCATTAATGGACTAGCCGCAATACTGAACTAGCTCCAAGTGTATTTTGTAGTGCCTTTATCATCAGCCTTATCAAAAGCCTTACAATATTATGCTATACGAGACCCTAAAGTCAAATTTACTTGGAGATATTAGAATAGAAGAATATGGTAATTTATAAGGGCACTACTATATTTACTTGGGGCTAGCCCAGGATTGGGGCTAGCCCACTAATGAGGAAACTTTACTTACACTAACCCATTATTTTACTCATACTAGCCCACTCCCAAACCCTCCCCACCCCACCGGAGCTCTCCCCCCTCCCGCCGGCCTATCTCCGAGAGTCTGTCCTCCTCCTCCTCCTTGTCGATGGCTCCCAAAGTCTCGAAAGAATCAAGGTACAAATCATTATTCTCCTTGTGCTATTGTATTTGCAAAATTGTCCAAATTTTTTAAAAAATCCTATTACATTTTGAAAATTTTGAGTGATTTTCTTTCCATTCTTCAAATGAGGGCATACAAGTCCTTGGCGGAGTTTAGGATGTAGTTTAGACGTTCACTTGGTTGATCGAACACGATTTTAGGGCATACAATGTCGAGAATCGTCGACATTGTCGAGCAGTATCGGGCGGGACTGTAGATTTTCCTACAGTCCCATATAGATTTAGGACTGTAGGAAAATCAACAGTCCTATTTATATTAAGGACTGTCGAATTGTCTACAGTCCTAAATTTATATAGGACTGTAGGCATTTCAACAATCCTAAAAAATTAGGACTGTTGAAAATTTTGCAGTCCTGTATACTTACAGGACTGTAAAAATTGCCACAGTCCTGAATATAAAATTAAATTATTATGTTAAAATAGAAATTAATTTTTTGTCTTATAGTCATGCCCCTGGAAAGGACACTGTGGATGAAGATATGAGAAGACGCCCTACTGCATCGATGCGTAAGAAACGCACAGTTTCGCGTACTATTGAACCAGGCGTCGCTATCCGCGAGCCCGAGGCACGCCCTAAAGTGAGGAAACGTCGATTGACGAAGAAGACTGCCCTTCGTTCGAAGAGACGTGCTCCTCCTAGTTCTTCCGGTTCTTCTTCCTCCTCCGATGAGGACATGCCAAACGTTCCAAATCGGCCTACTGATGGTTCAGGACCTTCTCAGCCTGCAGATAGTCCTGTCGAGAGTCTTCCACAAACTCTCGGAAACCGGACTACTGATGGTTCAGGACCTTCTAAGCAGGCAGATAGTCCAGTCGACACTCGTCCAAACGGTTGCTCTATGTTACCGTCGATCGAAAACCATATTGCATACCAAATATGGAACAATCCGGTAAGTACATTACGTTATGATAAATTTATATATAGTTGTAAGTTCAAAGTTTATTTTACATAGAGGTATAATTTTATCCAATTGTTGACTTTTCAGGAGAGTGGTCGTATGTTGACGGTGATCAACCACGGGAAAAAATGCAATACATGGAGGTATAAATTATTGGGAGATGATGTGAAGGCAAAAATCAGTCCCACCGGTCTACAATATTTGGGTAGCTACTCATATACGACGGTGGATAATGCACTGATTTCAGCATTTGTAGAACGGTGGCATCCAGAAACCAACACTTTCCATCTACCCAATGGGGAGTTGACGATTACCCTTGATGACGTCCATCATATATTGGGACTTAGGGTTGATGGTCGAGTCATGATGAATCAAACTTTTGATGAGTCGAGCATCAACTTTTACGACTATATTGTGGATTATGTATCAGGGTGTCTGGGAGTTGATGCCACTAGTTTTACTAGTCTTCGAGAATTCAAGAAGTCCTACGGACTTCCTCTAAAATATTTGGAGGAGATATTCGCTGAGCCGGCCCCCGAAATTGATAATAGTGAAAATGTGGTCCGCGGATATATGCAGTTCATCTTAGGGGTTGTCGGCATTACCGATAAGTCTGGAACGTCCATAAATGCCAAATATCTCCTCAATTTGGACAACATTGACACGGTGGACGAAATTTCTTGGGAAAGCGGTATACTGGCATACCTTTACCGCGAGCTTGGTGCGGCATCCCGTGTGGGTTCGAAGACAATATCCGGATGCCAGACTCTACTCCATGTATAGATATATCTTTGGCAACTTGTATACATAAATTTAAATTGTGTTGTTTATTTTTGGACTAATATATTTTTAACCTGGTTACGTGAAGGCATGGATATACGAGCACTTTCCAACCCTGCAGCGGGCGAAACTGAACCGAGGGTATGACGAGAACCTGCCTAGAATGTGCCGATGGAAGCCAACTAAGGAAGATGCCAAACGTTCTCACACATTGGTCGCCCTACGGCATGCACTCGAAGATATGACGACAGAAGAGGTGAATTTAGACCTAATTTTGTACTTAATTGGTATTAATTTACTACGTTATGCTAAATGACGCTATGCTAAATTTTATGTGGTGCAGATTGTATGGGATCCATACCGTGATTTGCGACAGACTAGCCGTCCATTGCAACCAATCGCCTTATATCACGGTCTTATCAGTTGTCATGAAATCGTAGAGGCTTATATGCCGGATAGAGTGCTCCGTCAGTTTGGCTACGTACAAACTGTCCCAAGGCGCACTTTGAAAATGATAACTCCTCCGCGCGGGACAAAACCGCTAAACTATATTCCTGCATCGTTCAACTGGGTATCGGAGTTCTTCACCGAGTGGCAACGCCACGTTATTAGAGATACCGACCGGCAAGCAGCAGTCAATATGGCGGAGTGCAGCGATGACTACCTCACCTACTACGCCGGTGTCGGACTACCGACCTTGTTCCAACGCGGAGGGGATATTGTGCGTGTACCGTCAGATCTTCCTGCCAAATCGGTCTTGTATACTGCACTGGTCAAGATGGTGAGCCAACTTGTAGACTTTAAGTTTGATATTTGTAACTGTGGCTAACAAATTTTTTCAATTCTCATGAATAGGCAAGAAAAGTGAAGAAGTTGGGAAGAAGCCTCGTAAGTTGCCAGGGTTCGAATTATATGACAATCAATGACGAACTCCAACAAATCGACAACGCTGAAGATTTTTCTTTCTTGGAAAATAGAGAGCAACGTACAAAGAGGCGCCATGAAGTTTAAACAATCATTTTGAGTTGTAAAAGTTTGACTGCATATGACTTTTGAGAATTGTCAAAATTTGAGCTGTAAAAGTTGTAAAAGTTTAAAAGTTTGACTGAATATGACTTTTGACGATATTGAGGCTTTGAGTTGTAAAAGTTTAAACTATAATTTTGCCTTGTTGTGACACTTTGAGTTAATTTTGCCTTGTTGTGCCACTTTGAGTTAATTTTGCCTTGTAAAAGTTGTATCAAAGTTTAAACTATCAATTTGAGCTGCATACATAACTGTGCATATATGACAGTGGGTAAAGTTTAGGACTGTCTAGTATCCTGGCAGTCTTACATATTGACAGTCCTAAGTTATTAGTAGCAATGCACAATATACAGTCAAAATCTTCATAACTCCTTTCATTACACAACATACAACATATAGTTCAATATACAGTTAACACATACATGGATCAACACAAAATACATTTCAATATACAGTATCAATCGATTAGAATATCAAAGTAGTCGTCCGGTATAATTTTTGGATCCTCCATCTTCATCATCTTCTTATAGGCAGCCATTGCATCCTTGTAGGGTGTCGTCCATGCGATCGCTTCCTCAGGTGCGTGTTTATACCAAAGCGTAGAAGGTGGCGGAATAGGAGAATGAGTGATCAACCTTGGGATGACGAAGTGTTGTCCGACAAGCCCTATGCAATATAGATTGGATACTCGGTGTTCGGCCGGGGGAGGGCACACATTGGAAAGAAAGTATTGTTAATACCTTATGAGATAATTATGATAGGTAACTTATACCTATTAGAGAATACGTAAGCAGCAGACGGGACATCCATGTAATGGTCTGGCCCGGTAACTGTTTTCGTACAAGGTATGCCTGCCAACAAATCTCCAACAATTTCTTCGCCAAGTATCTGGCTATAGAATGCTAGTCGCGACTCCAACTCCTCGTACAGCTCTTCCCTAACCTGTCTCCATCCCGCTTCAACTGAATAGCCTAGTTGTCTTGCTAGTGCATGGTATCCACAATGGCCATCCTTTGGAACATCAATAATAGACCAAATGAAATTCCGTATCTCAGGTAGAAAATTATCAATGTATAGACTATAAGAATCAGAAAAGTTATCAAAACCCTCCGCCGTGACTGCATCTATCATTTTCTGTTTCTTCCCCCTTCGAATAGTTAGCTTACTCTTTTTCTGCGGAAATACCCCCCGATCCATTAAGGACTTTGCCTCCAAACTGCGTTCGATATGTTCAAATAAGGATGGATCTCTTTTAGTTGACTCCTCCTCCTTCTTTTTTGCTCTACTCTTTCTTGACTGTGGTCTTCCCTTAGGAGTTCGAACAACGGATGGCTCTTGCAATCGAGTTGTTGCCGGGACTGTAATCTCTTGAATTTTAACCTCAATGGATCTTCTCTCCGGTTTTGATGCGCCACACCACCTTGCGTGCAGTAGTTTCACTTGGGACAACGCAAAGAAATCATCTTGCACTTCCACCGTCGGCATTATCGACAGCTGTCGCCAACGTTGATCAACACCATCTATTGGAATAGGTATAGATTCACGACGATATTCGTTGATCTCATGTGCACACGGAAGTCCGAGTGAATGTCGATATGAACAACCGCAAACCTCGGGATCATAACCCACCGACTTCGACCTACGAATCTTCTCAAACAATAAGCCCAAGGCCTTGTGAGATACCACATGGGTTAAACCATCCAAGAGGTGTTCTTGCTTGTATTCATGCTTTGCAATATTGAGGCTAATCTCAAATGATGCTACAATATCGTTCACCGTGGCAACAGTCATAAAATGAATCGAATGCCAAACAGAGACAAAATTATCGACCGATGACCGTAGATATCTTTTTAAACATGAGTGTGCTCCTTCGACCCGGTTCGTAGTGATCGTGCCATAATGCTTCACCATGTTGGTCCATGCTAAGACGAATCGCTCTTTATGTGGTTCTAGCCAAGTATCTTTGATATAAGATATGCATGTCGGGTTACTCGTCTCCCACTTTTGTTGGAACATGTACCATGCTGTGTCGTAACTGTCTGTAGTACTTGCTTGCCATACAAGACTCCAATCACTGTAGAATTCTTCGAAGCGAAGCATGTCGATTTTACCGTCCACATTTTCAAATTTTCTCTTGCATTGAGCTTGGATATTTCTATTTATATGCCAAGTGCATAGTAGCCTATGCGCATGAGAAAATACAATATCTATAGCATTTATCAACGCATATTCTCTGTTAGTAACAAAAACAGAGGGCTCTTTGTAATCTATGTAAAGGGATTGTAGTTTCCTCAACGCCCATGTGTAATCCTCTACTGTCTCACTCTTCATAAAACAAAAAACGACTGTAAATATTTTTCCCGTAGACATAAACCCGACAACGTAAAAAAGAGGCATCTTGAACTTGTTGGTCTTATATGTACAATCAAGGACCAACACGTCTGTGAAGGACCGAGCCAAGTGTGTGCAATCAGGATGAGACCAAAACAATGAAAGAAGTTCATCAGTTTGTGGATGTCTTCTATGGTACTCCACGTAGTGATGCTCCCCAAGCAACTTCAATACTTGCTGCATCGCCATTCTTCTTTTCATACTATTGCATTTCGCTCTGGCCAAACTATTCTAGATCGTCCTCATGGTAGACTTGTTCCCATCTTGTTTTTGTCGCACGGCAGAATAAATTTGTTTCAGTGCAACTCCTGAAAGGAACAATTCTTCAACCAACTTTCTCTCATCCTCCTTCAACCGTGCCACGTAGGCATGACCCGTAAGTGTCCCTGGAATAGGATGATTGTGTCTTCCATTCTTAACTTCGATTATCCACTTCACATCTTCAACTTTTACAATCAACACCTTCAATGGACAACCACATTTTCTCGTCCCAACGTTTTTCTTAGGGATTTCTTTTTCAACAACACCCTTTTTTTTATGATGCTCCCTAAACATACCTCCTCTTTCGCATCCCAGCTCAAGATATTTTCGACCCGGCCGAGATCTGATGGATCTTGCAATGACAATAACTACGTTATGTCGTCTCCCAACTTCTCTGCACCACTCTAATGCTTCTTCATGGCTTGCAAATTCAATATCCGTTGAGAAAATATCATCCACATCAACACCAACAGCAGGATGTACCACAATATCTGAACAAGGTTGGTCCTATAACCAATATAAAATAATATAAAAATTAATAACTTCATATAATTATCCAGGACTGTCACTATTTTTACAGTCCTATTTTTAAATAGGACTGTCCAAATTATGACAGTCCTACTTTTATATAGGACTGTCGAATTTATGACAGTCCTTTATTAATTTAGGACTGTAGAATATTTGACAGTCCTATATTTATATAGGACTGTCTAATTTTTACAGTCCTAACTCGTGACTGTCGAATTAGGGTTGTCGTTTTACGTACCGTACGTGCTTCGGAACAACCAACATGTTTTTCGGAACGTCCGGAGTGCATATTTAATGAATTGGATGATCCGACTTCGTCATCGAACATATTTTCATGCATTGTTCCTACAACAGTCAAAATAAACTAAATTTTTTTCGGACAATTGCAAAACTTATTCATCGTAGGTTGTCGAAGACATTCCGGAAGAATATTCCTTGGAGTATCACCAAAGTAAAATCCTCCTCCAACCACAACTAGCAATTTCCAATTTTAGGTTTAGGCTTGGTGGAATGAGGGTTTCTTCAAGTCTGGATGGAATGCAAAAAATAGAAAAAAAATTCACTTTTATACTTTGGTGTGGGCTAGCCCCAAGTAACTATGAGAGTGTCAAACTTGTATTTTTGGGAAATTTTACATTGGGCTTGTGGGACTGTCAAAATTATGACAGTCATAACAATTTGTAGGACTGTCAAAATTTTGACAGTCCTTCCAAGTGGTAGGACTGTCAAAATTTTGACAGTCCTGATTATAACAGTCCCGAGTTTGGACTAGCCCCAAATAACTTTTAGGATGACAAACTTGTAATTTTTTGTAAATTTTCAATGGGCTAGTCCCGAGTAAAATGTGTAGTGCCCTCATAATTTGCCTAAGAATAGGTAGAACTACATACGCTAACCCTAAAATCGTCGTCGTCGTCATCATCATCGTCTGCAGAGAAGAGAATCGGCTATGGCGGAGAAATCAGGGGACGAAATACCAATCTTCAATGCCGAGAATTTGCAGAGCAACATGAAATCTATCTACTACAGGTCTCTCTCTCTCTCTCTCTATAGATCTCTTGCCTGGCAATTCTAGATGACAAGGACACTGGGATACGGGAACGACACGGGTTTTGCAGTACCGTTCTAGATGACGCGGACACGGACACGGACACGGCATCGATCGTACTGTCGACATGGTCTAGCTTCGTCCCGTACCGTTCTAGATGCCTGAAATAAGAAGCTCGTACGCGAATGTTGAGCTTATGAAATCACCACCTGAGCTTGTATTGTATTGTATTGTATTGAACTGTGGACTGAGCTCGAACGTCCTTAATTTGATGTTCAAGAACGCGCTTACGGTCACAAATATGCACCACCTTGTGCAAGATGTATTATTTTCATCTGTATAATGATTGTTGTTCAGATTCAATCTTATTGGCCTTAAAATAGAAGATTTTGATAATATCAGATAGTTATTTTGGCCAGGGTTTAAAAGCGAGGTGTCTGTATTGGTGTGGGGCACTAAATATTGGTACCGGCAGTTTTAACAGTTTTGGAACGGAGTAACAGATCTTTTCCCTTTAGAAATTAGGACAAGTTAAAATTCTATATAAATAGATATAACAAATGAAATTTAAATGTTATATATGCATTACTTCATGATTCCTTTGAATTTAAAACATGGTTATAGAATTTTTTGGAGGTAGCTTACCGAATAACTTCTCAGGAAAGTATAAATTCTCATATAGTTAAGTCTAATTTCTGCGGAACCATGTTAGTGTATCTCCCGCAAAACGTCAGCAGTGAAGCCATTGTCGCATGAGATAAGTAGTGAGGACATCAGTAAAACTATGGTTGTGCGAAACAACAATGAAACTAGTCTCGCTAAACTGTTTTGAAGTAGTCATCCCCCGTCCCCGCAGGAAGTGGTCCTCGTTGAACCAGCCTTGAAGCAGTCATCCCTGCAGGATGTGGTCCTCACTGAACGGTTTTTAACCACAAGTCCCGCAGGACAAGCAGTGAAGCTGTGCCCCGTAGGACGAAGAGTTCAGAGCCATTCTCGCTTAACCGAGCTGCGCGCTATTTAATGCACCGCCTTCTCATTATTAAGAGTTGTCAACAACTTCATTAATGAGGACGTTACAACCTCTGAGACGTTGCCTCGTTAATGAGGGCATTACGTCCTCCGAAGCATCAACAACTCACGTGGGTTGTTGCATTGATTGGACGTTATGTCCCCAATCATGATAAATAGCCACATGGCATACATTCCACACTTCACGCGGGAACGTATGCCTTGCTGGCAGCTGTTTCCCGCTGAACCCACACTCGTGGGACCTCAACAGCCGCAAATATTAGCTTCGTGGGAGGCTAACAGCTTGAGTATTTTAGAAGCTCATACTATAAATAGCATTTTTTCTTTGTAAGAAACTCTTTCTTTTTCAAAGAAAACAATGTGATTATGAAGTTCAGTCTTCTCCAACAAGATGCGATTCGAAGTCCAGTTTTGGTCAGCTTCCTCTTCTTCGGCAACAACTCGCCATCGACGGCTAGGTGTCTATGCAGATCAAGAGGATACAATATCCAGTTTTGTATTATGTGGACGCACACTGTGTCCAATTTTTCTACAAGAGGTTCTCTGGTCGCAGTCCTTATTCCCATGCACTGGAGGGAGATAATAGATCTCTTCCCAACGGTAGGATTTCTGTGTTTTTTTGGTGTCCCTCCTTTGTACACAGATTCTGTGCTTACTCTTCGAAACCGATCTCTCATGCTTTGACAGTGACGATCATTGATGAGGTCTTCCTCCTTCGATGACCTTGTTTTCTGCTGCAAAGATTTGTGACACTGGCAATTCGGGAGAAAAGATAATTTTGTTATTATTGCCTTGGGTTGTAGCTTCTTCACCAACGGAGACCTTTGTTCCAATGCCTCGATCCTTTCCAACTTCTTAGTCTCGCCATCAATGGCTCTTCTACAACAAGTGTGCAACTGAGTTCATGCCCCCTATTTCGAGCATCGACGAAGTCGTACTCCCAGTTTCTATCGTACACGATATCGAAATTTGGACTAGAACTTGGTTGTTGAGATCGACCTCTCTTTGAAGATCTAGCACCTCATTCTATAATTGTCCTCTCTGCTCGAGGATCCGAGTTTTGCCGTGGATGCATATTCTTCCTCTTCGATGTAGATCCGGAACATCGTGATTTTGTGATCTTCTTCCTCCATTGTATTTGGTGTGTTGTTGCCCTCAGTTTTACGTTGTTTTACTGGTTTGTGGCTATCGTGAGCTAAATCCTAGTGTTTGCTTTTTGTAGAACTCCTCTGTTTGTTGTTTTGTAAAAAAAAGAAAAGAATTGGGAGCTTCGTCCCCAAACCCCGACCCGCTCAGTGGCGAGCGGGACCACCATATAACTCTCCGTGGCCGCTAGTTTTTTTTCACGTTGGCTTTTGGTTCATGTCCAACTTGTGGGGGAGTATTGAACTTTACTAATCTCTCACTTGTTCTTGGATTGCTACCATTCATGATAGCCACTTGATTTGATTATTCACTTGGTTGAACGTTTTCATAAGCCGACCTTTGTTTGTTGAGCATTCATGTGTGTCGACAACTCTTTTTTACATGCATAGTTGGCAGCACCTCAAACTCTTGTGGTCTTTTTGGATGTTCTTTTCGAGATTTTTTTAGTTGTGAAATTCCATCGTTTTCTGACTTCTTGTCGTGATCTCTTGGGATATTTCTTTTGAGATTTCTTGAGTTCTGAAATTCGGTTATCTTGTGACTTCTTTCGGGATTTTCTGAGTTGCTTTCGTGAGATGATCTTTCCCGTTCCTTCATTTTTTTTTCTTCGGTTTTGACGTCCCTTCAGATGATTTCTAGTTTCTTCTCTTTTCATTCTCTCCAAGCTGGACTTGCTTTCACCAAATTCCAGCCTGCGAGAGAGTTTAGAAAATAAAAGAGACTTATTTAGTTTCTTGATAGCTGAGTTTACTTGCTAGCTATTTTTATCTTTGTAAGCTCTATCTATTATAAGATCTTGAGGCATAATAAAGCAATCCATCGAGTAGTTAAATGTAGCCTCTTTATTTTTAACAATATTTTTGTCGTTATTCAGAGATTAGTAGGTCCATCTTTTTTTTTGAGTGCTCTTAAAGAAAGACCGCCAACTCGTATCCATCGAAGCGACCGGTCCTTCTCTCTTGCCCCAATTCTTTGATTAGCCGAATAAGAGCAATTTCATGCATGAGGGTTTCCAGTAGTAATAGTAGCTGAAAGATGGTAGTTCAAAACTTTGGAAACAACCACAAAAACGAAAAGATTACATGGCTAGAGGAGGTCGTGATAAGTAATTTTAAGTTGCAATCTTTATGGTGGTAAGGTTTGGGGGTGTGCTGAGGCAGTCGGTATGAAGATGGAAAATGAAAG
The DNA here is from genome assembly GCA_036927795.1 of Iris macrosiphon. Classification (NCBI taxonomy): domain Eukaryota; kingdom Viridiplantae; phylum Streptophyta; class Magnoliopsida; order Asparagales; family Iridaceae; genus Iris; species Iris macrosiphon. The sequence continues at coordinate 106,224,360 of JAYESA010000009.1, read as the reverse complement.
ATTGGAAAAGTACCAGCATGCTACGGAGATTCCCATATAAGTTCCATGCCAAGGGGCATCGGCAATGATGAAACATTGGTAAGCTAATGGTCTGATTTGGCCTGGAAAAGACTCATGGTCATGGTCCAAAATGCAATATTGCAACAGCAAAATGCCAAGCGAGGGAGATAGTTAAATCCTGATTTAGAATACTACCAACTCGTTGTCTCTGTATTTAGTTCTCCTAGATGCTTGATAAATGATCCATGGAAATAATTTCTTCATCTTTTCTTTTCATTTTCCTTTGTTAACGAGTGTCTTCATTATTAATGATACAATCTGGTCTCTACTCGTTTTGTTACTCTTGGTATGCCTGTATGTGTGTATCTCCCTTACTAGTTTCCAACTTCTCACTCTTGGTATGCTTGTATGTGTATATCTCCCTTACTAGTTTCCAACTTCCTATATAAACTATCTTTTGTTTTAGGCTTATCCTCGCTAGCTGCTTCCTTAGTTTCCGTTTTTGCTACTTCTCTCTCGAAAATCTCGACTATTTTTTTCCTTAGTTTTGCCCATAATTATTCCTTTCGATCTCTTAGGAAGTACCAACTTTGTTTGGATGCTATTCCCATGTTTTTCTGCACGGGGGTTTGGGGTGGGGGGGTGGGGTGGGGTGGGGTTGATAGCTGGCAGATCTGTATAAGCTGTACCAGTCTTCCTGTAAGGTTGGGGGCCATATGTAAATTCTTCACCATGACTATGATGATGATTCCCAAAAAGCTTTCATCATGATCAGTTGTCACATTCTGGACTCTTATTCTTCTATCTTTCCTTGAGCTCTTCTGGCTTCGTTGCTGATATTAAACCTGGTCTTCATGACTTGCCCTGTGCTATCTTGATCAACATTGGTTTACAAAAACTATCCTGTTATCTTCAGTTACTACAACTACCATTTCTATTTCATTGTCTTAATGAAATAATAGGAACTTGTTAAGTTTGGGTTTGAGGATCATTGTCTTCTGCGATTATTTGGTTTGCTGACTTGCTCCTACACAATTGTCACTTTTGGAATGTGTTTCTTATCAATCTCACAATATATTTGTAGGGATTCCTAATATTCGTAGTAGCCATATTGGATATAATGCTTCATGATGTGGTTACCTAGCACTAAACATAGAAAACTCTAGAAGTTCTAGCTGAGAGCTTTCGGGTACATTAATATCATTGACAACTATCCTGTTAAGGAAAGGGCAAGGCTCTCAAAATCAATGACTAATAGTCTCTTTTGTTGGTCCTACGTAGAAAACCACACATCTTTCCCCTTGCAATTGTATATAGTATGGTTTAAGTAAATCACTGTGAAGGCTCCTTGGCAGTATTTTCGAATGAATTTAGCACCTAATCTTATAGAGTTAGAGAGCCAGCATTATGCTAATAGTTCTGGCTTTCCTGTGTTAGGGCTCTATGACTTTGAGTTAAGTTCCATCACTATAAATGTTCATGGGGAAGGTTTATACAAATGATGAAATTGGCTTGTGAGTATTGGGTTCACTCAATGATAAATAGAATCTGACAACACCTACCCAAATTTAAGATTTTAGAGCCAAGTTAGACAACTCAACTCTGGCCGATGCAGACTTGGTAAACTTTTTGTTTTCTACCTTTGTTTCTAGTAGATCAGATTTCAGGCCCACCTGTAGCTGATTTAGTTATGCAGTGCAGAATCTTGATTTCATAATTAAATACTCCTTCAGCTTAAAGCTTGGAAATGGTTTTCTTATACGTCCAGGCATTGTGTTTGGATAACTGTATGTAGTAAACATGAAAAATCGGTGCTAATTTTGACCCTCCAAGCCAATGCGGTTTTGATTTGGAGTTTTTAGGCTTCCCTCATAAAATTTGTTCAAATGACTGCACTAGTACATATGCAAGTTTCTTAGAGATAAATGTCTTCGATGAATGGAAATTGAGAGTTTAATGTTGTTGCTTTCTATAAGCTCCGGTATGCATTTCATCACAGGCAGTTTGAAAGCAGTAACATGGGACCTGTTGAGCATGATTTTGATTGATTTAAATGCTGCAGAGCACAAGTTGTCAAAGAGTTTGTGCAATAAAACTATATTATTACCTCATAAGAACTTTATACAAATAAACCTGGAATACTGCTTACTGTTCCTCTGAAGTTACAATATTAATGATGCTTATACTTTTAACTGAAAATAGAATATATCTGATGGAGGAGCTTCTGCTTATGCAGCCGTACCTTTTTATCTATCATCGGTGGAGTGGTTGCTGGAATTTGGGGGTTTACAGGCTTGACAGGCTTTGTCTTTTATTTCTTCATAATGGCTGTTGCTTCTTTGGGACTTGCAGCTAAGGCAAAATTCTCTGTGCACAAGTATTTCGATTCTTGGAACAGGATCATCATTGATGGATTTTTTAGTGGGCTTATGGTATGTTTGAAAAGTCTTCAGTTTTCTCACATTTTCTAACTCTTAACTGTCCTTGCAATATGGATGACCCTTTATGACTCAACCTTCTTGATTGTAACTCCATTCTACATGTATAATATATAGATAAAAGACATTTACCAATTATTCTTGAAAGCAAGTTTATGTTTTAATTGTTTTTTGTTAATTTATTTCTCACCTTTGCTTTTCTAAAAGTAGTTGTATATCATACAGGAACTTGTTGACACTTCAAACATTAAGAATTTGTTTTTCTTTCACCTTAGACAGTATCGTGTACGTCAAATAACTAAATAAGAATGATTGACACTTGTTCAAACTATCGCAGATCTATTATCCAGCTCATAAGCGGAATTTCTAAACATGAAATGAATATAGTGGAATACCTTCTCTTTTATGTTTCTGGGAATCTAGTATACTAGATTCTTATTTATAGTCGAACAATATCCAAAATTATTCTATCTCAATCATTTAGCATATCACTTGTCTCAAATATCTTGACGTCATAGTCCCATCAGCTAATGTCTGCACCTTCATTTCATTTGGTGGTCAATACACAAGGAGATACACAAATGGTTGGGAAACCCAGTGGTAGAAGCCTTTGGTAGAGGAGGGGTAGTTCCTGGGTTTGAAACTCGGGGGAAAGTGAAGAAACTAGCCATTAGGGGAATCTGCAGGCGATTAGGGAGATAGATAACTGATCTGAAATATTACTTGGCCCTAAATCTCTGATGATCAGTTGGTAGAGGCCATTAGGAGAATCTGGAGGGAAGCATACACTCTCTCTCATAAATTTACCACAATTAGTAAGCAAGCCAATCAGCGCTTGCATGCAGCTGTTAGCGTTGATACATACGGGAGATCTTGAGCAACTCAGTACATTGTATGAGTCGATTGCAGTTGGACATGATGTATCAGCAGTGATTGGTGCTTTCTGCAGCACTTGGACAATTTATTAGGATCAACCTCAACCCATTTGATGGAACAGGCGAGCAGGGAAGCACATAACACAAAAACTTCCTAAACCTTGATTTTCTGCGTAACTGTCATGCACTATAACAGGAACAGCTTGGCTCAACTGCATTATTGTGGTGGGTTCGGACAATAAATCTCATACTACTAGCACTCGCAGAGCCTAAGGAGCTTTGCTTGTTTAGTTCATCAATATAAACTAAAATGTTACTGTCCAGTTTAGACTTAATGACAGGACTATTTCATGTATGTAAAATTACTTAGGAAGAATTGCTCACAGCTTACCTCATCCCACCTCGTATCTTGAAGCAAGGTACACAAGGAATTATTTGGATCAAGGATGTGGCTTCATAATGAACTGAGGAACCTCACATGGCTTCAAGTATGAGGCACATCCCATAATTTTTCATTTTTCTACCCCTTCTATACTGTAGCCAATAAGACATCCCTCCGTAGTCTCAACCGCATACATAAATTCCTCTTTTTAATGGGAAAAGCTTGAATGATTGCAATGATGATAATGATGGCACCAAGGTTCTCACTATTGGTATTGGAATCGGTTTCAGACTTTTTATGGGTATTGGTGTATTTGGTTTCGGAAGTTTTGGAGGTTTGGATTGGAGTTTGAGTTCTTCGTTTACTAAGTCAAAATTAATAATAACTTTAAAAAAACTAGAAAATATTTAATATGTTTAGGAATAATTTTGTTTATTATTTTGATATTTCTTGTGAGTTTTGAATGGAATAATATTAAGATTAATGGATGCTGTGAATCCATAAATAGACTTCTTCGACAAATGAAATGGTTAAAGTGTGTTGATAAGGAATCTTATGGACGCATTGTAGCATGTATGAAATGGTTAAAATGTGTCGATAAGGAATCTTCGATGCACCGAATCATGGTGACTACACCATCGTTTCCATATTTCTCTTTTCCTTGAATTTTGTTTTGCTGAATTGACCGGGAAAGAGTCCCACTGTCGGTCTCGGTAGCGGTTCCTATCGAATTAGGACATGCCAAAAATGATATGATATGGCCAATACGTATCGTTATCGGCTGATACTGCGAACCTTCATTGAATGTCACTATGGTCTTTTGTTTAATTATTTAATTATGGTTTTGAGGATGCAGACATAACATTAAAAACCCAAATGAACCTAAGCTAGAAGCTTCATTTTACTTGGCATTCCTTTACTTCTCCATACTACTGAGCTACCATTTTCTATGACTAGTTCTTCTATTTCTCCTGCATCAAAATTGAGGATGAGGCAAGAGTTAGATATCCAATTGATATAATCCAACTTCCACTTCAATACTACATATAAAGTATAAACCACCAGCACCAGCTCCAATAATGTTGCACTCTGTGAAGTGCTTCTCTGTGCCCCATCTTTATACCCTTTTCAGTATCTTCTACTGAACCAAAAATCATAAACATCAACATGTCCTTTTTTCCTGTGTTAGTCCCTTAATCAACCATTGACAGTACAACCACATCCATGCCCTTCATTTATTTCAAGGAGTACAGTGCTTAGCCATTTCCATTGGCATTAAAGACTCCACTTTCCGCTGTTACATCATTGCTACATACCAGATCTCCCTGACATCAGTCACCACCCTTCATGTTAGTTTTCCAAGGATGGGAGAAACCTCACAATGAAGACCAATCAGCTATATAATAGTGAAAAAGTCTTTCGAGGATGACATGTCGGTTGGATATGCATAGGATTCAATTTGAGCAATATGAGACTCAATGAGGTTCTATGTTACACAACATACTGCAAAATAAACAGCGACTTGGATACAAACTGATTTGGGCATTGCCCATGGTTATTTTGGTGTGTCCTTGTCATATTCGTTACATGACATGGCGTCAACTTTGGAGTATCTTAGTTTCCTGATTGTTTCCTTTTGGGCAAACATTTGAGAGCATATTTTGGTTCATCTAATAACTATTTGTTTAGAGTTAATTTTTGTATTTTTAGGATATTTCTTTTAGTTATCTAGGTATTTGTTTGCATAACTAGGATCTTTATTTCTTTAGAAAATTGTAGGCTGTTAAGCACTGATACTCCACCACACTTCAAACAGAGGTTGAGAGGTAGAGGGGAAATAAGAGGGAAAATATAGAGAAAGTTGTGCATAGAAAATAATGAGAAGGAAAGCAGTGTTTTAATTATCATCCAGGCCACCCCAATATCGGCCAATATGTATGATTCATCATGTAGCCACGATGACATGTTAAACTGTCGTTTATATAGCGTTCATATAAATGTCAATCGACATATTGTGTTCGGCCAGCCATGTTGGCTCGTCATATTCATGTACATGGCACACAACATGAATTTTTTCAATCTAACCGGTAATTTTCAGGTTTCAAACTCACTAAAGCCACTGTGATTGGAGACATTTTATTTGACTCATATACCTCGTAAATCCATTAAGATTCCTAGATAAATATCAATCCTAAATCGAGTTTCTCTTATCGATTAGGTTCTCCTCTCATCCCGCCCTCACTAGATTCAAAACCATTGCTTATTTGCATCAATTACCAATACAACTAACCTTTATAACCATCAACAACACCATTGTCATCCTTCTCATTCCTTCATTTCCTTTGAAACATGGTTGATGACTGCTTTCTATCTGTAGAGATTCAACTTGGCCAGTTGGTTTTGACAGAAAGAGGGTTTACGAGCCTAGTAAGAACACCTCATTGTAAGGACAGATCTCTCTTTTAGGTTCCTGAGTGTCGTCATTCTCCTCTCAAGGCACTATCAGAATACTTGGTGCATTGGAACAATACATTTGCACATGGAGTATTCTGCCTCTTAGCCACCTTCTTACCTTACTCTTTGATGTTCTGGGCTGTTCAGTGTTTACTGAGCAAATAACAAGTTTTGGTCAGCTAACACTGGCTTTGTTGTACTTTGACAAGGACACGTGGAACATGGTGTCTAATTCAACTCCCAAAAGTTGAGACACTGACTATGCAAGTATATGGGTGTTGCCAATACCACATAGTCATCACAAAACGAGATTGACTTTATGTTTGTAAAAGGAACTTAGAATGTGCATGAATAGGAAATATATTGTAATGTTCTTGTATTTGTTAATTAGGGGCATGATGCTCTTCATCTTATTGAAATTTTTATTCATAAAAGTGGTTCTTATTTATTTAAACAAGTTTTGGAGGCAGTGGGTTGCATGTTTATCAGACACTTGGTGGGACATTTTAATAGAAATGAGCTATCTATCATGGATAAAAAAGAGAAAAGGAAAAGGAAAAAAAAACTAAGTGTCCTTTCTAGTGTTCTAAATTTCAGCCTAGGCGCTAGGCGGCCGCACCGGAAACCCCCTAGGCGGCTGTCCGGCGGTCCTAGGCGTTGTTCGGCCCTAGGCGGCACCTAGGCGGATTTGAAAATTTCAAAAATGTTCAAAAAATAAAAATAAAATAAAATAAAATATTCAAAAAAATAATACAAATATTAAAACTCACCTGCTACTGCTGTGCTGAAAGCAGCTGCTGACTGCTGCTGTTGCTGTTGCTGAAAGCTGTTGTTGCTGCTGTTGTAGTTGTTGCTGCTGTTGTCGAGAGGCAATGGAGGCAGAGGCGGGAGAGGGGATGGAGATATCGAGAGATGGAGAGGGGAGAGAGAGGGAGGCGGAGGGATGGAGATCTGATGGAGATCTGCCCCCTTTTTAGGGTTGGGTTCGATCTAGTTGGGTCGGGTCAGGATCCGAACTCATAGGAGGCTAGACCAGCACCCCAATGTTTAAAGAAAAGGGAAAAAAATTAAGCTTACCTGATGATTCAGACTCATGACCACCACAACAGAAATTTAGAACACATCATTTTAGCCAATAGAACACATAAGCTTTTGTGTTACTATAATACATACTAGTTATGGTATTACACGTAAAAAAAAAAAAAATTAGATCGGCGCCTAGGCGCTAGGTGGCCCTCCGGCGCACCGATTCCGCCTAGCGAAATTTAGAACATCGGTCCTTTCTCTTGCTTAGGGATTTTTAAAAATAATTTGATATATGTGTTTTATGCCCTCTTTGATGTTGTCTGCATCAAGCTTGAAGCTCTATTACTTTCACCAGCATTTGCACCAAATTTAGATTTCACGTATGCGAGTCATGCTTAAGATGAAGTTAGTATGCACATCTGTGTTGTTGAAAAGCTTAAATAAGATCATAGGGTGATGATCTGGTGGTAATGACCTACATTACTTCTAATCTGATCCAGCACCAAGAACGTTGTCCTTGACACCAAATAAGAGTTGGTCTGAGGTCAATGAGCTATATATATGGAACCATAATACAAGCTATTTTGGCATAGTAAGTATTTGTGTCATGTTTTTCTCGACTGTGGAGACGTCTGTATCTCAATACTTTATACGAAGAAATAACTTACTGATCTCATAAATCTCTTAATCTTGTATCCTTTTATAATCCATCATCAATTCATTATCTTGTTTCCGTATTGCTTCAGTCTATGTTGTCTTTGAATGATGTGTTTTGATTTCTTGATGTGAAATAGTGCTTCCTTCATGATTATGTTATCTGATTATTGCTTTCATGATGTTTGATTTTGCAGTCGTTCGTGCTGTTTTGGACGTATCCTTTTTAAAGATGGTAGTTATCATATATACTTCTTATATTCTTATCTGCCAGGATTTGCTAAAACTAAATAATTCCAAATAGTCTGATTTGAATCCTAAAAAGTAGAAATGAGATTATTATATTGACTTGAAAGCTTGACAAAGGACTAGCTCTGATGATGATGTATCGTGTGATCACAATAAAATTTAAAGTAAAATCTCCTTGTTTGCAACTTATTTCTGCAACTCCATTGCTATTGGTTCATGGTACGCCAAAATTTTAGAAGATTGCTTTCAACTGATTGCAAATCACCAGTTCTCCTAAAATTTGGTCCTACAGGGACCAATGACACGGAGAGGTAAACTAGGAGATGCACCATACCATTTCTTCATGAGGGAAATGTTTTACAGGATACACATTTCTTCTCGTCAAATTCAAGACGAATCATCTATTGGATATTTGAAATTGGCCATAACCAGCGCCGACTCCGATTATATCTGAAAAACTCAGATTCATCAGAAAATGTAAAGAGACGTTTAAATGGATTAAGTTGCTTTATGTTGAAACAATCTCAAGATACACATAGAAGATCTTATAAAGAATTAAAAGAAACTATTGTTTTCCAATATCTACCAAATAAAGATCTGTATGTGACTAACTTGATTTTCTTATATATAGAGAGATCATTTCATACTAGTGCCTCTTGATAAATTGTCTCATGCCTCTCGATAACAAATTGTCTCATGCCTCTTGATAAATTGTCTCATGCCTCCGCCTCTTGATAAATTGCCTCATGTCTCCAACACTCCTTAATAATTCGGCCGGTGCCTATGGCCCTCCTATAAATCTGTTCTCGAAATTGCTTACCATTCATATCATCTAATAATAATATATTTAGAATTATTAACCTACCGTGACACTTCTTTAGATGACATACCCGTCGGGAAAGATTACTTTGTTTTAATCGCGACTCTTCTTGTTCTGTCGGGAATACGTCCCGACCATTCTTTAACCCTGTTTTATTATAATATTATATAGATATGATGTTTGTATCTTTGTGTTGTAAGAATAATAATGACTAGATTCAATGCTGCATTTTCTTTTCAGTTGTAAAGTTCTTCTTTGACAATTTTACAGATTTGCTTACGACATTGTCCACATATTTTAAGATTGTATCTGCCTTGAAGGTTGGTGGAGCTGACAAGGACTGGTTCTGTATCAGATGCTGTTTTGGTAATTAATTTACTTGAATGGCAGCAGCTTGAAACCAATCAGTAATGGCTGCAAATTGTTATCAGCCACACTATGTGGGGTTTAGGTTTGTTATTCTCACTATGATGTATACAACTAACCCTTTTTGTATTAGACATTGTCAAGATGATATATATGGAGGAACCTGTTAGCACCACACTATGTGCTTCACAATTTTCCTGTAGTTTTAAGTTGAAGAGTTCAGCACCGGTATAAATAAGTATTGCGTCTGTTGTTTGTTATCAATCTGTGCATTTGTGGCCTCTTCCATGCAAATTATTGACAATTATGATCCTATGGAAATATAACCTATTCTCCAGGTAAGTAATTAGGTTTTAAAATGTTTGATGCGAGGAGAAACCTTGCAAATTATTTAGTTACATCCTGTGGAATGCGTTGGGAAGAATATTATATTTAGGTGTGAAATGTTTGATGCAAGGAGAAACCTAGCTCTACAAAAAGTTCTCGTAACCACGCGGCTCCGATCAAGAAGGCATTGCGGACCTTGTGGTCTCCCTTTGTTGCGAGTTTGTCTTTCGTAACCAAAATCTTGTTTCAATTAATATCCAAGTAAAATTATTACCTGAATCCTTCTAAATAACATTCCATTCAAAACAACTATAGAAGATTATATGTAGATAAAACCCAAGAAGCTTATATACTTATTCATATAAAAAACAATTATCTTATATCTATCAGATTTTATATATGAGTACTGTTAAAAAAATCAGCAGATAAGTAAGCTTATAACTAAACCATAACTAAACATATATCCTATTTGTACTTGTGTACATGTTTTCTTATACCTATAAAACACTATAAATATGCAAACTCTTTACCTATCTTCATCATCACCTCTCGTCTCCGCTATCAACTCTCGACAGAAACAGTTGTGATGAATTGAACATGTCAGAGTTGTCCACCACTTTTATTATCCAAATTTAGGGTGCACCTCACTGAACTACCATAGCACAAAAAATTTCTATTTGACGGAAATCGTCTCCCACTAACAGTCAACTTGTTTGACCAATTTTTTTGGGACCAAAATATCTCCGTCTTCTTTCTCGCGCCCCATCTTCACTGTCCCCACTCCTCGCCGCGCGCTCCCGACCCCCCTCACCGCGGGGGGCAGTTGGAGCCCCCTCTTCTCTCTTCTTCCCCCTTCTTTCTCTAGCAACCCCCCCCCCCCCCCCCCCTCTTTCTCCGACGCCGACGGGGGCGAGCGACGGGAGCAGTAGGAGCAGCTCGCCGACGGTTGGGGTCACGCGGCGGGGAGGGGGGGGGGGGGGGGGGGTAGTCATCGGTGGCGAGCGGTAGGAGCAGCTAGCAGCGGCAATGACAACAATATCTCGCTAGCGGCTGGGAGCGCGCGGCGAGGATAGGGGCAGCCGACAGGGGCGCTGGGCGCACAGCAGGGAGGGGGTTGCCGGCTAGGGGGGGCGCGGTGGAGGCGCTTGGCGGGTTGGGGGTGGGTGGATGCGAGAAAGAAGACAAGGGATATTGTGGTCCAAAAAAATGGTCAAATGAGTTGACTGTTAGTGGTTGACGGTCTCCGTCAAAAGTGGAGGATTCCTTGTTTTATGGTAATTTAGTGGGGTGCACCCTGAATTTGAATAATAAAAGCGGGGGACAACTCAAAATTTCTCTAAAAGAGATCTAGCATGTAAAACCTAACTGAATTCTAAAAACTTGTAAATCATGAAAATATTGCACATAAAAAAAATTATACCCAGATATCGTCCTCTTGGGTCGTCGGGAGGAGGCGACGACGACGCGCAAGGGTGGGAGTGGTCCTCCACCTGGGTCGTTGGGAGGAAAAGGTTCCGCATCAGGGATCGTCGCTTTGGAGTCTCGACGAAACTATAGGGACACAAGGGAAGGAAGCTACGGTTGGGAGTCGATGGTCGGATGCCGGGCAGGAGTCGGTGGTCGGGAGGAGAGGACGGGAGTGGGGGGGGGGGGGCACAAAATGAAATAATAAAAGAAGTGTTCAGGCTGCTAGTTTTCATATTTCGTAACGATGGAAATAGTCTATCGCTGGTCCATCGTTACTTAATTTCTGACATCTTAGTGACGGACTAGCGACGAAAATATAGACATTTATTTTATTTACATGTTTCTGTCGCTAGTCAGTCACTAAATCAACGATGGTTCTGTTTTCGTCGCTGCAATCAGTCATTATTTTGTAGTATTTTTGTAGTGTTATTTCTGTTTGAACATAACTTTATTTTATTTAGACTTCGTGATATTGCATGAGTATTCTATAATGAATTGTCTCGAGTTTATTTGAAATTTGTTTTTGTTTCCTATTTATCGATTTCCAGCAAGCATTTGTCTCTAAAGGTCAGATTGGATGATTTTCTATGACATAATGTGTCAAGTTTCACATATTGTATTTTGTTTATGTTTTTGGATTTCCAACGAGTGCTTTGTGTTACTGAAGGTCCGATTAGACAAGAATTCTACAACGGATTACGTCGGATCTCATATATATACATTATAATATATGTCATTATTTTTATTAGTTTTCAAATATTTTTTTTTAAAAATTTATTCAACTTAGTGAAGTACTTCTGGCTGCCCGATGATGCATTCATTCGTCGATAATCTACGTATCAGAAATGAAACAAAGGTATTAGAAACTTTATCCATTGCCAATGCGTCGCAAAAGTTGTCACAAATCTGCCACTGGTATTGTCGACGTCCTTTTTTAAGGGGAGTCAGTAGTGTGTTGTGTTTCCGTCGTCGAGTACAGTCGCCAAGTTGCCGTTAAGGAGTCTCTATTCGGTTGTCGGTTATTAGTCGCTTGAGTAACCACTTGGCGACAACATACTTATCGACAACGAGATATGGTTTCCCAAAATATCATTGTTGCCGTAGATATTTGACTTTTACCGACAGATAGACGGCGGATCGTGTCGTTGCTATGTAGCTTATGTAAGTTTTAAAAGAAAACCTTCTTGATACAATGATATAGTGGCACTATATCATTGTTGCCGTAGATATTTGACTTTTACCGACAGATAGACGGCGGATCGTGTCGTTGCTATGTAGCTTATGTAAGTTTTAAAAGAAAACCTTCTTGATACAATGATATAGTGGCACTAAATGTGTGTTTGGAAACTTTTTTGGGAAGGAAAAGAAATTTTAAGAGGAAAAAAATAAAGAAAAATAAAATAAATAAAGTTAATTTTTCTTCTTCTCTTGTTTGGATGACAAAAAAATAGAGGATGAAAAATAAAAAAAATAAACTTTTATTTGTTTGTGGGATAAATATATAATTAGTATTTAGTCATTGGTTTTTTCAAATCATAATCTATTTTTAGCTTTCTTCAGGGGTAGTTTGATAATTTTTTCAAAATTTCTCTCCTCTCTCCAATTTTCTTCTATTTTTTGGAAATTTTTTTAGTGGTACCCACATATATATATTTTCCTCTCAAAATTTTTCCTCCGTTTTTCCTCCCCCTCTTCCGAACACCATTACCTTTTATTTTCTTTCAATTTTTTCCTCAAATTTTTTTCATTTTCTTTTCCCTCCCTTTTTTTATTTTCATTCCCAAACAATATGTAAGACAAGGTAGACTCTAATTAACTCTACTTACCACTATAAGACGACACGAGTAGATCAGTGTAAGAAACAAATTAAATGCAGGAGTCGGTATATATAAATATAAGAAGCACAATCCGCTCTCAATGCCGGCTATCGTTGACATACAAGATACTTCACCTTCCTCAGCGCAACAATATTAATATTACCAAAAATGTCAGTATCAATCTATAACTGCATGTAGAGAATTGAAAAAAAAGAGGCTATAATGTTGGTTCGTCGAAAACGAATCTCGTGGCAACGAGAATGCATTCAATGCTGTGCATCGGAGGTCTCGCATGTTTTCTTCCCACCCCCCCCCCCCCCCCCCCCCCCCTCTAAGCCAGCGAAAGATGTCTGTTTCTTTCTTTTGTTTACAGAGAGAGAGAGAGAGAGTGTTTTAATAGAAGAACGAGTGAAAGAACACATAACAGAAACCATACTCTCCTAACTAAGCAAGCAAGCATCCGATAATAATTTTTAATGCGATCAACCAAGAGTCTGTTTGTTTTTTCCTTGGTTGAGAAGTGAGCATAAGAGTGGTATTGAAGCCAACGGCATGTGGAGCATTAAATGCATGGGAGGGGCAGCATGAGACTTGGGTAATGGAAACTTATGTGTTGTTTCAACTCTGGATATTTGTTTTTTTCTCTAATAATCATTTTTTTTATAGTCTCTAGGCCTTAATATTTCATGTCGGATCTCAACTCATAATTAAGATGATTCCCTCACTTGTCAACTTGTGTTGTTAATCATACTCTAGTATAGCTAGCCAACTTGTCCGTAGCTGCCATGCATGCATGGTTTTTCTAAGCATTTGTTCTTTCTTGATATTCTAGAAAATTGAGACTAAAGTTTTCATGTTCAAAAAAATTCATATAAGAAGAAAAAATATGCTTAATTTGTAGAAAGGAGAATAAATATAGAAAATTTACATATAAAGGGACGAGATCTCACTGGAATTGGCTTTCCTAGGAAAAAGAGTGGGACGTGCCAACTCCACTGGCACCTAATAGTGGAATATGAACAATACGTCATTAGACTTGGTGTCCCGTAAGAAAGAGAATGTGTGGCGCCAACTCCACTGGCACCAATGGTAAAAAAACTTATCGTTTAGTAGGAAAGAAAAATGGACTCGATATTTTCGAAAGTTGTAGATTTTAGGCTATATAAAAGGGATGGGGGAGTTGTTTCATTCACACAACAAACTCAACTCTTCCTCCCTCAACAAGTTCTAAACTTACAAGCTCTCCATTTAGAAACTTTGTAATCTATAATGTCCATGGATTAAAGTCTAATAACATTATACTCGTATGGAGGTCAAGTAAATGGACTATCCTACGAATGAGGTTTTATCCAACTACTTATAACTGATCGCAATATTAGATTAGATAGTTTACGCAATCTGATTATTAAAATTTTTTCTATCCGATAAAATTTTATACTAAGACACATTTTTTGGTTCTACTTGTTTATTAATAAGATAAACAAAATGGATTAATAAATGTTATGCATGCTATTTTTCTAGAATTACCATATTTTCTTTGTATTCAATATTTTAAATAAAATTTGAAATCTCAAGTAACCACAGTTAGACAATTCCAACAAATGTTAGACTATTGCAAGAACATATAATAAAACGGATGTTGAATATTGGTTTAAAAGAATTAAAGCCGAAAACATGTCTATGTTTATAACTAGCTTGTTGGAGTAAATAATAAAACCCTTAATTTTGCACATTGGACAACAACTTATGCTCCTTATCCTAGATTAGATATTAACACTTCTAATACTGCAGAATATTTTAATAACTGAATTAAGTATATACGTGATAAACCAATAACAATACTACTTTATGGTATTAGAGTTAATATTATATCGCTTCAAGACAAGAACAGACAAATTGCACAAAAACTAGAAATGAAGTTGTACGAAGATGTTAAAAACCATGTCGCGATCGCATTAGTAAAGAAAAACACCACATACAAATGTTGCGTATTGATAATTTTTTGTTTAAAATGTTAGATCGTGCAACAAATAGAATATATGTAGTACGTAAATAAAAATGATTGTTCGTGTTTAAGGTGGTATCATAGGTATCTACCATAGGAATATGCATGTTATGCGTGTAAGTCTTGCAATGTAAGTATCGATACTTTTTATCCTTTACTATTTTCTACTAATAAATTGAGAAGTGTATATGAGCTACATCTTGAACCAATTTCACTCCATACTATCTTCAAAGTGCATTGGTTAGAGGACAAATTGGAATACCAAATGTAAGATACAAAGATGGAAGACCAAAGAAGGACTGTATCCCGACGAAGGATTTACCTACAAGAGATTTTTGTTGCCTGTGGTAGACTAGGACACAACAAAAAAAAATTGTAATAGTCAGCAAAAAAAGTAAACTGTTATTTGCGATATTATAATAAGAATTTTAAAGAAGTAAAACAAATTTAAAGTTACTGTTCATTTTAAAGTTATTGTCATCTTTGATGTTGTAATCAATTTGTTAAAGATAGAAAATTATAAATTATTGTTCATTTAAAAGTTATTGTCATCTTTGATGTTGTAATTTTTGGCCTAAACTGGTCACACTCAACATGAGTTTGATTAAACAATGATCTGGTATGACACAATATGGCACACAAACTGAAGATTGCTACATTGTTGATACATCACTAAAGTCAAGCTGCTACTTGGATAACAGACATTATTTTCTTGACTCTGTAATTTTTTTTTATTTTATTGAGTCTAGGAAATGATGTACATCGAGTCATACTTGGAAAATAGAGGCTCAACCATTTTCACGTATCTCAATCCACTTTAAACAACCCAAAACCCAAATCCACCTGAATGACCAAAGTCCAAACAACCCAAAACCTGCCAACAATATTCTGGATATAGGCAGACCGAACTCGGGCTGGGACCAAGATCGGGTCGAACTCGGTCAGTCCTAATTTGGTAAACCCTAAAAACTAGGTCTTCCTCCAAACCAGGAGCTCAACGTTCAAATTTATGAACGTTGGGGACCGAACTCGGTCCCCCAGCATCCTATAAATAGGGCTCCATTCCGTTCCATTTTTGTCAACTCATTCACTTTCACATCTCTCTCCATATGAGCTATAATCTTCTCCATCTCCAAAGCAATAACTTTCGAGTTTCTAAGTGCCAAGTTCGAGTCGGTTAGAAGTTGTTCGAGTTGTACAAAACTTAGAAAATTCTAAGATTGCCTTCCTTTCAAGAAGTGTGAAGTCAGCGTGTTCTTCGTATCAAAGCACGAGTTATAAGAAGTTGCAAGTCTTGATATCAAAGCTTGCGTTTCACTGGATAGTGGATTTAACTCCGAGCAAGAGTTCTCGGGACTGGATTAGTCCTCCACGAGGGAAACCAGTATAAAAATCTCGGTGTCATCCGATTGCTCTCATTTCTTTACTTTCTTGCAAGCTTAGTTCTTATATTCCATATACTTATCTTATTGCGTGCATAATTAATAGAAGTTAATTTACTTAGTCATACTCATAATTGTTTTAATTGGTAATTATTGACACGAACTATATTCACCCCCTCTATAGTTCCCTTAAATTGGAATCAGAGTATGTTATCTTTTATTGGCTTTAATTCCTAGAGTATTAGACATGAAAACTGTGAAATCTATATTCACTGGTGAAGGCCAATCCATAAATATGTCTCATCTACTTGATGGAACCAACTACACTTACTGGAAAACACGTATGACTTTCTATCTCAGATCACTAGACTTTGAACATTGGTGAATAGTTGACGATGGCTACAAAAAGCCTGTAAGAACTAATGTAGATGGTAATCTCAGAGATAAGCCTAAAGATAAATATACTAATCTGAAAAAGAAATAATCTAGTCTTGATGTTAGAGCTGTAAATACTTTATTTTGTTACTTAGACAGTACAGAGTTTAATAGAGTATCTACATGTACTACCTCACACGAGATCTGGAAATTTCTTGAGGTAACTCATGAAGGAACTTCACAAGTAAAAGAATCCAAGATTAGTAGGCTTACTCAAGAATATGAGGCTTTCAAAATGAAGCCAAATAAGATCATTACACAAATGTTTATACATTTTCTTGATATCATTAATTCTCTTACTTCTCTTGAAAAAGTTTACATTAATCATGAAAAGATCCGCAAGGTGCTGAGGGAACTCGCAAAGAACTGGAACCCAAAACCAACAACCATCATAGAAGGAAACAACCTCACAATAATGTCAATTGAGACACTCATGGAGAAATTGATGACACATGAGCTGGATCTCCTGGACCTTGAAGAATCAACACCAAAGGAGAAGACTATGGCCTTCAAAGCACACCACAAAAAAATCTCCAACGACGAATTTGAAGACGATAATTCTAATAATAAGGAATATGCACTAATGGTTAGAATCTTTAAGAAATTCTTAAGGTTTGAGAGATCAAACCAAAAGAAGAAAAGCTATCAAGACAACAACGATGAAGATCCAGTATGATATGGCTGTAAGAAGACATGCCACATAAAGAAGGACTGTCTAACTGCGAAGAAGGGGAATTGTTATGAACGTTTCAAGCAAAAGACCTTCACGATATGCAAATACAAGCATATGGCATGAAAGCGAAGCCAGCGACTCCAAAGAAGAAGAATCTCGTGACGCTGCAAACATCTGCTTGATGGAACTTACAGATAAGGTAATTACAAACCCCTTGTCACGCCCCAGTCCCAAAATACCAAGGGACTAGACACGTGGCAACGGCCAGCAGCACGCACCGATGGACAAACCCAATTTAATGGATCCATCGGGGCATACTTAAGCTGTAATATAGGTCTACAACAACAAGTCTAAACTAATCTCATCCACACACAAAATAATAAGAACAACAACAAATAAGGAAAGTACATCAATGTCCAGTCTCAGCAAAGTATGTCGGGGAACAACCCGATAAAAGTCTAAAATACTGGTTCATCAGACCAGAACAAAGGAGTCCAAAATAAAGTATCTGATGAGTACAAATAACATAAACTCAAGAAAAATCTTCAGCCATCACCTATGCTTCTAAGTTTGGTTCAGCTTCAGCAACAACTTCTGGTACAGCTTCAGCTCCTGTCCCGTAAACCTCGGGATAATGCTCTTCTGTTAAACCTGGGGACATCATCCGGATCCAGGTCCTCAGGGGACATAGCAAGGTACAAATAATACAAGCCAAAATAAATGCAGTGAAATAGTAAATGAAATAAGCAGGGTAACTACATAACCATCTATGTGAAAATACAACTGAGAGCATCACTAGTACTCAGGCTGAGACCGCTACAAGCTCTGTGTCGGGGAGCCGGTAGCAGTAATAACAAGTAATGTGTCTAGCTCTGCTCGAGAGTCTACAACCTCACAATAGTAGTATATATATATAGAACAGCCTGTAGCCTGTGTGTCTCTCCCCACCCAATGTAACCACACGTCTCATGTCCATAATATCTCATGTCCATGTCACGTGAGATCATAGCTAATGCAACAAGTCATAATCTCTAAGAATATAATGTCTATGTCCATCCTGTATCCTACACAAAATCACCTTGAATATCTCAGGAAGATTCTGTCATATGTATGGTGTCAAGTGTCCTAGGTTATAATGTACTTGATACAACAAGTACAAGAATGTAAATGGTCTCGAATGTCCATCTCTAAATGACGTACACAACTCCGCGTACGGGGTTGGCACCCGACTATTAATCGGACACTAAGTAGGTCATACGGTCCTAGGTTTAAGCATGATCAACAATGTAAATAAGCAAGGAAATAAATATTAATACTACACAATTTGGCAAGGTACACTTGCCTGGGATTGGAATACCAGTAGCGGTCCCTGTATCCGTGGGTTCCGTAAATACTCCTCCAAAAGCTGAAATAAATATTACCAACAGTCTCAGAAAATATGAAATAGCTAGAAACGCCTGTCCTTAAGTCCAGTTTGGACACAAGGGCAAAAACGACATTTCCTGGACAAAGCGGGGTCCATATGTGGACCGCTTTGCACCAAAACCGGGTCAGGGTTAAAGGTCTCCAAAATTGTCCAACTTAGTGTCAACAAGTCAGGAACGATGATACGAACCCAACGGAACTTCCAGAATTGGATTCCGATGAGCCGTTCTCAAAATCGCCCATCAAGTGGAGCCTATGGGGCCCACGACACGCAATTTTGTCAACGTTCTCAGAATCGAACCAAACTTGGCTCACAAGACCAGAGTATTGCTACGAGTCTGATGGCACAAGTTTCGTCTCGATCCGACGTGTGTACACTAAGTTACAGCGTCAAACAGAAAAGTCAGATACGGGACGTTATCCGCGGATACGTACTGATTCCGGTGTGCACGCACATCCGAATTAGCTTCTGCGAAATCTCGCACGTCCGTATCAACGATGCGCACGTATTGGTGAAGACCGCGTGCGACCAAGTCGTCCCGTTTGGCGGGACGTACTCAGTTCCGGGATAAAACAGGGCGTTGGTTTTCCTGTTTTTGGATCGCGGTTCGCGATCACCACAGGTCGCGATGCACCGAGCGATTTTACGGGCACCGAGGGGGTCATGCAGGCTACGCGATACAACTGACGGAAAAGAAATTGGGACTGCGAGGAGAAATTTACGAGTACCTGAACAGGGCTCAAAAAGTTCGATTCACGTGTCCGAGTCGAGTCTCTGTGTCCTGGACACTGTGTCCAAGCCGTGTCCTGGCTTGTACTCGTATTCTGGGTCTTGTCTGAGTTCGCCGAAGTCGGTCTGGGGTGCGGACGGAGGCGGCGCCGGTACTGGAGTGGTCGGCGACGGGTCTGGGCGGCCGGATCTGGCGCTGTGGGCGGAGGGAAGTGGGGCTCGGGCTCGTCGTGTCTGTGGAGCTGGGTTAGGGGCCGGGGATGGCCGGACTGGGAAGGGCGGAGGTCTGCTGGAGGTGCGACGGAAGGTTCCGGGTGGTCTGGGTGGTGGCGCCGAGTGGTCGGAGGCTGGAGGGTGGTCGCCGGAGTCACAGAGTTCACCGGAGAAGAGAGGTGTGGAAGGGGATTTCCGGCGGGCGGGCTAGGTTTTTATAGGGGTTTGAAGGGAGGGAGACGACCGGAGGTTGGCCGGAAGTCGAAGGGGAGCAGTCGGGGGTTCCAGGGGAGGTGAACCGGGGGGTCTGCCGGCGGCCACGGCGGCGGAAACGGCCGCCGGCAGTGGAAACGACGGGTCGGGTCTGTTGGGATTTGGGGGTTAGGGTTAGCCCGGGTCCGACCCGTCAAGTGTTTGGGCCGGTTCGGGCAGACCGGTCGGTCCGGTCCGGTTCTATTTTGGGTTCGGTTCAGTTTTATTTTATATTAGTTTAATTAATTAGTTTAAATAAATCAACAGTTTTTAATGCTTTAAAAATTCATCCGAGATCCAATAAATTCCCGAAAAATTACCCCATGTCAAGTTTTTAATTTTACACTAGAAAATATAATTTTTATCACATTTTAATATTATTTAATATATTTAAAAAATTCATTTTAAATCAGATTACCTTAGTTTATTTGTTTAAAAATACAGAAAATGATAATTGAATTCAGAAAATTAATTTCTAAAATTCTAAAATTTTCAGGTGATTATAATCTACCCCCTTAAGAAAATTGCGTCCTCGCAATTAAAGATTAAGCTACTAAAGAACAGAATTATGGGATAAATTACTTAGGATATACCTGCATCCTCGAATAAATGGGGATATCGCTGGCGCATGATATCCTCCCTCTCCCAAGTAGATTCACCAGGTGAGTGTTGCTTCCAAGCTACAAGAACCAGTTTAATTATCTGCCCTCGCAGTGTCTTCTCACTGGTGCCGAGTATACCCACTGGTTGTTCTTCATATCTCAGGCTTGGGCCTACTGCAATCTCAGAATGATCAACTATGTGACTTGGGTCAGTCACATACCTTCTCAACTGTGAGACATGGAATACATCATGCACTCTCTCTAAAGATGGAGGTAATGCAAGACGATATGCCACCTCACCAATGCACTCCAGAATATCAAAGGGCCCAATGTACCTTGGACTCAACTTGCCTCTGCTCCCAAAGCGAATTGTACCTCGAGTAGGTGAAATCCTCAAGAATACATGTTCTCCTTCCTTGAACTCCAGGGGACGTCGGTGTGTATCAGCCCAATGCTTCTGTCTGTCCTGAGCTACACGAAGATGATTCTGGATTTGTTTTACCTTCTCCACTGTTTGCATTACCAACTCTGGACCCAATATTTGACGCTCTCCAACGTCACTCCAGCATATCGGCGATCTGCACTTCCTACCGTACAACGCCTCGAAAGGTGCCATCTGGATGCTTGCTTGATAACTGTTGTTGTATGAGAACTCCACCAAATGCAAATAATCTTCCCAAGACCCTCCAAAGTCTAACATACATGATCACAGCATATCCTCCAAGATCTGGATTGTACGTTCTGATTGACCATCTGTCTGTGGATAATAGGCAGTACTGAATTTGAGTCTGGTGCCAAGACTCTCTTGCATGCTTTGCCAGAAATGAGAAGTAAATCTCGAGTCTCGATCTGATACAATACTAACCGGCACTCCATGCAATCTTACGATTTGTCGCATATACATGTCGGCTAGTACCTCTGTGGACTGTCCAACTCTAAACGGCAAGAAATGTGCCGATTTAGTGAGTCGATCCACGATAACCCATACCGTATCTCTTCCGCTGGGGCTCCTTGGGAATCTTGTGACGAAATCCATGGTGATATGTTCCCACTTCCATTCTGGTATGGGAAGCGGCTGCAATATTCCTGCAGTCCTCTGATGCTCTGCTTTCACTTGTTGGCAGACTAAACATTTAGCCACAAATCTTGCAATCTCCCTCTTCATTCCATGCCACCAATTATACTGCCTTAGATCTCGGTACATCTTTGTTCCTCCTGGATGAACAGAGTACATAGAGCTATGTGCTTCAGTCATTAACTCCTGTCTCAATTCTCCATTTGGAACATATAGGCGATCTCCGCACCTTAATGTCCCATCCTCATGTATGCGAAGTCCTGTCTGCATGCCTGCTTCTGTCTTCTCTTTGAGTCTTCGAAATCTAGCATCATTAGGCAAAGCTTCTTTAATCCTTTCCACAAGCGATGACTTCACTTCCAGATTAGCCAGCAAGCCACTCTGTCTTGGTAGAATAACCTCTATCTGGAGCTCCTGTAGATCTTTCAATAGCTCAGGCTGCATCATCAAGAAATAAGCCGTAGGCTTCCTACTGAGTGCGTCTGCTACTACATTCGCCTTCCCTGGGTGGTACTACAGATCTATATCAAAGTCCACCATCAACTCAAGCCAGCGTCTTTGCCTCATGTTAAGCTCCTTCTGAGTATATACATACTTCAGACTTTTGTGATCAGTGAAGATTTCCACCTTCTCTCCGTAAAGATAGTGCCTCCAAATCTTCAATGCAAATATTACTGCAGCTAGCTCCAGATCATGCGTTGGGTAGTTCTTCTCATGGACCTTCAACTGTCTCGATGCATAACTAATAACTTTGCCATGTTGCATCAAAACACATCCTAGGCCACTACCTGACGCATCGCTATAAACAACAAAACCGCCTGACCCTGAAGGAAGAGTCAAGACTGGTGCTGTGGTTAGACGCCTCTTCAATTCTTTAAAGGCCTTTTGACATTCTTCTGTCAATGCAAACTCCTGATCTTTCCGTGTCAACTTCGTCATCGGCTCCGCAATCCTTGAGAAATTTTCTACGAACCTTCTGTAATATCCAACAAGTCCTAAAAAACTTCTCACTTCAGCAACTGATGTTGGTGTAGGCCAAGTCTCAATGGCAGCAACCTTCTCTGGATCAACTTACAGGCCTTCTCCTGAGATAATATGTCCTAAGAAAGGCACCTTATCCATACAAAACTCACATTTACTGAGCTTAGCATATAGCTTCTCCTGCCTCAACGTCTCTAGCACGATTCTGAGATGCTCCTCGTGCTCTTCGTGGCTTTTGGAATATACCAGAATATCATCAATAAATACAACCATAAATTTATCCAAGTACTAATGGAAAACTCGGTTCATCAAGCTCATGAATACAGCAGGCGCGTTGGTTAAACCAAACGACATTACTAAGAACTCATAGTGTCCATACTTGGTCCTGAAGGCTGTCTTCGGGATATCTTCCTTCCTCACTCTAATCTGGTGATAACCGGATCTAAGGTCAATCTTCGAGAATACCCTAGCTCCACTCAATTGATCAAATAAGTCATCAATGCGTGGCAAGGGATACCGGTTCTTAATGGTCACAGCGTTTAACGCCCTGTAATCAATACACAGGCGAACTGTTCCATCCTTCTTCGGTACAAAAAGTATGGGTGCTCCCCAAGGTGAAACACTGGGCCGGATGAAACCCTTTTCCAGAAGATCATCAACTTGATTCTTCAACTCCACTAACTCCTTAGGTGCTAGCCGATATACCGATGAAGTGATAGGCTCTGCTCCTGGAGTTAAGTCTATTGTGAATTCTATTTTTCGATCAGGTGGTAAACCTGTAAGATCATCGAGAAATACATCCACAAACTCTGTTATGACTCTTGGGTAACCTGACTCTCCTTCTACAGATAATATCCTAAGAGTTGGCTGAACACCTTGCTCTACAGCTCCCCTAAGAAACTCAAACTCTGAATGTCCCGGCGGTCTAAATATAACCTTTCCAAGCCGACAATCAAGAGTCGCATGATACTGACTTAACCAGTCCATACCAAGTACAACATCATAGTCAGGCATAGAAAAGATCAGAAATTGGGCTTGCATCTCTCTTCCACAGACTACTACCGAACATGATCTACAGATATCACTAACCGATATAATTTCACCTCCCGTAAGAATTCTCTTAGTCTTCAGAAGGGGTGCAGTAGCTACTCTATGGGTGGCTACGAAGCTAGCAGCTATAAATGAATGCGATGCTCCAGAATCAAATAATGCTACAGTAGGTAATAATGCTACTAAAATAGTACCTGCTATAACTTCTCCAGCAGTAGCTTCTTCCTGAACAGCCAATGCAAATGCCTGACCTCGTCCCTGAGCTGGACCCCTCTACTGACGAGCCTGCTGGAATAGTGCTACCTGTGGTGGCAATGGTGGTCTCTGCTGATATCCTCCTGGAGCTGGTGGTCTGACTCCTCCAACTCCCGTCTGCTGTGCTCCCACTGCTGGATAATCTGGCCTTGGTGCAGGTAAAGCTAGTCGTGGTGCTCCCTCTCTGCATTCAGAGCAGTCCCTGGAGAGATGCTGGTTGGATCCGCAAACCAGGCACAGTCCCAACTTGCGTCTGCACTCCTTTTCAATGTGACCTAACTTGCCGCAGAAATGACAAGTAGGTAGGGTTCTTGGTGCTGCTCTCTGAGGTAGATTCTTCTGGAGTCGCTTTGCAGAATCCCCCTGTGATGCCTTGGATGGTACTGAGGTAAATGGCCGTTTCAGACTTGACTCCCTCCTGGTAACGCGCTCCATGCGTCGTGCTGCAGCAAGGACGTCAGTGTACGATGTAGGTGCAACAGATCCAATCAACCTCTGAAGCTCGAACCTGAGTCCGTCAAAGAACTTCTCCGCTTTCTCTTCTTCGGTAGGAATTAGAGAAGGGGCGAAACGACTCAGGCGAATGAATTCAGTATTGTACTCCTCCACCGTCATATTGCCTTGGATGAGTCGGTTGAACTTGTCTCGGAGTTCTGACCGAGCAGCAGCTGGGATATACATCTCTTGGAAGAGTCTGGAGAACTCCTCCCAAGTGACTCGGTCATGTCCTAGCCTCCTCTCTTCGGCTAGCCACCAATGGTGCGCATTGTCCGTCAGTTGCATCCGGACAGCAGTCATCCATCTCTCCCGTGGAAGTTCAGCTGCTTCCAACTGATGTTGTGTGTTTGTGAGCCACTCGTGCACTTCAGTTGGTCCTTCCTTGCCCGAAAAGGTACGGGGCTTGAGTTAACGAAAATCAGTGATAGATCCCTGTATCAGGTACGGGGCTTGAGTTGACCGAAAGGGTTTGCCTGCTCCAATGCGTTTACTAGGCTGGTTCTCAGGTACTCTGCCTCCTGATGCTGCGCCTCCTGTTGAACTTGCTGTTGGGCTTGCATCATGGCGTAAAATATCTGAAACATCTGCTGCCCGTCCATTGCTTGTCCTGGTGGAAAGACAGGCATCTGTGGAGTGAACTGCGGTGGAGGTGGGATATCATCGCGCCTGAACCTTGAGTTATGCTGCTCAGCTTGTCCACTTTGAGAGGATTGTCCTCTGTTCTCTGGTGTAACTCCATCTCCATAGGTAACCACAGCATCTTGTGGTGTACTCAAAGGAATTTTATCTCCAATTCTTGGATCCATCTTTCTGCATCTAAAATAAACTTTATGAGAACGTTCTGTAGAATCAAAGCAGGATGCAAATCAAGTACTTAATTCGAATGCGATATAGAGTTTCAAAAATGATTCAACAAATGGATGAGATCCTATAAACTATCCTATCCTTTTACAGGTTTGTTCGGTCCCTAAGTTGAAACCAAACAATTTTGTCGTAGACCTGCATGGGCCACCACAAAAACTATGTCACGCCCCAGTCCCAAAATACCAAGGGACTAGACACGTGACAACGGCCAACAGCACGCACCGATGGACAAACCCAATTTAATGGATCCATCGGGGCATACTTAAGCTGTAATATAGGTATACAACAACAAGTCTAAACTAATCTCATCCACACACAAAATAATAAGAACAACAACAAATAAGAAAAGTACATCAAAGTCCAGTCTCAGCAAAGTATGTCGGGGAACAACCCGATAAAAGTCTAAAATACTGGTTCATCAGACCAGAACAAAGGAGTCCAAAATAAAGTATCTGATGAGTACAAATAACATAAACTAAAGAAAAATCTTCAGCCATCACCTCTGCTTCTAAGTTTGGTTCAGCTTCAGCAACAGCTTCTGGTACAACTTCAGCTCCTGTCCCGTAAACCTCGGGATAATGCTCTTCTGCTAAACCTGGGGACATCATCCGGATCCAGGTCCTCAGGGGACATAGCAAGGTACAAATAATACAAGCCAAAATAAATGCAGTGAAATAGTAAATAAAATAAGCAGGATAACTACATAACCATCTATGTGAAAATACAACTGAGAGCATCACTAGTACTTAGGCTGAGACCGCTACAAGCTCTGTGTCGGGGAGCCGGTAGCAGTAATAACAAGTAATGGGTCTAGCTCTGCTCGAGAGTCTACAACCTCACAATAGTAGTATATATATATATATAACAGCCTGTAGCCTGTGTGTCTCTCCCCACCCAATGTAACCACACGTCTCATGTCCATAACGTCTCATGTCCATGTCACGTGAGATCATAGCTAATGCAACAAGTCATAATCTCTAAGAATATAATGTCTATGTCCATCCTGTATCCTACACAAAATCACCTTGAATATCTCAGGAAGATTCTGTCATATGTATGGTGTCAAGTGTCCTAGGTTATAATGTACTTGATACAACAAGTACAAGAATGTAAAGGGTCTCGAATGTCCATCTCTAAATGACGTACACAACTCCGCGTACTGGGTTGGCACCCGACTATTAATCGGACGCTAAGTAGGTCATACGGTCCTAGGTTTAAGCATGATCAACAATGTAAATAAGCAAGAAAATAAACATTAATACTACACAATTTGGCAAGGTACACTTGTCTGGGGTTGGAATACCAGTAGCGGTCCCTGTATCCGTGGGTTCCGTAAATACTCCTCCAAAAGCTGAAATGAACATTACCAACAGTCTCAGAAAATATAAAATAGCTAGAAACGCCTGTCCTTAAGTCCAGTTTGGACACAAGGGCAAAAACGATATTTCCTGGACAAAGCGGGGTCCATATGTGGGTCGCTTTGCACCGAAAACCGGGTCAGGGTTAAAGGTCTCCAAAATCGTCCAACTTAGTGTCAACAAGTCAGGAACGATGATACGAACCCAACGGAACTTTCAGAATTGGATTCCGATGAGCCGTTCTCAAAATTGCCCGTCAAGTGGAGCCTGTGGGGCCCACGACACGCAATTTTGTCAACATTCTCAGAATTGAACCAAACTTGGCTCACAGGACCAGCGTATTGCTATGAGTCCGATGTCGCAAGTTTCGTCTCGATCCGACGTGTGTACACTAAGTTACAGCGTCAAACAGAAAAGTCGGATACGGGGCGTTGTCCGCGGATACGCACTGATTCCGGTGTGCACGCACATCCGAATCAGCTTCTGCGAAATCCTGCATGTCCGTATCAACGACGCGCACGTATCGGTAAAGACCGCGTGCGACCAAGTCGTCCCGTTTGGCGGAACGTACTCAGTTCCGGGGTAAAACAGGGCGTTATTTTTCCTGTTTTTGGATCGCGGTTCGCGATCACCACAAGTCGCGATGCACCGAGCGGTTTGTACGGGCACCGAGGGGGTCATGCAGGCTACCCGATACAACTGACGGAAAAGAATTCGGGTCTGCGAGGAGAAAGTTACGAGTACCTGAACAGGGCTCAAAAAGTCCGATTCACGTGTCCGAGTCGAGTCTCTGTGTCCTGGACACTGTGTCCAAGCCGTGTCCTGGCTTGTACTCGAATTCTGGGTCGTGTCTGAGTTCGCTGGAGTCGGTCTGGGGTGCGGGCGAAGGCGGCGCCGGTACTGGAGTGGTCGGCGATGGGTCTGGGCGGCCGGATCTGGCGCTGTGGGCGGAGGGAAGTGGGGCTCGGGCTCGTCGTGTCTGTGGAGCTGGGTTAGGGGCCGGGGATGGCCGGACTGGGAAGGGAAGAGGTCTACTGGAGGTGCGGCGGAAGGTTCCGGGTGGTCTGGGTGGTGGCGCCGGGTGGTCGGAGGCTGGAGGGTGGTCGCCGAAGTCACAGAGTTCACCGGAGAAGAGAGGTGTAGAAGGGGATTTCCGGCGAGCGGGCTAGGTTTTTATAGGGGTTTGAAGGGAGAAAGACGGCCGGAGGTTGGCCGGAAGTCGAAGGGGAGCAGTCGGGGGTTCCAGGGGAGGTGAACCGGGGGGTCTGCCGGCGGCCACGACGACGAAAACGGCCGCCGGCAGTGGAAACGACGGGTCGGGTCTGTTGGGATTTGGGGGTTAGGGTTAGCCCGGGTCGGGTACTGGCGGGTCGGGTCTGACCCGGATCCGACCCGTCAAGTGTTTGGGCCGGTTCGGGCAGGCCGGCCGGTCCGGTCCGGTTCTATTTTGGGTTCGGTTCAGTTTTATTTTATATTAGTTTAATTAATTAGTTTAAATAAATCAACAGTTTTTAATGCTTTAAAAATTCATCCGGGATCCAATAAATTCCCGAAAAATTATTCCATGTCAGGTTTTTAATTTTACACTAGAAAATATAATTTTCATCACATTTTAATATTATTTAATATATTTAAAAAATTCATTTTAAATCAGATTACCTTAGTTTATTTGTTTAAAAATACAGAAAATGCTAATTAAATTCAGAAAATTAATTTCTAAAATTCTAAAATTTTCAGGTGATTACACCCCTTATATGAGGATTTTTCTTTTGACGAAATTTCTGATGCTTTTAATGATCTCCTTGAAGATCATAACAAAGTTCTAGATAAATACAAGAATTCCAGAAAAGAAATGAATGTACACAAGCTTGAAATTGACATGCTTTCCTCTTTATTAAGTAAAATAAGTGGGATTCCTTCTACTAGTAACATAGAAAAAAATTTGCACTTAAATTGAGTTTGCATGATTCTCTAGAAAGCATTGAAAAGAAAGATCAAGGGTATGCAAAACTCAATGAAGCTTATGAAATAGAAAAGAAGAAGCATAACATAGCTGCACAAAGAATAGACATATTTTTTGCTAAATATGATGATGAATGTGCCAGCTCAAAAAGTTAGAGAGTAGGCTGGGAAAACAGGTGATTCAACCTACGACTCAGTCTAACACTAGACACATGATTCACCACAAAGTCACACATGAAAAGACATTACAAAAGAAAGAAAGTAAAACTTCTGCTACTCATAATCATGCTTTCTTTTACACATATCCACAAAAGACACAATATGCTCATGTCTACACTGTTGCACCAAGCACTAACACCTTTGTAACTTGTCACTATTGTGGTCAACTATGACATATCTCACGACAATGCAAACTTAGAAGATTAGTTGATATGAACATATTTGCATGGATACCAAAAGCTAATATTATTGAAATTAGCGACGTATTTTAAAAATATCGCAATACGTCGCTATCAGGGACGTTTAGCAACGACCTTTAGTATTATGAAAGATGACGTCGCCGACAAGTCGCTAAACGTCGCTATATTTTTAATAACAACAACGGTTAGCGACTCCATACCTTATATGTCACAGTATAATAAAAATTTTGCGACGTTTAGCGAAGTCTGGTATTAACGTCGCTAAATTACTTTATAGGGTTCCCCTGGTCGGTTCGACTTTTCATTTCTGTCCCCCAAACTTTTTATTTCCCACCCCCACTCGATTCTCACGACGACCCACCCTCCCCCGGCGACCTTCCGCTCCCTTAGCGACGCACCTGCCCTCACTCGATTCCCCCGGTGACCCTCCCTCACTCCCTACCCCGATACGCCCTCTTCGCCCCCGTGACCCCCAGATGCGACTCCTCCCCTTTCTGCCTGCTCCTGCAAGTGTACAGAACGGCGCGGGGACGCGAAGCGGTGGCCGGCGGTTACGGCCGCCGGGGAGACGAGGGGTCGGGGACGATTCGATTAGGGATTCGGGTAGGCGGATTATCGGGTCGGCGGGTCAGTGGGTTAGGCCCGGATCCGACCCACTAGGGTTGGGCCCGGTTCAACTTGACCGGGTCCGGTTCGGGTTGGTTTGGTTCAATTAAACCGGGTTTAATTCTAGGGTTTTTATTGGTTTAATAAAACTTAGTTTTTTTTTAGGTCTTTAAAAAATATTTCCGGGGTTCAATAAATTTTCGGAAAATTATCCTATGTCTAATATTTTATTTTACACCCGAAAATATTATTTTCATAATATTTTAATATTGATTAACATCATTTAAAAATTATTTAATCTCAAAATACCTTAGTTTTAATTACTACAAAATCCTAAAAAATTCCAAAAAATTTGTGAAAAATTGATTTTAAAATTCCTAAAAAATTAGGGGATTTACAATCTACCCCCTTAAGAGGATTGCGTCCTCGTAATCAAAAAATAACCGGTCAACAGAGATGACATGGTTGCAAGCATTGTTCGAAGCACATCATGATCAAGGAGAATCAAGGATGAGGGTTTAAGCAAAAGAACATAGGGAATGAAAATATCATTTCCCTAAGCAATGGAAGTTATTCAATTTCCAGAGTGCAGGAAATCTAGAAAACTACAGTTTAGAAAAACTAGGTTATCACTTAAAAATATACTAGGTTATCAATTATTAGCAAGATCAAAACTACCAGGTTAAGGCTAAGGTCACGAACCAACATGCACGAACTAAAGCAATACTAGAAACAGATAACTATGAATCACTTACACGCATTAGCTACTCCACAAGTCTGTGCGTTCTCCAAGGTCATCGCTAAAGCTTGTTCGCGTCCTTGCAGTCGATTCCTCTGCTGCTGCTGAACCTGCTGGAAGAGTAGTGCTTGGGGTATCCATTACTCTGCATTCAAAATAACCAATAAGAGGCGCACAGGAATCAAGGCAGGATGCAAGGCAAGAAATTGATTCGAATTCAATATAGATATCAAGAACGATTCAAGCAAGTGGATGAGATCCTAAAAACTTATCATATTCTTATTGCAAGCTTGCTCGGTCCCTAAGTTGAAACTAAAAAATTTAGTCGCGACCTGCATAGGCCACCACAAAAACTATGTCACGCCCCAGTCCCAAAATATCGAGGGACTAGACACGTGACAATGGCCAGCAGCACACACCGATGGACAAACCCAATTTAATGGACCCATCAGGATGTACTTAAGCTGTAATACAATAATAAGGGTCTACTAATCTCATCCACAGAAATGAATACAATAATATCAATAGAGTGAAATATAAACATCAGCAAGTCACAAGTAAATAAATCGGGGAACAACCCGATAATAAGTCTGATACAATAGTCAAGATACAGAAACAACAGCAAATACTGAGTATGGATAAAGCATATACTCAGAAGATATCCTCGGTGATCATTCGTCTACTGGATCTGGTACTGCTCCAGTGCCTGCTCCTGTTCCCGTTCCTGCTCCTGCTAATGCTCCTGTCCCGTATACCTCGGGGTGGATCTCCTCTGCTAATCCTGGGAACATAATCTGGATCCAGGTCCTCAGGGGACATAGCAAGGTACAAAATAACTCAAGCCAAAAATAATACAGTGCAGCAATAAATGAAACAATAGGATAAATATATAACCAGCTAAGTGATATGCAAGATGAGAGCATCACTAGAAGTCTGGCTGAGACCACTACAAGCTCAGTGTCTGGGAGCCGGTAGCAGAGATATTATGCAGTTTTCTAGCTCGGAGAGAGACTAAGATGCCGTCATAATATAATCAACCTGTAGCCTGTGTGTCTCTCCCCACCAATGTAATCATACGTCTCATGTCCTTGACGTCTCATGTCCATGCCACGCAGGATTATAACTAATGCATCCAGTCATATAATATCTAAGCAAAAGAATATGTCATGAAACTTGTAACCTATACAGAATCACCATGAATATCTCAGAAAGATTCTGTCTCATAAATAGTGTCAGGTGTCCTGGGTTATGACGTACTTGATAATGCAAGCACGAGAAGTATAGGGTCTCGGTATCCATGTTTAGGTGACGTTACACAACTCCGTGTACGGTGTTGGCACCTGAATATTATTTGGACGCTAAGTAACATCACGCGATCCTAGGTTAAGCATGTACAATAATTAATTAAGTCAAGGAATTAAGTAACAAAACTGCAAGTTTGGTAAGGTACACTTGCCTGGGGTTCTGGTTCCAACTGTAGCTCTGGTCTCAGTGGGATTTGTAGATACTCCTCCGGTTGCTGAAATAAACATCACCATCAGATTCAGAAAATATCAAATAGCTAGAAACGCCTGTCCTTGAGTCCAATTTGGACACAGGGGGCAAAAATGACAGTTTTTGGTCAAAGCGGGGTCCCACATGTGGGCCGCTTCGCACCGAAAAATGTGTCAGAAATAATGGTCTCCAAAATCGTCAAACTTAGTGTCAATAAGTCCAGAACGATGATACGAACCCAACGGAACTTCCAGAACTGGATTTCGATGAGCCGATCACAAAATTGCCCGTCAAGTGGAGCCGGTAGCAGAGATCAGAGCAGCGCGGGGACGCGAAGCAGTGGCCGGCGATTACGGCCTCCGGGGAGACGAGGGGTCGGGGACGATTCGATTAGGGATTCTGGTAGGCGAGTTATTGGGTCGGCGGGTCAGTGGGTTAGGACCGGATCCGACCCACTAGGGTTGGGCCCGGTTCAACTAGACCGGGTCCGGTTAGGGTTGGTTTGGTTCAATTAAACCGGGTTTAATTCTAGGGTTTTTATTGGTTTAATAAAATTTAGTTTTTTTTAGGTCTTAAAAAATTGTTTCCGGGGTCCAATAAATTCCCGAAAAATTACTCTATGTCTAATATTTTATTTTACAGCCGCTATTATTTTTATAATATTTTAATATTGATTAACATTATTTAAAAATTATTTAATCTCAAAATACCTTAGTTTTAATTACTATAAAATCCCAGAAAATTCCAGAAAAATTATGAAAAATTGATTTTAAAATTCCTGAAAAATCAGGGGATTTACACATGTTGCAACGGGTGCATGCTGTACTATAAAGATGACAAAGATGAAGATGTGTGCAGATTTTTTGGTGTTGATTGCTACAAGGCAACTGGTATAGAAAGGTATGTCGGTGCAAGAAAGCCGACCAATTTGATGCACTACTTTCCTTTAAATTCGCGGTTGCAGAGGTTGTTTATGGTGAAGGAGACTGCCGAAAACATAAGTTGGAACAAGAATGAATTTCGTGCCGGCATTATGGAGAAGGCAAATCCACCTCCAAGGTGGCCCAGAGACACGATATGGAAAAAGGTTAAAGATTTACCAAGTGCTATCGAAGAGCCTACTAAGGGATACAAGTGTAATGGATTTGGTCACACTCATAACTGGATGAAGAGGAGCATATTCTGGGATCTGCCATATTGGAGCACCAATCTGATCAGACATAACCTTGATGTCATGCATATCAAGAAGAATATGTTTGAAAACATAATTAATACTGTCATGGACGTAAAAGAGAAGACAAAAGCAATCCCAAGGCCAGGTTGGACTTGGAAGAAATATAAAGACGTCCTGCATTGTATTTGATAGAGGAAGGGAATTGGAAGTATAAGAAGCCTAAGACAATTTTCTCACTAGACATGGTGGATAAAGGGAGACTTTGTAGGTGGATTCATGGACTAACATTTCCAGACTGGTACGTGTTAAATATGAGATGCTGCGTTGACCCGAAGGAGAACAAACTGACGGGTATGAAGAGCCATGACTGTCACGTATTCATGGAGAGGTTAATTCCAATTGTATTTTGGGAATTCTTATCGCAGGTAATTTGGGATCCATTGACTGATCTTAGAATATTCTTCAGGGATCTTTGTTCTACAAAGTTGATCATTGATCGTCTAGAAAAGTAAATGAAGGACATTACGGTAACACTGTGCAAGCTTGAAAGAGTGTTGCTCCTGGATTCTTCGACTCCATGGAGCATTTGTCAATTTATCTTTCTTACGAGGCACGTGTTGGTGGTCCTATCGGTTATCGGTGGATATACCCGTTCGAGCGTCAACTGAACCACCTAAAGAGAAAGGTTAAAAACAAGCACGGATCGAGGGTTCTATTTGTAAAGCATATGTTCTTGAGGAGATTACAACCTTTTTCTCGATGTATTTCAAGCCGCATATTGCTACTAATAGAAAAAAGATTTTCCAGAAATGACGACGAATATCAGGAATCTAATGATGTAATACTGAAAGTATTCAATATTTTTGGTAAGCCTTCGGACAAAATAAATAAGAAATATCTGAATGACGACGAGCTAAGGGCTGCTCAGTTGTATATATTACTTAATTGCGACGAGGATGAAGTGGAGAAGCTAGAGGGATAAGTAATTAATACGAGGATATGAACCAAAGCTATGATGCAGATACCTATATCCTAACCATAGTAGTGGGTTGTACTCCTGTCACGTCCTAGTATCGGAATACGAAGACGGACATGGCCAACTATCCCGTACATGGTATAGAATGTCGTACGCCGATCACAGCTGTAACTAGACAAGGGGTGCATACTACAAGCAAGTCACTTAGGCCGTGTTTGGTAGGAGAGAAAAGTGGAAGAAAGAAAAATGGAGGAGAAAAAAGTGGAGGGAAGGATTCATTTTCTCTTGTTTGATATGAAAGAAAAAGTAGAAGAAAGAAAAAGTGGAGGGATTGCTTTTTCCTCCTAACCTAAGAAATTGAATCCTTCCAAAAATGGTAGAAAAAAGTGGAAGCAAAATTGTATGTTTATATCAATTAACAATTATACCCCCATATGAATTGTATTATTTAAAAATTATTCATGAATTCAAATGGTAAATAAATATTTCTAGTTGAGGATAAAACTAGTAAAACCTATATTTTTTAATTTTCTTTTCTTCAACTTTTTCTTCCATACTAAACAAAGGAAAGGATATCCTCCTCTTTTTTCTTCCTTCTACTTTTTCATCCTTCCTACCAAACGAAGCCTTAGGGTCACATAGAACAACTATTGTCTCAATCAGTCAAGTAAGGATAGTAAACATAGTATATATATGACAAAGAAGTAAGGCGTTCCAAACGCTCTGCCAAATATTCTGGAAACCAGCTAAACAAAATAAGAAGCTGGCGGAGTAGCAAAAGTACATGACTATGATCATCTACAGTCTGATTAATTACAATCATGTAAGAAAACTAAATGTCCATATTTTTGGTTAACAAGTGTCGGTGGCTAAACGCCAAAAAGAGTAAAATGTACAATAACGAGCAGTAATCAAGAAACCCACTCGTGTTCCTCAGCGGCCATCCGTCTATTGCATATCATTGTTCAGGGAAAGAAAACTGGATCCTCGGGTTCTGGCTCTAAACCTGGCCATGCAAAATCAGTGGGGTTAGACCCCAAATAGCAAGTACCACAAAGGAAGCACGAAAGTAAAAACAAAACCAATGCAACATAAATAATTATGTCTCATAGTTTTGGTCCATAGCTTATCATGATAAGACAATCTAACCCCACAACCAAACATGGATAAGGGTTAGGCCGCTTGTCACGACCCAGTCTCAGAATATGAAGATAGACATTGTCAGCTACCCTGTACAAGGTACTATATGTTGTACGCTGATCACGGTTGTAACTAAACAAGTGGGTGCATGCTACAATCAGGTCACTTAGGGTCACACAAATATCTATGTCTCAATCAACCAAACAAGAAACAATAATCATAGAGCATATATGACAAAGAAATAAGGCATCCCAAACGCTTTCATAAAAATATTCTGGAGACCAGCTGTACAAAATAGGAAGCTGGTAGAGTAACAAAAATACATGACAGTGATCAACTGCAGTCTGATTTATATACAATTATTTAAGAAAACTAAATGTCCAGAATTGGCGACTAAAAGGTGTCGGTGGCTAAACGCACAAAAGAGGAAATGTACAATGACGAGCAGGGAAGAAGAAAACCCACTCGTTATCCTCGACTGCCATATTCCTGGTACGCACCATGAGTCAGGAAAAAGTATGTTGGATCCTCGGGTGCTGGCTCAAAATCTGGCCATGGAAAACCAGTAGGGTTAGATCCCAAATATCAAATACCACAAAAAAGCACGAAATAGAGAAACAAAATCCAAGCAAATAATATATAATAATATAGGTTCTGTGTCGTAACATAGGTCCATGGCATATCCTAGCACAAAGGCCCAACCCTACAACCAAATAAGAACAAGTGTTGAATCCATCATAATATAATAGTCCATTTCTCTATGCTACTAACAAAATAATTCAATCACAACCAAGTCCAATTAATAAGATCGGTCAATCACTTGTACGGCTTGCTATTTGTGGAGTCTGAGATTATCTCAGAATAATGCATAATAGGTATTCTCAGGTCACGCCATTGTCGAACATGAGCTAACGAGCCAAATAAAATAATTATACATGCACTTTATGAATTGCACTAGTTCCCTGTAGGGCCACTGCGCTAGATCACAATATTAGCGGTTCTAATGTTCCTATAGTAAAATACTAGCTCGACATTATTTATATTAGGTCATATAGTGCACTCCACTAAGGCGGATGATATACAGTATCTGTGGTGGCCAGTCCACAATGCACTTAGAATGAATCTCTGTGAAAAGATTCGTTGGCATGATCTCAAATACCGTTTCCACCTAATGTTACTACCACTTTTAGTTGATTAATTAACCCTAGGTGTGGCCACATGAGAGTTTTTCTTAAGATATCGTACAAAGTACAGGCACGCTAGATACGAATCCATGGAAGTTCAATCTGGATTCATCCGAGCATATATGCAACATTCAACAATCAAAATCATAGACACGCTTTGGTACTTGACTCGCATATCATGCCCCTTTTGGGAAAAAAAATATATATAGTATCACGAGTTCAGGCATTTGGAAGCATTCTCGATACACAGCCCAAATATAAATCACTTAACACGTAACACGATATGTCGTACCTCGGTTCACAGATCATGAACAATATCAGGCAATAATTATATCAGCACGGATATAGTATTCGAGTCCAATTACCAAGATCATAAGCATTAGTTCTTGCACAGGCCCGGGTTACTGAGTCCATTCTCACCTAGAATCATAACACAAGCAATAACCAGTATCAACCACATAGAGGATGATAAAAAAATTCCAAATAAAATGAATGATCCCAACAAGAAAGTACTACGTGTACACAGGGAGTCACTAAGGATAATACGTGTCTAAGTCGTGCACAAGAAGGTCAGGCCGTATGAACCAATCCGACCACATGTTCTAACCTGGTCGAATGCTCCTCCAGGCCGCATGCTCGGGCAAAAGTCCACCACTTGGGACAAGTGCCGAAGTAACGGGCAATAAATAAAGTGTCAGGGAAGTGACATAAAGGTAATTAATGTGACAAGGCATATACGTCAGAGAGAAAAGATAAAAGAACAAAAGTCGTGCCACTACTAAAATTTATCTAATTAACGACGTCAGAATAAAACGTCAATAAATCCTAAGAATTTAGGGACACCAACATAAAACATCACAATATGTCGCAGTTGCTGACGTCCAGCGACGTCTAGCGACTAAAATTATTATTATAAAAATAGACGCCGGTAAAAGTCGCTGAACTTCGCTAATATTTTAATTACACCGACGTATTTAGCGACATTGTAACGTTTACGTCGTAGTATATTAAAAAAAGTGACGTTTAGCGACGCTTATTTGATACGTCGCTAAATTTTTAATATAGGGTTTTCATTTTCCCCCATTCATTTTCATTCCTACATTTTTGAACCCCCCCCCCCCGATTGAGACCCAGGAGACCTTGAGACCCAGGCGACCGTGACCCCCTCCGGCTCTCCCTCATGAGCTCCGGCCCCCTTTCCACCGCTTTCGATCAGTCAGCCCCCTTCTCGGTCTGGTAAACCCTAACCCTAATTCTCATAACATCGATATGGACGCACGCATACATTTTGACACATATACACACACTAATTATTCTGACATTGATAAGGACACACTAACAATGACATAGTGTGTGTATGTGTGTGTGTGTATGGTAAATGGTGCAGACACATTGACACTAACACTAACACATTTATAACCTATTCGAAATAACATTGTCACGGACACATTGACACTAACACTGACATGGACACACACTACAATGGGAGGTGAAGGCCTACGGGCCATATGCTTGTGCTACAAATTAGGGTTTGTGAACTTAAGAATCATTTATAGAGTTTGCTTGCTAGTTTTCTCTTTTCATATAGTGATTGTCATGATGTCTATGTGTTGTTGGATTAGAAATTTATAGTGTTAAATTCATTCAACTCATCTTGTGGACTAGAAATTTGTCTTGGTGTAGTTGGATTGGGGTTAGATATGATCATGTGTTGCTCGTTCTATTATCCAAGTTAAATGACGTTCATATGTGTATAGAATTGAAGAAATACTTTAAGGCAACCATACTCTTCCGATATTTGTGTTCATGTATGTCAATTTGTAGTGTATATGAGTGTCGAGTGGTAGAGTGTCCTTGGGTTGATGATGGTGTATTTGTACTAGTGTATCGTGTGTGTAAGTGTGTGTTTAAGAGAGTGGGGTCCAGGGTGTGTGTACACAGTGCATTATGTGTGTGTGTGTGTGAGTGTCCAAGTGAGAGGTGTGTATATGTATATGTTTAAGTAAGGGATGAGTGAGCTAGTGAGGGTTACTAATCTATATAGATAGATACATATATAAGGGTATAGAAATATACAGTTATAGAAGTAGGTATAAATATGTGTTGATTGTCAAGAGTGAGTAGCCTATAGTGTATGTTGGTACCAAGTGACGTGACATCACACATATCCTTTTTCAGAGAATGACTCACATTGAATATGTGACATTAAACATATCCTTTATTAGTGTTCACATGTGTATCCATCTTTTCATCCATTTGGATAATATACTTGAATGATGTATATTCATCTTTGCAAAATTATCTAGAAATGGATCTGAATTGCTACCTACGTCATCGTTTGTGGATGTACAACCGTCATCCTGATAACATGTATGGTGTGCGGGATAAATTCATACAGGGGTGGATGTACCCGTTCGAGCGACATCTGAATCACCTAAAGAGAAAGGTAAAAAATAAGGCACAGCTTGAGGGTTCTATTTGTGAAGCTTATATTCTCGAGGAGATTACAAACTTTTGCTCGACATATTTCAAACCTCATATTTCTACTAATAGAACGAGAGCTCCGAGAAATAACGACAGATATCAGAAATCTAATGATGCAATACTGAAAGTATTCAATGCATCTGAAAAGCCTTCGGAGAAAATAAAGAAGAGATATTTGAATGACGATGAGCTAAGGGCTGCTTAGTTGTATATATTACTAAATTACGACAATGATGAAGTGGAGAAGCTAGAGGGATAAGTAATTAATACGTCCACATTTATATCATCTCAATGTAATAGTATAAGCTAATATTATGCTACTAATTGGCGGTTGTTTCATTATTTTTCAGCACATATAATGATGAGCTGAGGTCGGTTAGACCCTACATAACAGACAAAGAAGTAGAACAAGAAATGAGACTTCAATTTACTTTTTGGTTTGGCACATATATAAGGAGCTCGGTAATTACTTTTTCTGTATGCACTTGCACAAT